>JAOSBO010000209.1:10247844-10260894 GCA_027563915.1 Erythroxylum rotundifolium
GCAAAAGACCACATAACCCCCGTGTATGCGTGGCAGTGTAATTCAAAGAAGACAAGTCCAGCACAACGCAAACAACGACTCGTGCACCTTTGTATTACATTCAAAACTGTCCGGTTTGTTGAAACGGATGCAAACTCAACTGCTTAGGATATTTTTCTAATGGAATTAAATGGGGGCACTTAGGCCTCGAAGGATTAATAAACAACAGAGGATGAGTCAAAAGAAAAGAGAGTAGATTAAGTCTTTGAATGATGACACCGTCCCACTACTTTTCTTAGAGCATCTTCCATCCCTTTTCTTCTCGTTTCCTAGTCAACAACCGAATCATGTTGCCTATTTTATGTCTTAGGCAAAAATAACACTCTCTCTGTCTCTACATTCAGTATGGTTGAAGGCTTAAAAAAATTGGAAAAGGAAAATGTTATAAAATTTTATCAAGTGCATCACAACTGTGCCTGACTTACTACAAAAATGCCGAGAAACAAATAAAATCCTCCTTCCTATCTAATCTAATTATATAGAAGCTTCAATCGTCCCCACCAACATATTCGTGCTGATCCTTGCATAGGTGTAGAAAGGAAATATACTCTTTGCCATGGCTGGGTTCAGAGTTCAAACCTTGATCTGGGCTCCTCCTAATCTACAAATTATAGGATGGAGCTGCGATACCGAGTGTCTCAACCCTTCGGCTCCTGCATAAAAATAAACCACATATAAAACCTTTTTCTTTTCCTTTTTGAGCTTCTACCCCACAAGAATTAAGAAACGAGAATTTGGTCTCCATGTTAACAAAAATGGCGCATCAGGTCAGCCATTTCCTGAGTGCATGGAGTTCAGTTCGGACAAGAAAGACAAAATCCTGTTAATGAAGTTACTTTCTTTTCCCTTCGTCTCAGTGCCCAGTGGACCAAACCCGTCCAAAGTCCAAACATCTAAACCGACGAGACGGACATAAACGTAACAGTAATTTAGACTCGAGCCCTCCGAAGTCCAAACTTAACAGTTAAAAAGGGACGGGGACTTTAATATTGGGCCTAAGGGTTCGGGAGTAACCGAGTCTAATGAGTTCTTTCCCGTATACATTGTTCATCTAAAACACCAAGCATTAATTGTCGAACAAAAAATAAAACCACTTCTTGTATACTGAGTCTAATGAGTTCTTTCCCGTGGACAATGTTCATCTAAAACACGAAACATTCATTGTCGAACAAAAAACAAAACCACTTGTTATATACACTCCGATTCATTCATTCATTCAAACGATACAGAGTATCTTCAGAAACATTACAAAAGGCTGGCACTCCCACACACAGGTGCAAAAGCCTCTCCCAACAGGCCCACTCTGTAGCCTCAGATGCTGGTGGGTTCATGAATCCCGAAGGACATAAGGAACAAGATTTTCCTTGCAGTTTCGTCGAGTCGGAAACAGTTGTAAAGAAAGCGTAATCCTGTCGCAGTATGATCTTCCTTCAAGGGAAAACATGACGTATTCTCTCAATTACAGTAACCACTAGCTCCACAAGCGCCCCATGCCATTGGTTTGCTATCACACCGCATCCTTTTCTTTGGATCCTGAAAGTCACCAAAAAACCACTGGGGAGACTGACTGAACCCTTGTGCCATTTCTATTAGCATGGCCTGCAGTTCCTCTATACTGTAGTTCTTTTCCTGCATAAGCGAAGCCACGGTCTCAGTTACCAATGGAATGAGCATATATTGATGGAAGCAAAAGATTCGTAACAATTCATTCAACAAATGTTAACTATTGTAGTTATGCCGACAATAGAAAGTAGTATTTTGCACTCTCTCCTCCATTAATCAAGCAACCCATTGTTTCAAGCCTCAAAAAGGATGGACTTGTATAGAAATTCTTCTCCTGTTTCAGTATTCGCCTCTTAACGTATCCCCAGAATCAAATGAAATAGCTACAATTGTGTCAAATGAAATTGCCAAAATAGCTAACCTAGTTAAACCCATGTCAGTTTGAAACGTTTGTTCCAACTTAAAGACCTAATTTTGAGATACTGAAGTTCCTCCACCAAACTGCAATTCTCTTAGCAGAGAGAGAAGTAAGTTGATATATTCCATCAAAATTTCACCCATATTTCCTCGAGTGGCAAATGGGATTGGCTAAAAGAGATATTCCTAAGCTCCTGCATCATCTAATAATCATAAAACAGGCATGAATACCACCTCAAAATGATGATCCCTAGCTTGTATGCACAAAATTACTGAGAGATTTTATTTAATCAATCTTATGTAGGAGAGCCTATACCGAAAAGTCAAATGTGATAATTCAGGCGAAAGAAAAGTCGTTCTTTCTTTTGGAGCGAGAATAAGAAACACCGGGATATGAGGTTAGATATTCTCGGTCGAAATCGGCTATCATAAAATTGAGTAAGACCATTGTTATAAGCCCAGCGGTAGGTATCCCAGCCCCAGTTTAATATATTCCATCAAATTTTTAGCCATATTTCCTCAAGGAGCAAATGGGAGTGGCGAAAAGAGATATCCCTAAACTCATGCATCATCTAATAATCATAAAACAGGCATGAACACCACCTCAAAATGATGATCCCTAACTTGTACGCACAAAATTACTGAGACTGACAGAACATCTGTAGTTATGATATATTTACAGTTGCTCCAACTCAAAATTGGTCAATTAGTTCTTTGAAGGAAATCAAATTACAAAGCGCAGCTTTCTCGTACCTCCTTTCTATCCTGAGCCATCAGCGCCATCAAATCTTGCAGAAAATCACAGAACCCCTGAAACAAAACAATTATCACAAAACCCGAGCGTCAGATGAACCGAAAAGGTGGGGGATAAACCAATCATCAGAATTCAATTTACACACCTCATCTTGTTCATCTTCAGAGTCATACAATCCAGCATCGTACAACGTTCTCTTCCTGTTGTCTGACAGAACTGTTGCCAAAAATAAACAATCAGAGATATAAAACTGAACAAACAAAACAATTGGCAAAATACCATTGCAACGTCTCAAACAACGCAATCTCATTTAACAAACTTAATTACCTGAATAAGCCTCTTGGATTTGCTGGAACTTTCGTTTCGCTTCACTCAACAAAGAAGGCGTTCTCGTCCACCTATCTGGATGCCATTGCTGCAAAATCACCCACCAGCCATTAACCATTAGCAAAACTGCCTTACCAAAGACCAAACGAACAATTAAAATGAACCCAAAAACCAGAACTTTACCATTGCCATCTTACGATAAGCACGCTTTATTTCATCAATGGAAGACTCGGAACTCACACCCAGAACCGTATAATAAGAGCCGGTACCAAGCTCTTCCTCTGTTAACTCCATATCACTAACCACCAAATATGATCACCTCTGCTCAACGTTCATAAGCTAAGCTACGAAAAGGTTGTCGAAGATGGAATAATAGTAAAACGCGTTTGGTACATGTGCGCAAGTATACATGCAGCGGTATACTTCTATATATATGATAAAAGGTAATAGCTAATGAGGATTGAGAATAGTTTGAACAAGTGATGTTTGGGAAAAAATCTGAATATGTGGCACAAATAAAATCAGATGGGTCAGACACAGTCATCCAAGTGTTTGTGTTAGGGTTGTCCAGAATGTTCCGGAACCTAAATTTGGCTTCTTAAAGACTCCACGGGGAGCGATATTTTGTCCTAGATATTTTGATTGGAGGGTTCTGGGGGCCTCTTAGTCTTTTCGGGATATTTTATTAGATCGGTCAGTGTGGGGACCACCAGTTTCGTTATGGCGGTGGTATAGGTCCTTTCCAAAATCCAAACACATTACAATTGCGACACGTGCATCGGAAGATTCCAGGGTGTTTCGTGTCTTAGATGTTAAGTTTTCTCTTTTCGTGTTATTGTATTAAACTTCTTCCAAGCATTTACGGGACAGAATTAGACCACTATACACTATATCACAAACAGAAGATTTCATGTGACAAATTAGCCAGTTTGGCTTCTTGATTTTATGAATACAATTATAGTAGTTAGATATCTGATTAACAGATAATATTAACTGTTTATTTAACAATATTTAATAAATTTAACTATTTAGAATTAATTATTTATATATTAAAATTTTATAAAGAGATGACTTAAAAATAATTTATACAATTAGTATTTCTTTGAATATTGTAATAAGAATTTAGAAAGAATAAAAGAAGTTAATACTATCATTTCAAAATTAAATGAAGAAATATATAATGAGATAATAATTTTTTATATATTCTGACTCAAATTTGATATTAGTTCAACTTCAAAAATTAAAATTAAAATTATTAAATTTAAATGATAAACTCACTACCTCTATTTCTATCTTTATATATTTTGTCTCTATCTATATTTCTACCTCTTTGAGTAATTTATAATAACATTCAAATATAATAACCTTTTAGTCTGTTAATTTGGGTTCAATCTGCCAATACAATTATTTACTTACCAAATATAATTATCATTAGTTTGATATGGTCAAACAACTAAAACCTTTTAATCTGCCAAAAAATAACTGATAAGTCATTTAGCAAATATCGGTAAATGATGGTGTTATAAAAAAATGTGTTATTATAGAATTAAAATCAAATATGTTTTTAAATAAGATGGTGTGTTTTAAAAATTTGGGACAACTTATAACCTAAGTTTTAATATGTGTTATTATAAAATTAAAATCAAATATGTTTTTAAATAAGATGGGCAACTTATAGCCTAAGTTTTCTTGTCATAATCTCTAGTTAATAGAATGAAGGATGAAATGGCTAATGAGATAAAGAGAAACAATATAGTTATTGTTTTTGATTATAACATAAACATATTTAGTATTTTAGCGAAACGTTACATATAACTTTAATGGTTATTATACTCATATCTTTTTATAAGAGTATATATGTAAATTATTATGAAACGTAAGGTCACATATAAAATGAGTTTTGAAATAAAATTAATTTATAAAAAAACTATAATTTTAAATAATCATAAAAGTGAACTAGAAATCACATTGCATCAACATTCACAAGGGTTATTGTAATTAAACAAATATTCAAAATATTAGACAAAAATCACATTACGCATGAGCATTCACAAAGACTATTATAATAGTTCATTTTAATTGAGCAATCGAATTTTAAGTCGATTTGTAAATACGTTGTTCCAACTTTGTGTCTTGACTGGCAAGCACTGTCTACTCTCACTTGAAGCAGTTCCAATAATTTACCGACAACTATCAAGTCTAAGACAAGAATCTGGACTCAATTTTCAGAGTCGATTTTTCTTTCATAATTTCATTTTCATTTTACAATGCCAGAGATGGATGACTTCAAAGAGTTGATGCGGTCACAAGTACGAGCAATTGCGAAACATAAATTGTAAGATCTAATAAATGTAATCCAAATAAGACTAAAATAGTTATCCTCTTATTAATGAATTTCAGCTAAAAAGACATAATAGCTCATAATGGTTCAAATCAATCTCTATTAAAATAATAGAAGTTCTAATAACACAAACAGAATCTAATTATCGCACTTCAATCCATTATGGCAACCATTGGCTCCATATTTAAGAGACCTAGCTACTAACAATCACTGTTTCAATTAAGTGTTTGGCATGTTTTTCGACGATCAAAGGACATCTCTGTTGATTTTTATAAAATTTATATGCTTGAGTCCATTCAGTTTCAAACCTCAAAACACTCATGCGTAAGAGCAAAATAATCACTCAATTAAAAGAAAAACGAGCTTAAATCCAGCAAAAGCCGATGTACGACAATAAAAAACAAGTCATCGAATCCTAAGCCACTGATTATCAACCTGAACATTATCTCTATTCTCTATAGTCTCGAGTATTAGCTGTAACTTTTCACTAAGTATATTTCTAGTCGAAAAAGGTTCACCGATTTGAGTGGAATTGGGGATCCTTCATTTGTGGCATTTGTGAAAGTGATCAATAACATTTTAGCATGAACGGATCATCCTCCTCATGATAACCTTGTTTAAATTGAAAAAGAAAAAAGGAAGGCAAAATGGAATCACCCCAGCAACATATGTTTGATATTAGTCAATAATTAGCACTTCAGAGTCGCAGAGTGGGCAGGCTGAAACCACTTCCGGCACAAGCAAATACACAAAAGGGCTACAGCATACTGCGAGAATGATGAAAAGACATTCTTCATCATTTTGATGATCTTCATTATAATTTGGGAATGAACTATTATTCCAACAACTAATAATGTCGTCCCACAAGGTACTGGCATGGATTAAGCCTCCTCCAAGATCCACTTCCCTTCTGAAGTCAACCACTATGGATCCATCCAATATATTCTCGTAAAACAATATATCAACCTGTAACAAACTCCAGATGATTAGTAAGCATTTCCACAATTTGATACAAACTAGAATTATGGTTACCGTAGCGATTTGCGATTGTTACTGTAGTATTACACGACAACTTGTAACTATTGTGACACAGAGACTCTCTGTATGTGTTTTATATGTTTATATGTTTAAGAGTCACAGAGATCACCGCAACATCATAGCAACGCTCCCATGGGTAAGGCAGTGCACTTTCAGGAAAATTAAGAAGGACGTTCCACAACGAAGGATCCATTATAGTACAAACATATAGTTGAATGCTATAAAGGGAAGACAGAGATCCATTGTAGTACAATTTGGCTATTTATAAAGAAACTCATGCAACTTCATTTATTTCATTTCACCCGAGTTGGTCATTTGTTGAACTCAGTTGTTCAGTTGCTTTAATTTAATTAAAAATAAATTACTTAAATGAAGAGAAGTCATAAGTGAAACTGTAAGTAAACAAAATAGCCAAACTTTAGAAGTACAATAAGATATGATTAATTACACGATATCAACTGAACAGCATCTATAATTATTTGTTGGTAATGTGGATATAAGGAATAAAATAAAAAATGAAATATTTATATCATTTTAGCCGAATATAGGAAATAAATATCTTACCAAATACTATAAAAATTTTCGGCTAGAAATATATAATTACCTACTAATTAAAAAATTAAATAAAAGTTAAACTTTTTTTAAAGTTAAAATATTTAGATATTTACTTTAAACAAGAGCTAACCATTTTTTAGAACGGGTTGACTCAACTCAATATGAAAATATAAAAATTTACAGAAGTTTTAATAATAAATATAAAGGATCACGTGTAGTTTATTTAGTAAAGAACAATATTTATGATATTATTTTTTATTACTGCGATGAACACATTAAAGTATATTTTTCATTAAATAAATCTTGAAAAGTGAGCTTATTAAAGCACTCATTTATGAAGGATTGAAACATGATAGAGAAGTGAACTTAATTTGGAATTTAGCTAAAAGAAAAGATAAAATAGTATTTAATTAAAAGATAAATATAAAAAGTTTTAGTTGCATTTGAAAATTTTAATATGAGGTTGCATTCTGGTTGGGTCGGTCGTGCTAGGCCTAAGCTCAGATTTAGAACGGCGAATGGACTGAACATCCAACAATGATAGTTGACCTAATTTCTACAGGTATTAACTATATAAATTCATGACCTCATCATAAAAAGGTACAACTCTGAAAACCTATTATTCTTTATTCACTAGCCGCCAAAACCCTCACCAAAAAGACTAACTTGAGCGTCGGAGGGGCCTACTGGCAGTTAACCCCTGGTGTGCCTTACTGTTTTGCAAGTATTTCTTGTCGAAGTCAACCAACACGATGGATCCAAATAGCAACACTCAGCTTCACCAAAATCAGACTGAACCACATTCAAAGCATGGAAAAAATTTTTGAATGTTAATTTTTTAACGTTAAATAAAAACAAACGTTTCTGAAAACGGGTTGACTCAATATGAAAAATAGAAAATGAATGAAGTTGTTTTGATAATAAATACAAAGAATCACGTGTTATTTGTTATTTATTTAGTAGATAATATATTTATGATGATTTATTATATTGTCATTTTTTATTAATGCAAAGAACACATTAGAGTGTGTTCTTCATTAAATAGATCTTGATATTAAAGCATTCATTTATGAAGGATTGAAATATGATAGAGAAGTGAGCGTTTTTGGAATTTAACTAAAAGGAAAAATAAAATAGTATTTGGTTAAAAGATAAATAGTAAAATTTTTAATTTCATTTGAAAAACTTAATATAAGGTTGCATCCTCGTCTGAAGTTTTTAGGAATCATCTTGTCAATGAGTTTCGAGTACATAAATATTTAAGGTCAGAGAGTTGTAGAGTCTTCATAATATTTATAATTGTCTATGTATAATTTTAATAATTCTACAAACTATGTTATTAGTTCTATTTTTGTAATGTTTGGCTATTTTGTTATTGTTTTTAGGTAATAGTTATAATAATAATGATTGTAAGTGATTTTCCAAAAAATAATAATTGTAAGTGATGTTCTTCTAATTTAGAATTTTATCTATTTAATTCTCATTTAATAAATAACTAGAGAGAATAACAAGTAGGGATATGCATAAAGTATTAAAATAAAATAATAGTAATAATAAAAGAAATTGCCAACAAGTTTGGTAATGAGTACAACGGCTCTACTGTTCCCATGGAGAGAAGAACCTATGATTAGCTTTTTGGGAAATTTCCAAATGAACAATTTCAACAAAATCTTTTAATTTCTTATTTTACTATATTCAACTCTATGTATTCCTCTATCCTTAGAGTTTATTGATTGTACAGAAATAGCTATAACAGAGTTTCTCTTATTTGTATTAACTACTACTCTAGGAGGAATGTTTTTATGTGGTGCTAATGATTTAATAACTATCTTTGTAGTTCCAGAATGTTTCAGTTTATGCTCTTACCTATTATTAGATATACCAAGAAAGATGTACGGTCTAATGAGGCTACTACGAAATATTTACTCATGGGTGAGGCAAGCTCTTCTATTATGGTTCATGGTTTCTCTTGGCTATATGGTTGAGCTCAAAATAACTGCCGGACTGTTAGACTATAAAGCTTAAAATAAATATGAGATATTATAATTTAATGGACAATAAAACTAATATGCTACAAATTATAATATTTATAGCGGAAAAGCAAATACGTGCAAAAATATAAATTAAGAAAAATAACTTAATATTAAGAAGCATAAGGTCTTGTGATAATAAGAATGATTTTGTAGGTTTTCTAGGGAGAATGTCGTTATTTGATCTTGAACCTAATAATCAAAATCGGAATACTTAATTATTGGTTTTATTTGTAATCATATCTTTAGGAAAAAATAATAAGAATGGGGAAAATATTTATAGATTCAATATGTACCATTTTTAGGAGAAATTGTAATTTGATATAGTGTTAAAGAAAAATAGACAATTTATTGTATTTTATAAAAGAAAGGAGTTCAACCAGACTTGTTGGTAATTCCAGAAGAAAGGATTGGGACTGTAAAAACCATTTTTTATTGTAAAATGATACTAAGTAAAGAAATCAAGAAAATAATTTGATTCACCTTGATTAAATGTAACATCAAACTAAAAATACTTAAAACAATTTGTCATTTGACAAAATTATGTTTTTATGTATTTTTTGAAAATCATTTTATAAAATTTCTTTTAAAAAAAAGTTTCCTTGCCATTTTCGACAATAGTTTCATTCACCATTCTTAAACACTCTTAGACTAAGGATTTGTCTTAGGGATCAAGGTGTGTCTATCCTTAATTTTATAGTCCAAAAATTTAATCCTTTCAAAAAATTTAAGTGAATTCATTTCATCCATAATAATTTATCATTAATAATGCGCTTACATAGGGGTATTTTATTCAGCAGACTAATAGATTTTGTGCCCAAATTGCCTTCCTTCCTTTGGCAGACAAACATACTATCATTTTACTTAGCTATGCAAGCATATTTTCTATCACCTATCCATAGAAGATTTTTTATTTTCCTATCTATAGTTTTAACCATTGTCATCAAAATGGTTTTATGACAACTACAATAAAAATGAAGACCATTACCAACCAATAATATAAGATGATGAGATTGAAGTAAGGTTCTTTTTAGATCAAGATATGACACATTTATATGAATGTTATATGATATTGTATAAGAAATCATGTTATTATACTAGTGATAACATTTGTCCTTAAGTGATAAACAAATAATTATCCATACATCTCTATAAATGATATTATAGGTATTTATGTTACAAGGACTTTGTACATCGAGAAGTAATTGAACATTTTGTTGTAAAAGATAATAATTATAAATTACTATATCATTTAGAAGGATTATTACAATGATGAAATAATTTGTTATTACATTTTGGTTGCTAATAGAAGCAAAAATTTAAGCTAATTAAATGGATATATTGTTGGGACATTGGGACCGGATTCCATCTCGACTGTAACAGAATAATTACTAAAATTTTTTGTATTTTAATTTTAAGAAAATTAAGGTCACTTTAATTTTATAAAATGATTAACAATAAATCATAATAAAAAATAAATCTTAATTTGTACCTTATTCTAAAACTTGATAATATCCCTTTAACTATTTTTGAAATTAACTCATCCCAGATATAGTAGTCGTACCATTGATCAACCTTTAATGGTATCCATAAAATGAGTTGAGAGAAATCTACAATTGATACAAAGAGAGTTAAGTAAGGAGTGCTAGCTCTATTAAAGCTCAAGCCAATTCATAATAAGTTATGAACATTTTATTAATTTAATTGAAATTAAATTCTTATTTCAATTAAAATTACTAATAATTATAATTAAATACCAATTATATCAAAATAAGATTTAATTTCTCATAGTGATACTTATTTATTAAATATCTCATATTTAATTATAAAGTTTATCAAACTTTAGAATCAAGTCTAACTTGAATAAAATATCTTTGCTCTCTTTAACTGTTCTTTATATGTAACCTATTAGGTTTCCAAATATATTGGCGATGGGTATAAATTATAACCCTAAATCATATTTACGATTAGATATATGAAATTATGGTCATAATATGTTACTATGTGCCAATCTTGATTTATGGATATAAATTGTTTAATTAGAGAATTAAAGATAAATTAAAGACATATTATGACCACCTAAATATTTAAGAATGTCAAATTGATTTTGAATAAATTTTTCCTGCATGATTTTTCTGTATAATTCAATTCTTTATCAGCCAATGTTCTAATTAGACATAGAGCATGAAATTAATGTCTACTTTATTTGAGTCCAATAATATTAGTTCTCCATCATTAGCTATTAATTTAAATAATGACTTTTGTAAACTATCCACAAAACGTCATTCCATCTTGGCCAAGGATTTTCCTTATCATTACTAATTAAGAATAGTAGAACAATCTCCCTAACTACTTTAAAGTGATGAATTCTATCTTGATTACTAAACTAACTCTATATAATAGCATAAACTACCTCCACATAGTTCATGTTACATCCACTGACTACCAATTGAACTACTTATGATTATAGTTGGTCATAAGTAGTTTCAAAATATAGTAATCTCTATACAAGATAACTTTGGAGACCTTAAGTCAAAAGATAGATTATAAAATCATCACAATGAGAATTTTCATAATAATATAAGTAAAGTTCCAAATGAATTTCTCATATGAGGACAATTCAGTGAAATTATTTTCTAACAAGCACATACATGTTTGTTTAAGTATCTTCATACTTTAGCCTATAAGATCAACTACTTCCTTCATAAGTAAAAACATAACTTGTGTTGGTTTATCTACATTCTATTAATGTCTAGTCTTGATAGAATAATGACAAGGAAAAATTTAGGGATAATACATATAATATATGTTTAATAATTATAATCTCATCATAATTTCATTTTCAATGTATAATTATCCCATGGACTTTATCATATATATCTACTATGTATAAGATAAAGAATTCCTTTAAATTATTTTTTCGTTTAATTACAATCAAACTGATTGGTTGTATAGCATAAACCAACAATCTCTCACTTGCACTAAGCTAATCGTGTATGCATCATAAACCATATCACCATATGACGATCATGCTATTGTTAGGATAGTGGCTTAAAGAGAGAATTCTACAAGATTTTCTATGGTGAGTGATCACTTTTTTAAATCTAACAAATTTCATTCTAATTAAGAAAAATTTGCCTAAATATATCCTTAGATCTTTGATGAGACCTTAGCTCCTTTTACATGCCTAATGGCTTTAACGTTTCATAGTGTATTACTGTTTTGAACAATGCAAGTAACTGTATCAAGTTCACTAAAGAACTTATTGATCCAATTAATCATTTCTATTAAATGAAAAATATATTATGGCTTAATTAGTAACCATTGCTACATTGGAACCTTTCCAATCTTAAATGATATTGTTGTAAGTAAAATATACCTTAATTAGTACTTACTTCTAAAGTTAATATCCGTATAACCATGAACTCAAATATCAATTCATATATAGAATAATGGATATCTTTAATACTTCACAAGTATTAGATATCTCAAATACTAAACATCTTTAGTACATTTTTATGTATTTGGACTTAGAATAGATTCCAATCTATATCTATAGATCTAACTGCCATAATTAATTTGTTACCTTTTCATATCTATCAAGAATTGTTATTGGACAATTATATTTGTAACAATTGAAAATTAGAATTGTTGTGTTCTATGAGCAATATGTCTTTACATACTTCATTAAAGAGGAAAACTATACTCCCATTAACCTTCTTATAGACATGATAAATTCACAATAATCTCTAAATCAAGTTATTTGAATTTACTATGAAAGTGAATCTTTCAGTGTCTCATAGTCTTTTAACTACATATCAAATGTATCAACAAAGACACTAGTTCTAATTGGACGTACTATTACAAAATTTAAAATTTTATCTTACTCCCATTACTTATCTTGCGAACCATTCTGTTATAAGTATATATTGAAACAAAGAATTTGCTCAATAGGTCTGTATGATTATATCTAACCTTTTGGATTTCTTATAACCTTTTATTACTCAATTTAGTTCTAAACTTAATGGATAATGATTCAAACACAT
>JAOSBO010000209.1:10314589-10332609 GCA_027563915.1 Erythroxylum rotundifolium
TCCTCAATTTTCCTAAATTTTCTTCTCTTAAACCCATTATGCCATATTCTAAACTTTTATCTTAATTTTATATTATGGAAGTTTCATGTGAGATTCTTGCTTTTAAATATTTTCGTTACACTTTGATATTTATTAAATAAAATATTATTTTAATAATTTGTAAAATTTTCTTAATACAAGTCTTTTGCTTTTGAAAGCCAATGACATTTTTTGTAGCAGTCCAAAGTATTGATTTATTTTTGGACATGTTTTAAGAACAAATTCACCGTTGTATGGCTGATTAGGGATTACTGACAATTGTGGGGACTTTGATAGAACCAATTGTCTTGCAAAGAAAAGTCGGAATGAGTTGAGGATGAGAATACATCTCGATCATCAAATTAGATAAAGTCTTTCTATTAATGATTAAAAATTGAATCAGCTTGATTATTTTACTACAAAAATTTTGAACTGATAAATTTTTTAGTTTTATTTTTAACTTTTTGGTTCAAGTTATTTAAATTTATTTAATTTTTAACATATTTTATAATAATCTAGTATCGATTGAATCTTTTAAATTTTAAATTTCTTTTTTTCTAGTTTAATTTTCATTATAATTTTTAAACATTGTTTCTAATAATTAAAACTATGATATTGTAATTCAAATGAATTATGCTTATATTTAATCTTGAGGTATTTATTATAAATTTTATCCCATAGGTGACATCCTATATAAACTTCGTTGAACTTACCTACACCCGTATCTGTCTCTTGCTAATGAGCTGAGAGAAACTTCGTTAAATTCAGGGCCTTCTATAATTTACATTAAATTTTTATGTATAAAACACATGTTTGATCTTCACAAGTGACGGGATACGAGTTAGCCTTTGGTTAATAAAATTTTCTCATTATCACAAACGACAGAGAATGACAAATTACATATTGGATGGAATTATAAGCTAACGAAACTATCAATTTGATTGGAATGAAAGTTAAAATATATTAGATATTCGACTTCAAAGAAAATAATATTAATAATGACAAAAGGACCATGTTGATATTAATCCTAGATCATACTAATTTGAAATAGCATGCGTTAGTGAAAATATTTAGAATCTTTTCACTAAACATTGTAGCAACCCAAAAGTGGTGTCAAAAAACTAGCATACTGTATCGACTCGAGATACTAGATCGTACCTGATTTTTTTTTTTTTTTTACCGGTGTTAATTGGTACATTAGATATGGGTGAATGTAGGGGGCCAAATCATAAAATAATAAAATTGAAACGCCCCTGCCCATGGAAAACGGCACGAATTTCGGAAACAAGGATAAGAAAATAGTAGAGAAACATATAAAGACGTACAAAATCTACATTTTTAAGTTTCAAGGTGTTCGAACGGGGGTATCCTGCCATTAGAATTTAGAGCCAGGTCATAAAAGTCATGAAATCCTTTGCCAATGATAACTTTCAGAAGCTAGCGTAGGAATCTTGGAGAAACTAGCAAAGTAAAACAAGAAGTCCATTATATTTAGTTGAGTGATTATTAATAGAATAAGATAGAATTTAATATTCTTTTATTATTTAAGAGAAGAGTTTATAACAAAATAGAATATGATAAAATAGGAGAAGTATGTTACATCTCTTTCCATCTTAAATAGTAAAAATAAGTTACTCTTGATTTAAAGATTTAAAATGAAATGTAAAATGATAAATAACATTTTACCATATTAACCAATTTTATGAATGTCGTACTGAACATATTATTGGATTGGATTCTAGTATGGTACTGTATTAGTATCAGTCAATATTTGGTAATGTTTTAGAAAAGTTTTTAGATTTATAAAATAGTCGTTAAATTTTTAAAATTGCAAAATAATCCTTCAATATGGTATTGTATAATTTAAACTAACCTTGTCTCAAAAATTATAATAGAAATTTAAAATAACAACAATTTATTTATTTTTCTTAATATTATTTTCACATATTTAACATATAAATAATAACTACAATTAACATGAAACTATTATTTTATCATTATAGAAATATAAAATTAAGAACAATAAAAAGTATTTAAAAATTACGATTTTATCATATAATAAGTAATAATTACATCAAAATATCAAATAAAAAGAATAATTATTATTAATAATAAAATGTAATTTCTATCTTAATATTTAAATTTCAATAATAAAAAATATATGTTTATCTTAATATGTCGTTGTTATTAATAATAAAATATTGTGATATTTATATTAACAATTTAAAAAATACAAAAATTTATGGCATCTTAATTTTCTTGTTATAAAAAAATTGTAACTATTATTTACTATATGACTTTAAATATTATATTATTAATAACAAAAAGAGATGATGATATGGAAGAAGAGAGAGAGAGAGAGGGGAAAAATCAAGAGAGGAAGAAGGTGGCAAAGTCGGGTTAGGGGGTGGGTTTTAAAAAAATTTTCATTTTCTGCAAAAAATGCTCCTAGTTTTTTTAAATTTGTATATGGCCGATATTTCAAATATTAGCCAATACTAGGCTAAATAGGCTACATTTACACCCAGTACCGAAATATTCCGTTTTGTACTTTTTTTTATTTATATGGTACGAGATTTATTACAATGTTATAAACCTTTCTTTCAAATAATATTTCGCTATATTACATTATTAATTCTTTTATTTCTCTAAAATAATAATTTATTAATATTATATTTCATTCTATTATAAATTATTTTATTTCATTAAAAATCTTATGTCCAACTAAACATAGCCTTAAAGAGATCCAATCCATTGTGAGATTGGTGTTATCTAGGGAGCTTGCCGAGGACATCATTTTGAAGGGGATGAAAGCAGTCGTCAAATTTACTAGTTCTAGCATTCTTAAGTTTGTGGGTACGGGTTAAGATTGTTTTGTGCGTATGTAATTAATCTTGAGGTTTATTTGGTAATTGATGATCATGTTTCTTTTTATTTGATTGTTTTGTCGGTGAAAAATTAGATTTACTCAATCTAGACTAATGTTTGTATTGACAAATTGAAATGTAAAAATTTTAATTTTTTAATTTTATAGAATTTTTCATTGAACTAATGAGTTGTTTTTGATGTAAGATACAATAATTAGTCATGAATGATTTTAAGTAATTGAAATAAAGAGAGAATTTTATGTTGCTATAATAATTCAAGTTGTTAATGTTAAAATCCTAAAAGAATTTTATAAAAAATTATACTCTGTAAAGGATAATTTCATAATATAAAAACAAAAATTTAATAATATAAAAATAAAAATTATTTTATAAATATGACAACAATAATAAATAAATCTCGATAATCGATACGCACATTTAGAGAGATTTAAAGTACACAATTTTATTCTTTATAAATATTAAGTAATATTAAAACTATAGGGTATGGTAATTTAACTATGCGATGATATTCGCAACTTTTGTGAGCGGTGATTTGTAGGATACGGAGACACTATTCAAGATTTTTAAAGATGATTTGTGGTTACGGACCAAAAAAGCAGGCAAGTGGGGTAGCTACATAATCTATTTTGACATACAGAGACCGCGCTTCTCTTCCTCGCCGCAAGTGCTCAAGTCAAAACTTTAGGAACCTCGAAACACCACGATAAAAGTCAAGCCTACAAGCTAGCTTTGGTAAATTTCATTGTACCATCGTAGTAAGCAAAATCAGACTTCCCAGATGACAAGAAATCTAACACCGGAGCATTGTCTAATTTCTATTTAACCGACCGGAGACTTCATCGTTAAGAAATTACTTTTTTCAAGCTACACATTATTATTTTCGATATTATGTAAAAACATATAGATGAGATAATAATTCATTATCCCAAAGGAAAATAATTAATGATTTAAATGAATATGAAAAGTCTTCTTTTTTAAAATATGTAACGTTACTTTTTATCTTATTCAAGAATTTTTTTCCTCAAAATTTAGTACATATTCCACTCTAATGCAATATTAATTTGGTCTTCATTATATGGCTAAAGATATTGAAGTTACCAAATCTAATTCTAACTCCTTATGTCCACTTTCATATTTTTTTTATGCATAAATATAATCCTGATATGAAATTAAAGAAAAGTTGTTTTAGGGCAACGTTCTTATGGCTCGATATTAGTTCAAACAGTCTTTCTCGAATAATTTTATGCATTATTTAAATATTTTATTTTATCATCTTTTGAATAAGTTATTATTTGATGAATTGATACTTACTATATATATGTGTGTGTGTGTGTATATGTACACACATACAAGGAAGAAAAATATCCTCACTAATTATGTATCCCTATAATCATGATCTGCCATAATCTTGGGATTTATTTCTTATTATATATCATGCCATTTAATTTCAACGATCATGTCAACACTCCCCTTTAAGTTGGTGCATAGATGTCTATCATGCCCAACTTGTCAATCATTGCATGAAATATCCTTCTAGAGATTGCCATTGTGAGGATATTTGCGAGTTGGCTCTCAGACTTGACAAATGGAAATTGAATAATCTTTTGGTCCAGTTTCTCCTTGATAAAATGACGATCAACTTCAACATGTTTAGTGTGGTCATGTTGTACTGGTTTTGTGCAATATGAATTGCAGTTTTATTATCACAAAATAAACTCATAGGCTTTGAGCACTCAATTCCAAGGTCTTACAGTACTCTTTTAATCCATAATAGCTCACACACACCATACACTATACCTTGAAATTTTGCTTTTGCACTTTACCAAGCATCAACCTTTTGTTTCTTACTCCTCCAGATAATAAGGTTGCCTTCTACAAATGTGAGACAACTAGAGGTAGATTTCTTGGTTGTTTGATCTACCGCCCAATCAGCGTCAGTGTAACCTTCAATTGTAGATGCTTCGCTCTTTGAATATAACTACCCTTTTCTTGGTGTACCTTTTAAATGCCTCAAGATTCTATGCACTACCGTCATATACTCTTCACTTGGAGCATGCATACCACACTCATGGTATAAGCAATATCTAGCCTAATATGAGTCAAATAGATTAACTTCCCTACAAGCCGTTGATAGCGACCTACATCTACCAAACTTTGGTTAGAAGAAATTTGAAGTGATTGGTTCATCTCCATCGGTTTTTCAGCTCGCTTACAATTTAACATTCCGATTTCAGCGAGTAAATCCAACACATACTTCCGTTGGCAAAGAGAGATCCTTGTCTTGATTTTGAGACTTCAATACTTAGGAAATATCGTAATTTTCCTAGGTCTTTCATTTCAAGCTAGCTAAGTTATGCTTCAAAAGACACATCAACAAATTCCATGGCATTGTCAGATTGCCAAATTCGAATTTGTTACTGATATTGTGTGCAAACCATGTTGTAGAATTCCTTAAATGCTATATATGCATCTCCTCCTATGGAGTAAGGACAGCTATGTGAACCTGGTGCATTCATCTATGAAAGTAACAAAATAGCAAGCTTTTGAAATAGATGAAACCTTTGTAGGTCCCTATATATCATAATGTATAAAAACAAAAGGTTGCAAGCATTTATTCAAACTCGATAAATGAGGAATTCAATGGTTTTTTGCCAACTCACATATACTACATCTAAAATCTAAAGCATCTACATCAGAAAACAAATTTGGTCTAAGTTTCTTAGGGTAATTGAAGGAAATGTGACCTAGCCTTTTATGTCATAGCCAAATACTTGCTTGAGACTTCTTAACTCTACTTGTTTAGAATGCATAGCTGAATTTTTGTTTCCCATCTTCAGTTAATTCCAAATAGTAGAGCTTGTGTTATTTAACACCATAACCAAGAGTCCTCTGGATCAAAATATCCCAAAAAGCATAAAATAAAGGCTATAAAGTTACAAGGCAATTGAGAGATGAGGTAATTTTGCTGATAGATAAGAGATTATACTCAAGTTTGGGAACAACTACCACAACATCAAGTGTCAAGGTATTGGATAGAGCAATTGATCCTTCTCCCGTAATAGGAGAAGTGCATCCATTTGCGGTGTAGGTGTCTGTCTGAGATGATGGTTGAATTGCTTGCAATTTGTTAGGATCCTTAGTCATATGATCAGTTGCCCCTGTATTAATAATCCAATTACTATTCCTAGCAGTGGTAGAAAATACAACAACCTTACTAGAAATATCAGGTTGAGCTATATTAGCAATAGTCTACGTTTTCTCTTCCTGGGTTGGTTTGTTGTCGCCTTGCATAACCATTGCTACTTTCCTAGTGATATTTTTCCTTGGCTTCTTTGAGAAATCCTACCAGTCTAGGTACTTGAAAATTTCATAGCAGCACTGTCTCTAGTGTCCTGTCTCATCGCAATGACTACAAACAAAATTATTAGTTTTACTTGATGATGGGTTATTTCGTCCTTTATTTCGATTAACCACCATGGCTGAGCTTTCAGGGACTGGGCAAGAATTTCCTATAGTCTACCTCTGTTGAGCATCGCTTTGTACATACACGTATGTACTTTCCAAATATAGCTTTGGATCTTTTTGTAGAATCTTACCATGAACTTGGTCAAATTCTGCATCAAGACCACTTAGAAAAATATGAACTCGCAACCTTGCTATTATAGAATGCATATGAGCAATTCCTACAACTCCCTCTTCGTTTGTGACCATCCAATGATCAATTTCTTGAAAAATTGCAACCAGTTAATTGTAATAGGTGGATAAAGGTCGACCATTTTGTTTGGTGGTGAAGGATTTTTGATTCAATTCAAACAATTGGGTCTCATCCGATCCATCATAAAAGATTTTTGCAATAGCTTCCCATATCTCCTTAGCGGTGGCTAATCAAATAAATTGCTGCATCAGATAAGGGCTCATCGAATTAATAAGCCAGCTCTTAACTTTGCTGTTGTTAGTAACCTATGTTGCATAGCCAAGATCATTGGGTGCTGGTTTCATTGTTTCACCTTTGAGATATCCAATCTTGTTTCGTGCTCCAATGCGGATCTCCATCAATTGTGACCATAGAGAAAAATTTGTTTCATCAAGAACGATACTAGTGGGAAAAACAGTGTTGTCTTTTTGAACTATGATTGATGGTGATGAGATGTAGGGTTTGGATTCATGGGTATGGTTAGAGTGGCTGTGAAGCTTTGATCTTCTATTCAAATTGAAAGAAAAAAAGAAAAAGGATTCAATACGAGTTATGATTCAGTTCGTTATTTACATCAGACAAACTCTAATACCATGATGAATTTGATAAATTGATACTTACTTTTCATTCCTCTCGATGTACACTTATATACAAGTATCTGTTCTAGGTAATATAGACATACAAGGAAGAAAAAATATCCTTACTAATTATATATCCCTATAATCATGATCTTCCATAATCTTGGGATTTATTTCTTATTATCATGCCATTTAATTTCTGCCGTTTAATTCCAAAGATCATGCTATCATTTAATATATAATCATTGTCAATAATTTTAGATATTATCAACATTGGGAATGGCTCAAAATTATTTTCCAATATTTTTCATAAGATTGATAATATTTTTAGTTCAAATTGATCTGACACAAAATTAATGAATTAAGTTTAAATTGATTGAGTTCAACAAATTTTAATTTAAAAAACTACAAAAAAAAATTAATCTCAACCTGAGTAACTTGAATATTACATTTAAAATAATGTTATTTTAGAGGCAACTCAAATGAATTTGATCTATTATCGTCTTTGATCTAAAGTAATTTTTTAGATTTATAATTAACATATTTATTAGTTCTTTCCATTTATTGTTTTGAGTTGCTTATCATAATATTAATATCAATTAGAGTAACTTATGCAAATAGTAGTCAATTAATTTTATTTTTATTTTTTATGCATATAAGTAACACAAGACATATATATGATTAATATTTATCTAGGAATAGTTTAAACATGAGTTTTATTGAAATATATTAGAAACTTTGACAAGTAAAATCAAAACGTGATGTAATATATGAGAGTTGTATACAAAATGTGATAATTCTATTTTTACTTATGTTATATAAAAGTTACGAATATTCTTATTTTTGTACAAATTATGTAAGTTCATAATATAATGTTATGGAATTAACGGAAATCCTTTTATTGACTCTAACTCCTAAATTCAGGTTTAGGGCTTCAATACTATAATTTTACCTTGACAAAGATTCAAGTTCACCTGAAATAGGCCGAAAGTAACATAAAATTAAAATATATTTAATTAAAAATGAAAAGGAGTTTTTACGAGTTTTGACCATATACATTAACTTTTAGAAAAATTTAAAAATAAATATCCTAGTTAAAAATTAGTGGATACAAATCTATATTTGCAGTTTAGTTTTACATCTATTTTTGTGTTGTAATTTTTGGTTTAATTTTATGTTTTAAGTTTTAGTTTTTCTTTTAAATAAAAATAAAAATCTGTGTGGTTGTTAATGTCAATATAATTATATTTTACTAATAATGATAATTATATATTATAAAATTTAAAAATAAATTATTTTAATTTATTTTAGTCTCTTATATAATATTTATTAATAAATTATTAATAAATTATTTTATTTTATTAAATAAATAATTTATAAATTAATATTTATTTTAAATATATTTCAATCATTAAAACAGATTTTATATGAACTTTATATATTTAATGATATTTTAAATTTAGTTATATTTATTAATATTTATTAAATTAATATTATTTAATGTAGTTACAAAAATTAAGTAAATTATTAAATGAAGTTTAATATTCATAATTTTTATTAATAATTAATTTTAATTAATTAAATATCTATTATTAAATTAATATTCATAATTTTATTAATAATTAATAAGATAAATAATTAAATAATATATATTTAATTGAAACTTGAAAGTAAATCAGGTTATTAAAAGAAATATAGAAAACAAAATTCACGTTTTTATAAAATTTGAAAATTGCAAGAAACCAAAGCTAAGATTACAAACCAAAAACTCAAATAATTAGATATTTTTACTAAATTTGAAAACAGCAGAAAATTAAAAATATAAATAAAAACTATGGTCGGTTATGTTCAATAGATTTGGAAGGCACAATCTCACCATTTGTCAACTTATGTAGATAGGCAAACATCATTTTAATGATTTTTTTATAGATAATATAATTTGTGTTATCTAATTTATTTTTGCATATTTTAAATTATCTGGTGGTATATAAGAATATTTAAACAAGAATATTATGATGGTCATGAAAGCCATTGTTTTATGTTTGATTATATGATTTCTTTCTTTTATGTACATTATTTGTAATTTTCGCTTACTATAAATATATTTATTCTTGAAAATAGTTTAAAATACCTTGCATTATTCAAATTTATTTTTATTGAATTATTTCAATATAATTCACTATTAAATTGAAATAATTATATAATTTCTGCCATGTACATAATAATTAATTATATAATTTTTATGTTAAAATAATTCAACAAAAAATTACTTTTCTTATTATTTCTAATACTACTATGTGTTTTTAGGTTATTTAGAATAATAAAAGTAGCTCTAGAAATAAGTAAACCGCAAGGGAACCTTTCTATTTTAGGCCAATTACATTTTTTCTTTTTTCCTTTCTTCCAGGCAAGTATTTATATAACTTGGTGTTTTATGGGATATAAACCAATAAAAGTATGTCACATAATTATATAATAAAAGAATATTAAACGTCAACGTACTAAACACACCACATTGGAGATGGTCATGATGTCAGTAGTTTTCTCTTTGTATTTTTACATGTGACCTAATTCCTTTGTATTCTTCTAAGGCTCACCCTCCCAGAAGAATGTTAATATGAAAATTAATACATTTGTTGAGTGTACTAAAGTTTTTATAATTGATTTGATAACATAATATTTTTCTAATAAATTTAAAATAAATCAATTGCATTACTATTTTTAATTCGTTGTCTCTTAAGACATTTATCCTTTAAAGATTTAGAAGTGTAAATATTTCTCCATACTTTGTGGCGTAACTTAATATGAAGAAGGGTAGATTTCACGCTTCAATATAATATTTTCTCCGCATTGTAAAAGTACACGGTACAAATTAAGTCAACTTAGAAACTGGCATGCATTCACTTTCAAAATAACATGTTGACTTTTCTTTTTGGGTATAAATATTAATAGGATATCACTCTTTATGACTACGATCAAGAAAATAATATACATTTAGATAGATTAAAATGCAAATGAGATGAATCAATTAAGTGGCGCCAACGTTTCATATGCCTACAGTGAGAAATTAAAGTTTGACAGACATAAATGCAGGCAGAAAGAAAAAGAGAGAGCACGTACCTGGGTTTTGAGTTTCCTTGTGCAAGTTGTCTCGTAGAGGAGCCGCTTACCGTAGAATTTGTATAGACAGGCCCTAGTTTTTGGTGACTTAAGTTAACCAGGAGCAATATGAAGGCGATTACGGTGTTGGGTTCCATGCAAATCTTTGTCAAATGACTAGTCCCTTGCTTTATACCTCACATTCGTCATTTGTTCGACCTTAAAATTTCTCTTTTACGGCTAGGAATTGACAGACAAAACTAAAACTACCATTAGCATGTCCTTGACTAGCAGGAGTGGTCTCTTATTCGTAGAAGATTTAACATACATCTATATTCGTAGAAGACCTTAAAAGATTTAACATATTGCATTGGTTTGCAATAAAAAGATGCACCATGGTCACATTTAATATATGTGATGGTTATTATGCTAACTCTGTTCTATAAGCACTTAACTAAATTGACCCATCCAAACCATGTGTACAAAACTGGAAAAAAAATAAAAAAACGTGAATGGTCCCTAAATCACCAACTGCCAGCTCAAGCTAAATCAATCTGTCCTGTTAGTACTATATACAGCCACATGCTAGGCCTCAATGTTCACCATCCTGTCTCCTTATTTCGGCGACACTTCCTAAAAACTTGGAAACGACGTAGTAAAGATTCTCAAGTGTACTCGTGTGCAAAACATATCCAATACTCAAATCTACAGAAGATACCATAGCTACATATTAAAAAACAAACCTCTTTAATTAAGTTATTTTCCAGTCGTCTGACCCTTAGGTAATACCATGATACTTGAGTTTCTTTGTAAAGGAGAAATTTACATAAACAAAAAAAGAAGAGAAAAAAAAGTATAAAACGATGTGAAGGAGCTTTTGGCTGACGTATCACTATTAATTTGTCGACCGTACATTTCTGCAGCGAAATTTATGCAACAACCCAATTTACTATCTCTAAACTAGTCTCTCGAGTATTGAAAATTCTTACCAACTAACGTTCCCCTTAGAGCAACCACATTTGTCATCTGCCAAAATTTCTAATACATACACATACAGCAGTAAGTTACATATGCAACTCCAAGGCATACGTTAGAAGAGCCTATGGATCATATTCAAGGATAGTACTAAAACTTCTCTGGAATTTGTAAACCATTGTTGTAACAAAATATAAACTGCTACATCAGATTGTAAATATCCATACGTCATTTCACTTTTATTAGGATTTTTACTTCTTTTATTAGTTTTCTTTCCTAGGTAACATTGTTTTTCCGGACTCAGCAAACCATAATCCATTATGCGTATGCACATATATCTAGCCCCTGACCTTCACACAACTCAGTAAATATCTAGTACAGCAAGATTGTAATTGCTGACTTTCTTTTGCCATTGAGTGTTTCAGTGCATATCTCTTTTTTACCTCCCTAGATTTTTTAACCTAAAAGGATACCGGCTTATTTATGTTGCCGATGATGCTATTGGATTACTAGTAGAATAGGTGCTAGGAAATGTTAAAGAATCGCAGGGCCACATATAGTCACATTATTTCACTGCTTGTATCTAACAGACAAACGGCATGCCTATGTGCGTATATTCACTACTGTTTTGGGTTGCACCAAGTCTATCGATGTATTATGGTATTGGGGATACGTAGAGTACATGATTCTTTTTCAAGCTCAAACCTGTAACGGAGTGGAAGAAAGGAGAGACCAAAACTAGACTTCTGTCTGTAAACCGCTCAAGAAGAACAATAACTTGATCTTGTAGGTCATGTTTCTTAGCATTACTTTGAACGTGATAGACTGATATAGTGTAAACTGCAAAGAGTTCTGATTGGGTGTTTTGTTAAGCTATAACTTTTGAATCCTGAGTCCTAACTAAATGATCTTCAAGGTCGAACAGACAACGAAACAAAGGTTAATCTGCAAAAGACTGCTCCCTTGACAAGCATAGCGTGGAATCCACTCACCCGGGTGCGATTGAAATTACCAAAAACATCCATCATCTCCTCTTGCCCTTGATTTTCGTTGCGTAGAGGAGAAACCACCTGAGAAGAATTGAATAAGGTCACGTTTAAAAGGTCTGAAAAAGAAAATATCATAAACCGAGAAGTTTGGAAAACAGAAACTAAAAGAATTATGTAAAGAAAAAGCCAATTAGAGATACCAATACTACCGCAATCTCACCTTTGCGGGAGTTGTAATCCAAAAACCGGCTTGGGAGTGAGGTTGGTGTAGTAGATGATCGAGGACTGGGCTTGATTTTTATAGATATAAGGTGAAAAAAGAGAATGGAGAAACTTGAAGGGCGCCGGTGGTGTGTCCTTTCGTGTGTATCTGCTACATTCGACACGTGAGAAGGTTTGACCTACGGGTGTGTGAGTGGTGCATGTGAATTGTTTCGTCTTAACAACCCCCTCCCCTCCCCCCGCGGTTTTCATTTTCAACCACAAATTCTATCCAAACTTTAAGTTAGGGCTACTTAGCATTTATGGAATTAAATGATAGGAATCATTAAATTTGTAGGGTTAATGTAAGAATAAATCTATTTAACTATTAATCCAAACTTTCCGGGTTTCGAAATATGCTATAGTTATTTAATTCATAATTGCTTGGAGTAGATGGAAAATGGGGTGACTTGGACTTGAAAAGTGAGTTGGAATAAGAAAGCAAAGAAGAAGCAAGGGAGAGGTTAGCTGTCCTCGTGGTACTTAATAGACCGATGTTGTTCTAGCCTCCAACTCCGCATGATCCCACTTCCCATCTACTTCTTCCTCCTCCTCCATTCTCCCCCCTTTCTCTCAATATTATAGACGACTCCATGCATATTATCATACTATACACGTACGCGCATTTATTTATAATTGTACAACGACTTTACATATTTATATCTTTTGCTAAAACATTTATTTTAATCATTAATATAACCTTTACCTCTTCTTCGGGATGGCCTTATCTTCTATATCATTTCTTGGTGAATCTCAAGACCAGAAAGACTCGTTACTGAAATCAGAGCCAATAGTGGACCACTATCTCTTTCAGAAGTAGCGCGTAAGTACACCTAAAGGCTATCCCATCTGCACCAATGGGGTCGACAGTTTGTTTCTTAATTTCTTTTAAATTAAGTGAGGCCCAGTGGTTGTTAGGTGAACTAATTAGGAAACGGCAACTCCACTTTAAGGTATTACGGGCCAAAGGGTAGCTAAATAAGCCGGCATACATAATTAAAGGAACATCAATCTATAGTGAAATATGACAGGTTGTTCTAGACCGGAATTTATAATTTCAAAATTTGCGATCGTATTTGCATTATCTTTATTACTTATTAGTTTAAGATCTCATAATCGAGTCAATTCAACCCACTAATTTAAGTTTAATTTTCAGGTGAGGCTCAGGCATATGCTCATACGCTCATATGCTTATTTTAGTTTTTGATGACTTCCCTTTGGATATCAACTCGTTATCGGGTACGATGGATTTGAAACCTGTCAAATAACCACCTCTCTGTTTCCAAATTATGATACGTACAAACAAGATGGATATTAACAGAATTCAGGGAATAAATTTTCACGAACTTTCCTTCTTACTTGTGTTGAAAGATGCTAAGTAGTCCCTTTTACCATTTGGTTTGGAGTAAGTCTTAAGGCACTGTAATTTAGATTGCCACAGAAGTTTACGAATTCTAACACCCAAGTCACAAGGATTTTTAGTAAAAATTCATGCAATAATGGCATTGAGTATTGTTCAAAAATTTACTAAGCGAACAAAACAAGAATAGGTTTTAATTTAATAATTAATACTTAGTCATTTTATTAAAATGTCAGTAATTTCAAAAACTTAATTGCCTATTTTTTCATAAAATTTAAATAATGACTTGTATTAAAAAAAACCTTGCTGTTAACCTTTAAAACATATTTTAGATTTAACAATTCAATTAATTCGTGTAACATTTGGATTATCAATAGTTTTTTCATCATTCATTAGTTTATTATTTTTATTATTCTCACTTAGTAATTAAGATTTTAATTTTTGACCTGCAATTGTAATTATTCGATTGTAATCAGACACAATTTGTAACATTCAATTCACAATTTAAAAAAATTGATAATAACAAATAGTAATGAAGCCAACAGGTCTCCTACCGCATACATGGTACGTCAAAGAATCACTGAAAAGAAGCATTGAACCTAGATACTTGTTCCCCTACATATTTTCTTCAAAGAAAAGTATAAAAGAATTTTATTTTTAATATTTCCATTGGCAATCGCTTTTATATGTAACGACGAATCTAATACTTAACATTTGAAGAGCATCTGTAGTATCAATAATGTGGTTTTTATGAACTCAGTCATCTAGGCTCCTAGGTTATTTAAATATTGATAATTATTATCATCTATATATACATTGGAAAGAGGAATTACTATCAGGTCATTCTATTACTTCGGCCATAAGATTATGGTTTAAATTGGACAATATATAGTTCTAAAAATTATAGTATAATCAAGGTGACTCACTATTTTGAGTTACATAATATTATTCATTATATGTATAGTATTCTTGTCTTGTCTATTACTTTTGTTTTATGCATGTGCTTTCTTCTCTAGTATCACTTCATTTCTTCATACTAATATATAATCAATTAGGTAGTGAATTTTAGTTGTTGTAATCATGTAGCTAAACTCCCAAAAGGGCCCAACAATCCTTCCCTTTTACATTTTAGATTTCAGAGCTCATTGTTGACTGCCCAACCTTATTTTGAGATTTTTAGTGATCATAGATGACTTTATGGTTTGTTCTTGACTTACATGACT
This sequence comes from Erythroxylum rotundifolium, assembly GCA_027563915.1. Classification (NCBI taxonomy): domain Eukaryota; kingdom Viridiplantae; phylum Streptophyta; class Magnoliopsida; order Malpighiales; family Erythroxylaceae; genus Erythroxylum; species Erythroxylum rotundifolium. Next base: position 10,329,675 of record JAOSBO010000209.1, read on the forward strand.
ATATAGATCATTTGTGTAAGTCTCTGTAAAGGTGTCAACATACATGATTGTGTGTAGAGATTGTGTACGAGTGTGCTATGAAAGACTTTGGTCTTGGATGACTCTTCATCAATGGATAGATCAAGGAGAGACCTTGAATGATGTAACGGATAAGATCATATTTAGATATACATCAACTCTAAAAGATAAAGAATATATAGGAGGATCAAAGATAGTAGAGTTCTTTATAAATATGAATGTATCATTCCTAGTTAAATATGATCTCTTATCTTATTAGTTGGGATGTAAATAAATCATATCAAAATAAAGATGTTATACTATTGGATAATGTGATGTATTCTGATTAGTATAAGATGTGATCTAGTTAGTTCAGTTCAATTATGAATATGAATTCTAAAGTTAAGGGTGCCAATAAATAACTTATTTGAGCCTTCTTTTAAGAGAGATAGAGACGACAACCATAACATCCAAAAGTGAGGAAAAACAGAGAGCAAGCAAAGAGAGTTGGATTATCATCCTGGTTAAATTATTTTGGGGATTTGTTTGAGGTTTTGTTGATTGTGATATCAACTTTGGTTTCAATGTTGAAACTTTATGAGACAACTTATTGTTGTGGGAGATGAGAAGTTAATTTTTTCCCTGTAAATCCTTATAAAGTTTAGTGGATTTATTTGTTAGTTTGTCCAATGATTTTTTCTCTACACTGGAGGGTTTTTCACATTAAATCTTGATGTTTGTTTCATCGTTTAGTTTATTCTTATATTGTTTTGCTACTGTAATTTGAAGAGTTCTTTCGTATCATTAATATTTGGTTTTTTTATTGAGATGTGTATTTTTCTCCGAATAAGTGGTATTAGAGCTGTTATAGTGGAACGTGAAAATAACTCTATGGTCAAGTTAGCATCATCAAATTACTTGATATGGAGGCCAATAATGGGAAAACTTTTATATTGCAAGTATCTCTTTGATCCTATTGATATGGACAGAGGTGTGAAGGATGATATTCCTTCAAAACTTGAAAAGATGTTAGATAGAAAATAGGGAAAAGATGAAGTGAAAAACTCAGGACACTATTAGATAACATATTAATATCAACATACTCAACTATATGTCTTAGGAAACATATCCTTTTGAGCTATGGAAGAAGCTATAAGGTCTATATGAAAGGAAAAATATTTATAACAAGGCCTCCCTAATTAAGAGGCTTGTGAATTTGAAAATCAAGGTTGGGAAATTAGTTTTGAAACATCTAAGTGATTTCTAGACATAATCAACAAGCTTACTACAATGAACATAATTCTTGATGGTGAGCATCAAGACTTGTTCATATTGAGTTCTTTATTAGATAGTTGGGAACACTAGTGGCGATAATTAGTGACTCAATTATTAAAGAGTTCTCTTTTTGGATGTAATCAAAGAGAGCATGTTTAATGAAGAAATCATAAGAAAGGAGAATGGAGCTAATAACGTGCATGCTTTCATGACAAAAAGTAGGGGAAGGAACAAGAGTAAGGGGTCTTAATGGTTGTGGCAAGCCTAAGAATAGTTCAAAGTTTAAAGGTGACAAAGATGTGAAGTTATGTCAGTATTACAATAAGTCAGAACACATTTAGAGGTTATGTTATAAGTAGAAGAGAGATTAGAAAAAGGAAGCTCATCAAAATAATGATGAGGATAAGAGTACAGTTGTAATTGCTTCAAGAATAGAAAATGAGGTATCCCTAGTTTATACAACTAGTGAATATTTCTCTTTCATAAAAAATGGCTCTGAATGACAGATTGACATGGGAACATCTTATCATTGTGTTCCAAATAAGGAATACTTCTCAAGCTATAAGTGCGGAGATTTTGGGAGTGTAAAGATGGGAAAATAAAGGTTTAGCATGGGTGATATCTGAGTTCAAACAAACATTGAATGCTTATTGAACTTGAGAGACATATGAAACACCACCAATCTAAGGTTAAATTTGTTATTAACAAATGTGTTAAATAAAAAAGGATTTAAGCACACTTTTAGGGATAGGAAATGAAAACTGTCTAAAGGCACAATCACATTTGTTTAAGAAGAGTTATGTTGCTCATTCTATAAGACATACTTAAAGGTGTATGATAATGGAGAAGTATACATAGCCAATGGGGAAACTTCGTCAAACCTGTGGTATCGATGTTTAGGACACATGAGTGAGAAGGGATTAAAGTTGCTGGCTAGAAAATCCCTTATACTAGTTAAGAATTCACAATCGCTTAATCCTTGCGATCATTGTTTAACTAGAAGCAATATAGAGTCTTTTTTAAGAGAAGATTTGCAAGGAAGTAGGAGTTATTGGAGTTGATGCATTCAGATGTCTGTGGTCCTATTGAGGAGGAGTCATTAGAAGATGACATATATTTTGTTACATTCATTGATGATGCTTCGGGAAAAACTTGGGTGTACATATTGAGCTCTAAGAGTCAAGTGGATGAAACTTTGAAGAAGTTACATGTTATGGTAGAAAGGAAAGGTGAGAAGAAGTTGAAGTGTCTGTGAATAGACAATAGAGGGGAGTATAACTTTTAAGGTGTTTGAAGAATATTGTACATTACATGGAGTTAGACCTGAGAAAATTGAACCAGGGACTTCACATCATAATGAGGTTTCTGAAAAGATGAACAAAACCATGATGAAGAAGGTTCTTTGCATGCTCTGAATGTCTATATTCCCAAAGATAATTTGGGGGCAACAATCCCAGTAGAGGTCTACCTAATAAATCGAACTCCCTCAATTTTGTTGGATTTTAAGATCTTTGAGAGAGCGTAGATTGACAAGGATCCCACATATCACACTACAAGAAAATGAACAAATAGCGGCGGAAATTTTTCGACGGAAGTAGTTCCGTCGGAAACTAGCGACGGAACTACTAGTTCCGTCGCTATAATGGGAACATTTCCGACGAAA
>JAOSBO010000209.1:10333747-10347192 GCA_027563915.1 Erythroxylum rotundifolium
AACATTAGCGACGGTAATTCTTTGTCCGTCGCTAAATTTAGCGACGCACAGTAAATTTCCGTCGGTAAAATTAGCTATGGCCGTATCACCGACGTTTTCGTGCTGTCGTCATATTCCGTCAGCAACATTATTAGCGACGGAATTTTTGGTTATTCCGTCGGTAATTTTCGTCGCTAAACCTCTTTTTTCTTGTAGTGTCATAATTTAAGAGTTTCTGGCTACAAGGTATTCAGACATGTACTTAAGGATTAGAGGAAAAAGCTTAACTCAAAGTCGATACCTTTCATCTTTGTTAGATCTGATAATGATTAGTTTGGCTTCAAACTTTATGAAATAGAGAAGCAAAAGGTGGTTAGGAGTTGGGATGTCGTCTTCTGTGAGCACGAGAGAGGCAACTCATCAAATGACATAGTTGGTTTTTCACTAATTCCTTCAACTATTAAGCAGTCTATAGGTGAAGAAGATGACGTGGGTGACCAAGCACATGTTGGTGGTGATCAGATAAAATTTGATAGTGATTAGCTACATGAACTACATCTAGACAACATTAGAGATGAATCCATTGAAGGTAGTGGGCTGGGGGAGGAATGGGATCCAACAACTGATGGAACACAGCTTTGAAGGTCAACGAGAGAGAAAAGGCCTTCTAGAAGGAATTTAAGTTTTGAGTACCTGTTACTTACTACTGAGGGAGAGCTTGAGGATGTGTAAGAGGTTGTATTTTGAGAAGACGTTATATATCATAGGTTGAGGTTTGTGATAGAAGAGCAACAATTAATATTGAAGAACATTCATATAAATTTGAAAGGGGTTGATATGCTAACTAAAGTGGCTCCCGAAACTAAGCATGAGCTTTGTTGTAAGCTTGTAGGGATTTATTTTAAGTAGATGATATAGAATAACATATCTTCCCCATATTTAGGTTTGAGGGAGATTATTGAGTGTCTAATCCTATTTTGAGACTTTCGGTGATTGTAGTTAACTTTATGGTTTGTGTCTTGACTTACACAATTATGTATATCAACTTTGTAACTCTTTATAAAAGTGTGAAAAAACATGACTGTGAGTGGAGACCGTATACCAGTGTTTGGGCTTGGATGACTCATTATCAATAGATAGAGATCAAGGAGAGATCTTGGATGATGTGGTAGAAAAGATCATAGTAGATATACATTGGCTCTAAATGATAAAGACTATGTGGGAGGATCATTTGAAAATGGTAAAGTTCTTCATAAATGGATGTATCATTCCTAGTTAAATATAATCTCTTATCTTGATAGTTGGGATGTGAATAAATCCCACAAGATAGAGCCCTATTTGGATGAGGATGCCATCCTAAGATAATATAATCTAATTAAGATAAGATGTAATATAGTTAGTTCTAGTTCATTAGGATTCTTAATTATAAAGCTAAATATGCCTATAAATAGCTTATTTGAGCCTTACTCTAGAAGAGATAGAAAGTGTAGTTACAATGTCCAAAAGTAAGGTAAAACAGAGAAAGGACAAAGGGGGTCATATTTTCATCCTTGTTTGATTGTTTTTGAGACTAGTTCGAGGGTTTGTTGATTGTGATATCAACTTTGGTTTCAATCCCAAAACTTTGTGAAACAGCTTGCTGTTGTGGGATAGGAGGTTGAGAGATCAACTTTTTTTGTAAATCTTTATCAAGTTTAGTGGATTTATTTATTAGTTTGTTTCGTAATTTTTTTTCCCTCTACACTGAAGAGTTTCTCATGTTAGATCTTGGTGTTTGTTTCATCGTTTAGTTTATTCTTATATTGTTTTATTGCTGCAACTTGAAGAGTTCTTTCTCGTTGTTAATGTTTAGTTGATTTTTTAGAGATTTGTATATTTACTCCCAATACTCACTGATCAATAATCTAAAGATGATATTATTATTTCCATGTGAAGTTTATAATGGGGTCTCTTCCACCATGTGGTGGAGCACTTTTCAGAGCATTGTAGGATAATGATATGTTACCTAATCACAGTCGAAATCTATTAGGAATTGTTCATATAAAGAAATTCCCACAACAAATTCCTCATTCTTGACCCTAAATTCATTAGCTAGTTATACACATGGAAATAAATTGTCCATTTATGAAAACAAAAGGTATCTCGATCTTTTGTACTCTTAGGGGGACAACTCGAAGGATGAAAATATGTGGTACATATATCAAGGTTCTGAGCAATTTTATTATTTTGTGATAATAAGCAATCAAACGAAAATTCCTACAAACACTTACATTAATGACAGGCTATCTATCTATCTATCTATATATATATATATATATATATATATGATTCAACCGCCAAAGTTGTCTTTTTGAGTTTGATAATATCGCAGGATGTTTCTATTTTATAAGGTTGGGATTCCAATCGAGCACGTCCAATAGCAAAGTAAGAGATTTATAGAATTAGTTATACCAAAATAAATAAATTATTCATTGGACTGGATAATGAAAAGAGAAGAAAACCCTAATCAACCATCTTTCTATGTCCTGTGCCCTCTTCATTTTGCTCCTCTTTTCTCCAATCCCACGCAAGTCGTTGTTGCATGCTGTCAATTGTGCAGGTTAATCTTTCTTCATTTTGTTCATGCGTTTTTTTTTCCTTTTCAATAATTTTATTTATAAACCACATTTGAAATTTCTTAACATATGTTAGTCTTCTAGTTTAGGATTTCTTCTTCCTCCATGGAACTACATTTCATTTTTTTACTTATTTTTAATTGCGTGGATATTGACTTTATCATAAATATATATGTACATACACATACACGTGTATAAATATACATACATACATACATGTGTATATATATATATATATATATATATATACATACATACATACATACATACATATAAGATAAATTAGATCATTTAAAAAAGGTTAAAATTGTTTTACAAAGATGTAGTAAAAAAGGAGTAATACTGAGTAAGAAAAAGGCAAAAATCGCACAACAAAATATTGAATATTTAGGAATTGAATTTAATAATGGCTATTTAAAACTACAACCAAATATCTTAGTAAAAATACAAGAATTCCCAGATCAACTTAAAAATCGAATGCATGTACAACAATTTTTAGGACTTTTAAATTATATTTCCGATTAAGGTTTCTTTAAGAATTTTGCTACAGAAAGAAAGTTTTTACAATTAAAATGTAGTACTAAAAGACAATGGAGTTGGGATGAAGCAGATACCAAAGCTATGAGGAAACTCAAAGCTTTATGCATACAATTACCTTATTTATATAATTATCTTTCCCAGGATGCACTTATGGTTCAAATAGATGCAAGCAATGACACATGGGTAGGTTGTCTATTGGTAAAACCCCCAAGTCAAAGTAAATACCAATTATGCAAATATATAAATGGGACTTTTAATCCCATTGAATTTAAATATCCTATGCATAAAAAAGAATCACTTGTTTGTCTCGAAACTTTGAGAAAATGGCGAGTTGAATTATTACCTGTTTCTTTTACAGTACAAACTGATTCAAAATATCTCTGTGGATTTCTCAGATATAATATAAAAGCAAATTATAATCAAGGACGATTAATTCGATGGCAACTCGAATTAAATCAATATTCATTTCAAATACAATATATCAAATCTGCTAACAATTTTCTTGCAGACATATTAACTCGAGAATGGAAGCTGCTATAACCAATATTGAAGAAGCACTAGCTCAAAAAGAAGCTGAAGTAGTTAACCATCAGCAAATAATTGGAGCTATTACTCGAGAAATAAACCAGCTCAAGACATCCATCCAAGTATTAAAACAAAACTTTAAATCAGAAGCCGACAGTACTACAAGCAATCAGCCAAAAGAGCCATTCAGTATACCTTTATCTATCCCTCTTTCAACACTTATTACACCTCAACAAATTACTCAAATCCAGCCCCAAAAGCAAGCAGACCATGCAGAAGACAAATCCTATGTTATTTACAATGGTCCTCTGGCAGGTATTTATGATGCCTGGCATAAAGCAGCAATTCATATTACAGGACATTCAGGTATTGTACATAAGAGCTTTCAAACCAAAGCTGAAGCAGAAAATTCATTGACCGAATATAAACTGCAACATCCAAACCTAAGACCACAATATAGTCAAGTATTAAAAACACCACCACCATCTCCATCCAAAATGCAAACATTAGGGAAACCCATCAATTTAGATAGAATCAATGCCATTCCTTCAAAAACAGTTCAACAAGAAGCAAGAAGATTGACTTCAGAAATGTTTCTTGACTGTTTCCAAAATATCAACTCATGGACTGTTTCCATCTGCAATTCGTATTTGAACTGGTTTTTCCAATTTTTTCCAATTAGTTAGAAACCTTTTAAAAGCAACACATCTTGTTGCTCCTGTATCTATATTGCATTTATTTTAGTTGTCTGAATCTGTACTTGAATAAAAGTTGTATTGGGATTTGTTCGAGGATTCTGAGCTGTCTGTATAAGATTCATATTTATAGATTGACGAAATGGTGGAATTAGAATCATAATCAGATTCAATTGGTTTTAAGTTTTGTAATAAGGCAGTATTTAATATATTAAGTTTAGCTTTATATTGAGCGTTTTTTCTTTGTGGGCATTGGTTTGCATAATGTCCTTCTTCTTTACATAACTAACATTTACATCTTTTCTTTCCTTGTGGACAATCATTTTTCTTTGGTTTAAATTGTCTATATTTCTTTCTCCTAAAATATTTTTGTAGGGAATAAAAGGTCGTTTTCTATAATAATTTTTTGGATATCTTTTCCATCTATATTTTCTTGGAGGTCTAAATGGTTTGTTTTTTCTTATATAAGTAGAACATCCATATTTTTTTGGTACTTCAGCATTTTTTGAACAACATAATTGAAGATTTTTATGTTTTATAGTTTTTCGTAGTTGTGTTTCCGAACAAATTTTTAATCATCTACAAAAATTACCAAAAGAAAAACGACATAAAATCGGATACATTCATCTTTCAACTATTCAAATATTATTAAAATCTACCTTTCAAGAAGGTGTTGAGGTACTCTTTCCATTGAAGTAATAACAATAGATTATAGAGAAGTAAAGCAAAAATAAAAATTAATCAATTAGTTTAGAAATATGATGACGATATAGCATTCGAAAGTCTCGAGTGATTTGTTTTAAGAAGTTCATGCGTTGTATAGAGGTTGCTGTATCTATCATTTCTGCATAACTTCATGCATCTTGACTCTTATGAGCTCTTTTATTTCTGGCATGATATTGTATATATATGTATGTATATATATATATATATATATATATATATATATATATATATATGTATATACATGTACATATGTATATATATGCATGTACATATGTATATATATGCATACCAATAGTGATTTGAAAGACCACCTTGAAGCATTCATGTACGTGTTACTAAGTTGGTTGAAACATCCAGAGATTATCAGCCTCATTAACCATGTACTATAGATGTCAGGGAATTATTTTTTGGTAAAATTACTTGTGATATTCCCACCTTGACATGTGAAATTCAAGGATTGATGATAAATCAGGATTTGAGTGCTAGTTTAAGTCTACTACATATTGTAAGACAAATATGTTGTACCAAAAATAACGTGGAAAATTTTCGTTATAGAGAAAATCAATCAGCCTTAGCTCTACAATTGTCTTTATCTTTTCTTCAATTATGTTTAAAACATCAAGGATTCAATTATTATTTAATTCTTAATTGAGAATTATATCCTTATACTCTCTCCAATAAATTACAAGGTCAATTAGATTAAGCTAACTTTTATGATTCGAGTTTGAAAGAAACATTTTCTTTCCAAAATTAAACAAACTCAACCGATAGTTTGATCTAATCTTCCCATTCCCTATTTTATTGGAATTTAAGTTAAAATTTAAAATTTTTTTTGGGTCTTTCATCAAATCTTCATTACAATTAAATAAATAATTATACTCTAGTCCTCACAAGAAAAAATCACTAAATAATTAATAACTATGTCGTAGTTATTGGAAGAAACATAAGTTTATGTAATAAATTATTATTTTGAAAATAGTTTAAACTAATCTTCCTATTTCATATATAATGTATTGGGATGTATGGAAATGTTTACACTCTCCAACCTTGAATTTGGACTTTTCAATTGCATATATATGTAACGGGACAAATGCACATGCACTTCGATTAGTGATGGCTTGTCAATATAAACCATGTCTACAAAGTTGTTGAGTATAAATGCACCGTCGTTTTCGGACTTGTTTCTCCATATAGTTAGGTCGATTTCATCACTCAACCCCCGTGTTAGGACTACTTGAAAGAATTAAATAAGGTTCTAGGTCGAATCAAAATCTAGATTTGGCCACGAAATAAGATTTGTTAATTTGAAATAAAAGGCGCAAGTAAACGTGACAAGGTACAAGTTAAAACTAGTAATTTTAGATATTATTACTAGCTAGAATAAAAGATCTAATAGTCATAATATTTCTTATTAATTTATAACCAAGAAATGTTATAAGAACTACATTGTATTGTTAAAATAATAATAATACATTTAGCTACAACGCTCCTAGCCAAAATTTAATATATGAAGCGAAATCCACTTAAAAGTTCATAGCAAAAGCCTTGTCTCGACGATGTAGGCAACACAAACAGTTGAGAACTTTTGGTGAAGCAAAAGCATTAATGAAAGCGCCTTTTAAAACAAGAAAAGGACTTCACCAAGTAAGCGGGTTAGAGAACGTGATCACAAATGGCCAGAGTGGTGGCTGATGATGTCATGAACGGTATGGTCATTTTAGCTGGACTTCATCTGCACCCAACAACAGTCTCAAAACTTCTCTGGCACCAACCAGTTGCTTTAACTACCGACTTTTTCTACAGACTACAGTAGCGTTTGTTTAGAGTCCACGTTAGATCTTCGTTCCCATTAGTGGAAGATACGACTTCAAGTGTGACTTTCACGTAACATTAGGTGTCAAAATGAAGTGACTGACAGTGCCTGCGAGTCATAGATATTTCCTTTTTTCCGAGGAAAACAGTGGTCTTTTTATTCATTTTCAAATTAGTGGAAGATACGACTTCAAGTGTGACTTTCACGTAACATTCGGTGTCAAAATGATGTAACTGACACTGCCTGCGAGTCATAGAAGTTCGCCCCTGCGCTGAAGTTTTTGCAATACCAAGAATCAATGGTTTATCATCATTTCACTACAAGAAAAACGTTTATTAGCAATGGAAACTTACCAATGAAATAAATATCATAGCTAATTTGCGACAGAAAATTAATATTTGTTGGTAAAATTGTCGTGAAAAATTTCATTTTATAATGGAGAATATTTTTGTAAGTAAATATAGAAGGAAAATATCTCAAAAAATTTTCTGACAGAATATAGCGACAAAAATGTCGTACCCATCGATAAATTAGGCGGGAATGCTTACATTTACCAATGGATTTTTTTCCAACATTATAACCTAGCTGTTGTTAAATTTACGTGGAAATGCTTGGGTTAATAATTAGCATCGATTTTTTATAGATGGTAATGTGTTCCATCGTTAATTTTCTGATGGTCTGGCCATTTCATCGTTAACTTCAGATTAGTTGTTTTAAAAAATCGAATACCAAACAACGTCGTTTCTGTTCGGGGTTAAACTCACCCTAAACCTTCCCCCTCGTTTTCTCCTCTGTTCTTTCTCTATTTTATTTGCCATTGCACGTTTGTAACTTCTCCTCTCCTCGTCGTCGCTTGTCCTTTTCTCATCGCCGTCGCTCCCCCACATCATCTTCTTCCTTCATGTGCTTAGTGGCTTCTTCTGCGTGTCAGTTGAGGTAAGTCGATTTTGTTATTTACTAGGTTTTTGTGTACTTGGTTTAATTTGGGTATTTGTTTATGCTTTGAACCTCTCATTTGAACTTATTGCATTTTTAACGTAAATGGCCTACATTTTTAGGTTGCTGTATTTTAGGTTGCTACATTTTTAATGTATGTTCGGGATTTTGTGTGTAAAGGAGTTTAAGGAGATATTGGGCACCTAATTTTAATTCTATTTCATCCAAATAGGTTACTCTCTTTAATGAGTAGGAATTGTTGATTATGTACTACTATTATAGAATTGTAAGGATATTGAATTGAAGTTATGAAATTTGTGTTGATTGTGATAGATTATGCCAAACATTATGGTTTACGTGATTATTGGGAGTGTTGAAGAGATGTAGTTAATGAATGAATTAGTAGGGTGAAGTTAATAAAGTATATGATGAAGTTGGCATATTTGATTGTATGTGTTGAAAGAATGGCTATAAGTATTAAAACAAAGGCTAGGAGGAGTATTCTTTATCTTCTTTGACATCACCCCCTCTAGATGACATTATGAGGTACATCAATTAGGAAAATAAAGAATGGTGTGACAACTGGAGCAAGAATAATATGCTCATAGAAAAGATAATAATCCTAAATATGATTGTATAGTTTGATTGTATGTGCCGTCGTAAATCAGTATTGGTTTAATCATGGGTTGAGGTATAAAATCCATACATCGATATTTTTGTATTGCATTATGGTTAGATTATAGTATAAGCAATGGTTGTAGTTGGATTCTATTTTTGTTTGGTTATATTTTTGGCTTTTGGTTTTAGCTTTCTTTAGAATAAGTTATCGAACTTGTTGGTTATAAGGATTCATTTCTTTTAGATTCACTTCGATTACTATATACTTTTTTCTTTAAAGTTAGTGTTTACTTCTTTGTTTTAGTTTTAGTTTTCTTTAAGAAAGTTTTTGAAATTCTTCTTATGTTCTAAGGATTTATATTCCCTTAAGTATGTTGTTATTTAAGCCTTTTCTTCAAATAAAACACATGCTTATAATTTCAATTAGTGTTTGTACATAGTCTGACCTATCTTTATAACACATACCCATAATTTCAATTAATGTTTGTATAATTGAGCCTATCTTTGTTTGTATTTGATTTTGTTCCAAAAGTATTTGTAGATCTTTTATATTGATCTTGTATACACAAAACACATCATTAATGTTGGAAGTAAAAGTTTTAGATTTTTTATGTCTGATCAGTACCCAATAACATTTGTGGGTATGGTATACATCCAATTAAAGTTCCGTGCATGATCTTAATTAATAAGCAATTACGAAAGCTATTCAATGATAAAAAATCACTATTTGTTAAATGAACATACTTTACCAACTAAAAGAAACTTATGAAGTATCTAAACCTATTCTATATTCTCATAGTTCTAGAGAGAGTATCTTTCTATTTAAAGTTAAAGGATAAGATGTAAATATGACTAGTCAATCAAAGGATCCCTTATATTTATTTATTTGACAAATTATAAGAGATAAAATTCAAGAACAATTAAAGGCAAAAGCTCATTTAATTAGGGCTAATTTCATCGTTTAAGGCTTTTCATTATTAAAGTCTTAATTTTATTGGTGGCAGACTATATTTTACTTAATTATAGAGCTTAAATTGTTTAAATGTTTCTTATGTGGGCTATGACTTATTATGAGATTACATTTTGATGCAATTAGAAAAATATTGTGAAGGATGTACTTTTCTAGTGATATTAAGAATCTAAATTGAAATATGATTCCTAGGTCTGAATTAAAGTATTGTACTAGATTCCTAATCGAAAGTACAATTAATAATTATTTTTCTAATTGATTAAGAATCATATAATATTAGTAGTTAGTGTCTTAATTTAAATATGTATACTGTGGTTGATTGTTGGAAGGTTTTTTTTCATACTTTTCAACATTCTTTAAAGGTTTAAATAGTGATGATGTATAATTAGAAGATTCATGGATTGTAGGATGTATGTATTAATAGTGATGCAATTGATCTTATATTAATAGTGATGCTATTTAAACAAGTGTATTATATTAAATATTTATATTCTTTTACGTAGGCCCTATATTGTGTTGAATAATGTTGCCCATCTTTCTTCGTTGTAGTTTAAAGTTGTCGATCCATCCAGGGTAGTCGTCCAACTAAAGTTTACCATATGTATTGTTAATAATACGATTCTGATGCCTTTGGATTTTATATATGAATGTAAAGGAGGTTTTGATTTTGTGTTGTTGTTTAGATTATTTTTATAATCATTGATGAGGCTTTATGTTCTTCTTTAATAGTCTAAGTATTTACTGTATGTCAAATGAGTTTGAGATCTTATGGATGATTTGAGGCAATAATAAACCCCTAGGATGGTATATAGGCTGGAAACTCGTGATGTAGCTCCCGTGAGGCTTATCGGTGAAACATTCCACGAGCCTAGGAGCCACAACAAAAGTTTTCTTAATTCACTGGTGTAAACAATGCCACGTACCATAGTTTTGAAATCAATTGTAGGTGATTAATTTGATCGACTAATACTTCAACTTCGATGTGATTAATGCAAACTTAGTATTAATACAAGAAATTAATACGTTTCATAGACAAGACAATTTATTCCATAATAAACTCCTAGGATGGTATATAGGTTAGAAACTAGTGATGTAACTCCCGTGAGGCTTATCGGTGAAAAATTCCACGAGCCTAAGAGTCACGGTGAGAACTTGTTTTCTTGATTCACAGGTGTAAACAATGCCACATACCATAGTTTTGAAATCAATTGTAGGTGATTAATTCAATTGGTTAATACTTAGGGGATGTTGTGTAAAGTTTAGATGTTTTATAAACTTTGGGGAACATAAATGATACTGACTATGGAATCACTATTTCAAATTAATATTTTTCCTAAAATGAGTAATATTGATAAATCTTAAATATATGGATGATTAACACCTGATGGTTTCATTAATCTTGAGTTTGTTGAGGGAATTGAAGCTTTTATTCATTATGCATGTTCTTATCCTGCATATATGGATGACCTAGAGATCAGATGTTCATGTAAAAACTGCAAATACATTTGTTTCCTTTCTATTGATGAAGTGAATGGGCATTTGTTGAGAAAAGGGTTTGTCCCAAATTATTTTGAGTGGGCACGACATGGGGAACCATTGATTTGTAGCACCTTAAGGGGTAATGAAAACAATCGTCAGTGAATTTAAATGAATTTGAAGGGGGGATTGGATTTAGAACAAATAATGTGGATGCAAACGAAAATCTTTACATGCAAATGGTTTATGATGCAACAGGTTATACTTTTAAGAAAAGTATAGAAAATCTTGAAGAAGAACCAAACCTACATTCAAAACAATTTTTTGACTTACTACACTCAGCTGATCAAAAATTATGGCCAAATTGTGAGATAATAACTCAATTGTCTTCAATTGCTCGAATATTGAACATAAAGTCTAAAGGGCATATTTCTAATCATAGTTTTGATAAAATTCTTGGATGGTATTATGAATCATTGCCTCCTGATCATACAATGGTTGATATTTTTACAATATGACGAAAGTTATTAGAGGTATTAGTTTTCCTGTTGAAAAGACTGATTGTTGTAGATTGGGATGTATGTTGTATTGGGGAGATGATGTGGAATTAAAAGAGTGAAAATTTTATGGTCAATCTAGTTTTAAACCTAGAAAGCATTTTATAAAACATAAATTAGTACCCTGGAAGCGGATGTATTATTTCTTGCTAACTCCGAGACTTCAAAGACTATATGCTTCTAATGTTGCTGCATCTCATGTGAGATGCAATAACATTAGAAGCATATAGTCACATGAGATGACATAATGAACACAAACAGGAAGATGGAATAATGAGTCATCCATTAGATGCTCTAGCATGGAAACTGTTATGATCTGGAACCGCATCAGGCACATGACAACCGTCGCATACCTGGGCTAAGGATACTCATGGTATCTTTAACCCAACTATGCAAGGCTAACTAAATGTCAATCTTAATGATAATACAAATTGTTCATACGTAAAGTTATTTACCAACCATAAGACAATCAAAAGTTAATTTACAAAATTTTAAAGCATATCAACATAATCATGAGCCAATATATAACAAAATACAAAATAGAGACTACTCATGTGTGGTAATATCCCGAAAATTTCAAAAGATCACACGATCCACTCAGAATTTCAAACTCACGAAATTAACCTGTATTGTGGGAAGTGCAGGGGGTGAGTACATTATGTACTCAGTGAGTAGAAAGAAACATATATCGCAAATAGAACCCAGTATACACCGAAATGGGCTAAATAACCTAAGGATGGTTTTACACATCTAACCTGCATATAACTACCTATAAAGTGAATATGCATGACATAGAAATGCATAGACCTGGTCTATGACTAATGCCATAATTGTTAGGAACCACATAGGCCTAGCCTATTAATCACTCTTTTAGTGAACATAGGTTCTAGTAGACCAAAAGAAGAAAAGCATCACATGTAAAAATCAAATCTCGTCAGGAAATCAAATCTCATAATAGGCCAAAATAGTTATGTGTGTTGCCACTAGTCAGCCAAACTAATGTGCACACCCACCGATCCCCGTGTTGGCTCGACTTTCATCTATGGTGAGTCCAGACTACGGTCAACAAGAGCGTTATAACCCTAGGAGATGACCTCGTTCGGTGACCAGACCTTTAGGTGTACGAGGGTTGCTTAATATGTTATCTGTTGTGCCTAGCACATGATTGTCCAATTGTTTCCTTACCAATCATCAAAAATCATATACAAATATTGAATACTAAAATCAAGTAAGGCACTATACTTTTATTTATCAGTCCAATCGATAAAATGGAACTGTTCCAAGGCTTTAAGCCAAAAGATAATACATACCTGGAGTATATATGACTTGGTTATGTATATGTAAGTTTCAAAACATTTTTCATGAATTGAAAGTTATCTTTTGTACTTTAAGTGAAAAGCTATTTAAAATTGAAGTAAGAAATCAAACATAGTCCTTTGCACTTCAATTGTTGAAAACAATATCATTCCTCAAAATATGAAATCAAAACATCAGTTTCACTCTAAATGCAAAGAGTTATTCAAAACATGGTCATTTATTGAATACATATGTATACTAGCATTTATTTGAAAATCAATTCTACTATGCATTGCCTAGGTTCAAAATTCACACACAAGTCATCATGCATGTCTTGGGATGTCCTAATCCTATTTGAGAGATATGTTTTTCCCAACTCACCTCAAAAGAAAGTTTACATTCCTTTGACTTCAACAATTCTTTTTACAAGCTCCTTGATTCATAGCTCCCGAGCCTTTATACATACAAATGCAATATATTTACTACTCAAACATGTATCTCATATTTATACACCATCACATAAGTGTATAAAACACAATATCACAAATTTTAAGCTATAGGGTTTGGCCATGAAGCTTCTCACACGGTTACTTCTTTTTATTATCCACATAAGTTTTCGTTTGCATTTCCAAGGCATTTAATGCCTTTGATCCAATACTTACACCTTTCAAAGCATAATTGAACACATTTTAATCCAAG
>JAOSBO010000209.1:10363113-10382215 GCA_027563915.1 Erythroxylum rotundifolium
ATAAATATAAGTTGCATATTGTTAATATTAGGAATATTTATATCTTTGATTTTTGTTGAACTTTGTTGCTTCACAATTAATATTTTTTTAAGCATAAATATAAGTCTTAAATGGATGAAAGTCATCTTAGTAAATTTAAAGTCAGGACGTTTCAATCATAATCAATGTAATGTAAAAGTGCATATCTCTGACTTTATTTGTATTCTTAGACTGATTTAGTCAAGAATATTCATATTTTTTTGTTCGAATTTATCCGTAACATTTTTATATAAATTAAAATCAGACTTTAATATTTTAGAATATTTAAATTGAACATTAATAATTTTATAAAAATATTCAAATAAAAATTTTCTCAAGCAAAATATGTAAGAAATACATGATTATGTCAATCATATGTCATATTGTGGGTGGGAGTGGCAATGGGTTAAGTTACACTTGAGCTTGGGCAATTTTATGTTTAGGCCTAGATTCAGCCTAAATTCCAATTAGGTATAAGGCTCCTAGCCCAAGCCAGAGTTCAATTAGGCTTAAACAACCTAAAGCCCATTAAGCCTAGACTAAGCTCGATTAAATAATTTTAATTTTTAAGAATAAAAAGATGACGTTATTTTCTTTTAAATTTTTAAGCTTTATGTCAAGCTGGACTAAACAACTCGAGCTCGAGCTCCACCCAACACTCTGATCTTCACTAAGTTAATCCTTGTCTATTTAGAAGACTTCCCCTTCCATAAATAACTTAATAAGAAGTTCAAAATGCTTAAGTTTATTTCTATTATCTACACCAATTCCCTCATTCAAATAAAGACAATCTTAATTCCCTCATTCCTCGATAGCTCACTCATATCACGTCACGCAGATAATTCACAGACAATTCACATCATCATATAAGGCACATCACTTCACTAATCATCATATAACATCAAACATCATCTATGTTCACTTATTTCACATTTTAATTCAGAAACACTCAAACTATTTATTTCGATCATTTAAACATACATTTCAAATGTATATAAAATGCAGATGTGACTCACTTTCAGTTATTACTTTGTTGTGACCCAGTGCCTTTTAACTGTCCCGTATCTATTGTGGATACTGGGCTTATTGATAATTGTCTCGTATCCGTTGAGGATACCAGGCTCATTATACATAGTGAGTCCTTGGCTCTTAATCACATTCTGAACTTTAAACTGTTTTTCGGTGGCTACTCTGGTCACAACTACCTTTATCTGGTCATGCATATCACGTAATGAAATGCATGAATTCACATATATTCAATACGTGACATTCATTCAATTTACATTCCACTTTCACATTTTTCATGTACAATCACTTTCACATTTCAATTTCATCATACCTAAGTCTGACATTCAATAATAATGTTGAGTACACTTATTTCTTTCTCATTCACATTCAATGAAGCACTTCCAATACATTCACATTTATCAAACTTTTCAAACTATTAATGTCTAGAAATTAACACATTCACATCAACAATAATTCAATACAAAAATGTAAATAGAATAAACAATCAATGTAAGGCCATTTAGGTCGACTTATAATATGCTCCAGATTAGTATTTGCTTCGATGATCCAGAAACGTCTGGACGCTGACGTTCAGTCCTATATATCAACTTCATGCAATACAAACTTGTACACACATTACTAATTTGCACAATCACATAAACATTCAATCATACACATATGCATATGTGTAATGTATAACGCATGCTCAATTTGATTATTCTGGGTATGTATCTTTAATCTCATCTCTTGATCATTTAAACATCATCATTTGAGTGTATCTAACTTACACTTAGGTTTATAACTCAAAGAACTTGGTTATTCTAATATTATAAATCTATCATTCATCATTTCTTTTCTAGCACTATATGATCACATAATATTCAATTCTCATTCACCTTTACTTAATACATATTACTCATCTCCTTTGAATCACAATTACAATCATATGAACACCTTCATTCCCATTATACTCATAATTTTCCAGATTTTGGTACTTTAATATCAACAATTCATTTACTATGTTATAACCTCATTTATCACTTTAAACATTTCACACATTTAATCACTTAATCCCTTGTCAATTAGATTCATTTCAAGTCTCATTCAAGCCTAAATGCACTATAGGAAAGTACCTAATCATTTGTTGTTTCCATCATCATTTAAAAGAAGGATAACTCATGTTGATGGCCTTCCCATGATCGTGGATGACTTTCCACAATCGAGGGAGAAACTTTCCAACCCTTTCTTCATTTCCCATGATCGTGGATATATTCCCACGATTGTAGATTGTTATGTCTGAAGGTTTTCCAACCATTTTCATCTATATTTTCCATATTTCTAACTCTTTACTTCCTACATTCCATACCTTACGCATAGTTTATAATTTCTAACTTAATTCCTCATTATTTTCATCTCCATTTTAACTTAAAAACACTCATCAAACAGACCATACATTATTTTTTTATCAATCATACAAAACAAAACATCAATGTATACATACATTCATCAATGTTTCATCTCACATTCAACTCCACTTTATCTCTAAACTATCATCTTATTTCTTCTCATTTTAAGAACACTATATTAGTCTCTCATTCCATATCCTCATATAATAACTTATAACTCACATGTCTCATATACCCAAAACAGAAGATATTTATATCATTCCCTCGTTCACATTGTTGCACTCATTCTATACACAAAATTAAATCATAAACTCATCTCTTTATTCATCAAATTTCAACTATTATTTAAACACCAATTTCATTATTAATCATCCATAAACAATAAATAATCTGTTATTTATCATATATACAAAAATATGCTATAAACCTTCTTAATTCCTCATTAACGTATCATCATATTTCAACACCTTTATCATGATCATTTCATATAAAAAACATTTCTATATCAACTTATGAATTTTTATTCATAATATATACTAAACAAGACTGCTATATGCTCATTTATTCACTCACATTTTATCATATGTTTGTTACCATTTTATGAACTATCAACTTTTAACTATCATCAAAATATTTCTCTTTACCACATCTTATAAGATCATAAAGACACTTACTTGTTTTAGCTCCCAAGCTTCTTTAACTCACGTAAACCCTAGCTTTTAAAACATCCTACAATCATCATCTCACCAAGTTAGAATAGGTGGGTTTCATCAAGAAGAAGAGATAACAAGGATTTCGATGTAGCTAGTGATGAAAAATGATAACAAGAATCATGTGGGGTGGGTGAGAAAAAATGTAAAGAAGAAGAAGAAGAACGAAAATGAAGAGAGCATTTGGCAAAGTGAAAAACAAATGAACAATGGTCTTGCAATTGTAATTAACAAGAGTGAGGTGTGTGGCAAGGTAAGTGACACTTGTCATTTACCATATGTTACCGCCTTGTAGTCTTCACTTGGTCTTTTAAATAACTAGATCATTTGTCTCCAATTTCTAATCCAATTATCTCCTGATTTTCTATGGCACTTGTCATTAAATCCTTTAGTCACTTATTAATACTTTCTACCATCAATTATCACTTATTTCTACTATCATTTATCAATTGTCTTGCCACTTGACATTTTTTCTAGTCTAAAAATATCCAAAATCTCATAAATTTTCTCAATTTTCACCAAAAATTCTAAACCAATAATTATACTCACCAAATCAATTTTCAAAACATATAATCCACAATTCACATTATAATCACATCAAAAATCAGTTATACCTAGAAAATGTCAATAGAGTTCATAAACATTCATTGTAATGTATACAAAGAATCAAATTTGTGTGTGTGTGTGTGTGTATGCTGCTATTATGCATGAGCATGAAATGTATTTCCAAGATTCCCAATAATATTTCTCATGTACAGTTTCTACCCCTTAGTATGGGAAAATAGGATACTATAGATAAACTTAACATGCTAGTTTTAAAAGGAGTGTCAAAAGATGAAGGATATAGAGTAGTCTCTATGTTTGACAAATTTCCTAAATATTCAATGAGATGTGTAAAAGAGTTAATGTTACACCATGATAAGTACATGTTGTCAATACTTAACCACATGCAAGACTTGAACTACCACAACGTTAAAATCTATTATAAGCCGATGAGAATCCAATAATAGAAGGTGAAGAAAATGATTATGATATCATTAATGAATGTGAAACTAATACACAATAGAATATCAGTATGAAAGAAAACAGGTTGTGTAAAATTTAGGTGGAACAATATGATGAAGATTTCATTGATATGCCAATGAGTAAATATGGAGATGGTTTAGTTGAAAATATGATATATGTAACTAATGATGAAGAATATGTTTCCGTAAGAGCAAATAATAAGAAATGTGCCAAGAAGGTAAATAGTGGGTTTGAATATGGCAATAACATAGATAGGGTTGGAAGTAATGGACAAGATTATAATAAAAAAGGTTATTTATTCAAAAAATTCATAAATACAAGAAGAAAGATCACATAGTTGGTGTAGTAAATGACGTTAAAGTTAATCACTAGATTACAGTGATGACTGATGATACAAAGAATCCATCATGAGGAAGAAATATATTATGTTTAATCAAATAGTGGATATGAATGATTTTCAGTTTGAAATTAGCATGAAGTTTAAAGACAAGATGTAGTTTAGTGAAACAATCATAAATTGTGCAATTACGAATATATATGATGTTTTAATAGAGATATATTTTATGACAATTATGGTTATTTATAAGCCATAATATTCATCTAGGGTATACGCTAATCGGATTGGAAATGAAAAAATATCTGCTATTAAGATATTAAAAAACAAGTACAATTGTAGGAAAGTGCAAAGAAATAAACAAGCCAGTAAGAAATGGATAGCAAATGAATTTTGACACAAGTATAGGAGGAATTTGAATCAACTAATTAATGAGAGAATGGATGATCTCTAGAGAAAGTATGGGTTACAAATGACTAAACCCCAATGTTATGGGGCTAAATAGGAAGCTATTGTGATGCTATGAGGATCTATAGGATGTTAAGAAGCTATTGTGATGCTACAAGAATCTACAGAATGTTATTATGTAAAGTTATTGTCGTCTCGACAAAAGTTACAATGGACCAACACATTGCTAGCTTAATTTCCAACAATTTTCCATTGTTTAAACTCTCACCATCTTTGTTTAATTAAGCCATTAAGTCCTTAAATCACCCAAGACAATTCTTGTTCCCTGAATATAACAAATTGTTCTGATTTTGTCACTCCAAAATTTCACATGTCTACATGATGAATTGGTCTCTAATGTAATGAATTTTATATCCCTCACATCTACTCCTTCATAAATGTAACAACATAAGATTTTCACGCATTCTTGTTCCAAAATAATAAGAACTTCTTCATGTACATGACAACTACCACTTAAGGCCCATTCACATATACATGTATTATTTCTTGTCTAAAATAATTAAGTGGCTTAAGAAAAATCTGTTTAATTTTAGTAGAAATTTCATGTCCACTTAATAACATGTTACATCTAAATATATCAACATATAATTTTGGATCAATTTACTTTAAGTATCCTTAACTATGACCGATTCTTATGTCTTTATGTTCAGCCCTAGAATGCTTCAAATTTACTCCACAATAATTTAAATCAAGGTTAATCTTGATCTATCTTAAATCCATTCGATTGAATTTATTTTTGGTTCATTTCTATACTAGTCACTTCCAATATTTTTTGGTACTTGTCATTCAGGGTTGGGTTCCTAATTCACCTTTTAGAGAAAATAAAATTTACATTCACCTGAAAACATCGTTCAATTTAAATGAAATTTTATAGACACATGAAAAGAAAAGTTTGGGGTTTTACAATTACCTTTCCTTACAAAAATTTCGTCCTGGAAATTTAACCAAATGTACAATGACATGATTAAAATAAACGGGGATATAACACACGCATTTGGTCCTCGAGATCCCATGTAGCTTCTTCTACTGCGTGATTCCTCCACAGCACTTTAACCAAAGAAATAATCTTATTACGTAAAACCCGGTCTCTGTGATCAAGAATTTGCACCGGTTCTTCTTCGAAAGTCAAATCTTTCTTTTAAATTCACCGGTTGCTTGGTGATTACATGAGATAAATCAGCTAGATATTTGCGAAGCATAGACACATGGAAGACAATGTGAATCCTTGTAAGTTTGTATGGTAACTTCAATCGATACATCATTGATCTAATATTTTTTGTAACTTCATACGATTCTATGTAACGTAAACTTAATTTACGATGTTTCCCAAGTCTCAATATGCCTTTCTAAAGGGAAATCTTATGAAATAACTTATCTCCAATTTTAGATGCAAGATCCCTAAAACGATTATTATCATCGCTTTTTTGTCTATCATGAGCTATCTTAAATTTGTCGCAAATAATCGAAACTTTATCTATAACCTGCACAAGTTTGGGACCTATCAATTTCCTTTTATTTACTTCATCCCAACATATTGGAGTTCTGCATTTTCTTCTATAAAGCACCTCATAAGGGGTCATGCTAATGTTGGCCTGATAACTGTTATTGCAAGAAAACTCTATCAATAGTAGGTGTGTGTCTCAACTCCCTTTGAACTCCATGACACAAGATCTAAGCATATCCTCAAGTGTCTGAATATTTCTCTCCAATTGACCATTCGTCTGAGGGTGAAAGGCAATGTTAAACTTTAAGCATATACTTAAGGCTTTCTATAAGCTGGGCCAAAATCTTGATGTAAACCTAAGATCATGGTTTGACACAATAGAAATCGGCATACCATGAAGTCTCACTATCTCATCCATATACAGATGGGCTAACTTGTTTAAGGGATAATCATTCATAATTGGAAGGAAATGAGCAGACTTTGTTAGCCTGTCCACAATCATCCATATAGCATCATGCCCTTGTGACTCCATGGAAGTCCTACTACAAAATTCGTAATAATCTTCTCCTATTTCCATTCTAGGATAGGGAGGGGCTGCATTAATCCCACAGGCTTTTGATGTTCTACTTTTATCTACTGATAGGTCAGACACTTAGAAACAAAGTCTATTATTTCCTTCTTCATCCCTCTCCACTAATAGTGCTCTTTGAGAGTTTGGTACATTTTATGTGCTACCTGGATGCATAGTGTAATATGAGGAGTGAGCTTCCTATACGATCTCTTTTTTTAAATCTCCAATATTCGGTACATATAGTCATTGCCCCCTCATCACTATACCATCTTCCTTGACTGTAAGATTTGTTTTTTGCCCAGTCTCAACTTCGATCTTTGACTTCATCAAATGTGGATCTTGTTTCTATCCCTCTCTAATCTGATCCACCATGATGGGATGAGTGTGAAAGGTAGCAATTAATGCTGTTGAATTCATCATATCCAATTTCACTCCTAGAGACCTCATTTCCACTAGAAGTGGAAGATATATCGTCTTCAGTTGTGCTATCAAACTGGTAGATCTCCTACTTAAGGAATCTACCACTATAATAGTTTTCCAAGATGGTACTCTGTCGTACAATCATAATCTTTTATTATCTCCAACTATCGCCTTTGCTCATGTTTAGTTCTTTCTAAGTATCACGTTCATTTCTTTTTTAGTAAACAAATATTACAGACTCTTGTGATCCATGAAAACCCTATAAGGAGCACTATACAAGTAATGCCTCCATATTCTCAATGCAAAAACTACTATTGCCAATTCTAAATCATAGGTAGGGTAGTTTTGTTCATGCTTCTTCAATTGCCAAACGACATTCAATTGCAATTTCCTTTTATAAAAACATAGTATAACATCTTATAAATATTTATTTGAAAGAAAAATAGAAAAAATAATTTTTCTACAGCATAGGCTACAACCTTATCATTCTGTATAAGTATACACCCTAATCCCAATCTTAAGGCATCACTATACACTACAAATTCATCAGTCCCTGTTGATAATATGAGTATAGGGGTCGTTGTCAACCTTTCTTTCAATTCATCAAACCTTCGCGGACAAGCATCTGACCACTCAAACTTCTCCTCTATTTGCGTCAACTTGGTTAGTGAACTTGCTATTATGGAAAATCACTTAACGAATTTCTTATAATAGCCTACCAATCCAAGAAAACTCCTGACTTTCGTCACAGTGGTGGGAGGTTTCCAATTAGTAACAACTTCAATCTTTCGGGGATCCACCCTAAGTCCTTTAGTTGAGATGACATGACCTAAGAAAGTAGCTTTATCAAGCCAAAACTGGTACTTATTGAACTTAGCATATAACTGGTGCTCTCGTAAGGTTTGTAGTACAATTCGAAGGTGATCTACATGATCCTCCTAACTTCTTGAGTACACCAATATGTCTCCAATAAACACGATCATAAACTTATCTAGGTACTCTCGAAACACCCTACTTATCAAATCTATAAAAGCAACTGGTGCATTTGTTAATCTAAAGGGCATAATTAAAAATTGATAATGCCCTTACCTCATCCTAAAGGTAGTTTTCGAAACATCTTTGCTGTGGACTTTCAACTAATGATAGCCTGATCTTAGATCAATCTTTGAATACACCTTGGATCCCTGTAGATAATCAAACAAATCATCAATCCTCGGGAGAAGATATTGGTTATAAACTGTCACTCTATTCAATTGTTTATAGTCGATACACAACCTTAAACTCCTATCCTTTTTTTTTTCATGAATAAGACTAGCCCCACATGGAGAAGTGTTGGGTCTCACAAAACCTTTATGCAACAATTCCTTCATTTACACTTTCAATTCCTGTAACTCCACTGTAGCTATTCTGTAGGGAGTAGTTGAAATTGGTTAGGTTTTTGGTGGTATATCTGTCCCAAACTCTATTACCCTATCTGGGGGTAATCCTGGAAGATCCTTCGAAAATACGTTGGGAAACTCCTTGACAACTGGAATATCTCCAAGTTGAATCTCATTATTATTTTTTCAATCATATAAGCTAGATATCCCTGGCATCCTTTATGGAGCATTTTATTAGCTATTATGGCAGTCACAATACTAGTGGAAAAAAATTTCTGTAATCTACAAAATATTACCCCTAATTTCCCTAACTGACTCAATTTAACCTCCTTTTTGAAACAATCTACCACTGTACGTTGTGTGGATAACCAATCCACTCTGAAAATAAAATCAACATCTCGGATAACCAATATGATAAGGTTTGCTGGGAATTCCTTACCTCCAATCAGCATTTTACTATCTACGAACACTCTTTCAATGAAGAGAAAGTTCCCAGTTGGGATGGAAACTACTACCCCAACGTCTATTAATTAAGGCTCAACACTCAATTTTGCTGAAAATTTTATAGACATGAAAGAATTTCTAGCATCAGGATCCATTAAAGCATATGCATCATGATAAAAAATAGTAAACATAGTACTGACTATCTATGGTGTGACATCGGCCCCCTGCTAAGTGACTGTAAAAATTTGGGCTTGTGTATGAGGTGTACTTGCCTGCCCTATAAGGGCTGCTCCCCTACCCTCGAAACCTATGCCAAATCCAGTAAAACTCGACCCGCTGGTCTAAGAAACTCGGCCATCATGTCTGTAACCCCTTCTAACTTATGGAGGTGTTGAAGATCCAGCCATCGACTTCTCTTCAGTGACTAACTGTAGGCAATCTCTGATGAAATGACCCTCATGACCACAATGATAGTAACCTGTCATATTCATTTGACACTCACCTAAATATATTTTTCCACAAGTAACACACTATAGCACCGGGGTCCTACTATCATGGGAGTTTTTGGGCCTAGTGGGTGACCTAAAAGATCCCTTGGCTAGACAATTTGCATCTACTAATCCTCCTGCCACCACTCCATCTTGACTTTTTTTTCTTGACCGAACCCTAAGATGAACTAACTGGTGCATTGGGCTTTTGTTCTGATCTTGAACTTTGAGTGATTATTGTTGCATTTCTCTCCACTTTTATTGTACCTTCAACTAATTCCACATAGTGTGTTTGTGAAGCCAAGGATAGGTGAATCTGTATTCTAGGACTCAAGCCTATAACAAACCTCTTGGATTTCTGCTCTTCACTATCAACAATAAACGGAACGCTTTTGAAAATTCTAAAAATCTCTTCTCATAATTTGTCACTGATGTCAAACCTTGCTCTAGACAAAAGAATTCCTCTACTTTTGCATCCCTATAACTCTGTGAGTAGAATCTGTCTATGAACTCTCTTTGAAATTTTTCCTAAGATACCCCATCTGGATGTTGTCTCTCAATGGTTTCCCACCAATTTTTAGCCTTGTCCTTGAGGAGGAAGGTGGAGGACACAACTCTCTGCTCATCTTTACATCTGACAACTCTGTATATTTTTGTTACCTGATCTAACCATATGAGTGCACTCTCGGGATCTCCACTACCATCAAAAGTCTCGACGCCTAACTTACAGACATGCTCAATTGAGCATCCAGAAGCTTCCACACTTTAACGTGACTATAGCATCGCTACAGCAAGAATCTGAGCCATTTGTTCTACATTAAAACTCACTCTGACTGGTTCTACTGGCCCTGATGATTAGGACAGTGGTTGGTTCATAGAGGCAATTGCTGACTCTAGAACGTGGTCATCCTCCCGTGCCAGAGGTGACTCAGGTGCAGGAGTTGTTGGAATGGTTGTCTTAGGACGTCCACTGCCACATCTGTGCATTCGAGAAAAATGCAATATGTAAAACTTTCAGTTTATGAAATCATATCCATGTAAGTCACAACATTTTATTAGTCACCTCACTTTTCAAACAATGTAAAAACCATAAATCACAAAGGAGGCAACCCATTTTTAAAAGTCAAGCTCTGATACCAACATTGATAGGCCCCTTTCTTGTGATGACTAGGTGACCTGCCCGACACTCTACGGTGACTCTCCAGTCGATATTCGAGTTAGCTGGAAAGTTCCTGTGAAGCTAAGCCTGTTGCCTTTGTTGAGGAAAAGCTTCAATTCACAATAAGAAATGTAAACAGTCGAGTTTTATTTTGCAGTCTATTAAAAATTTAATCAGCACAACGGTTGTATTTTGACATCCAAAAAATTTCAAAGTCCCTGTAAAAGTTCAAAACACTTATATTATTACATCAATTTCTCAACTCCAAATTGTGGACTTCAAATCCACTCATATGTAGTCTCAAATAGTTACACCAATAAACTTTAAAAAGCTTAAACAACATCATGCATCCCATTAAAAAACCTTTATAAACATCCATTCTTTATACAAATGTGCTTTCCAAAACAAGTTCAAAGATATGCAATAGTGCACAAAAATATGTATAAGATAAAATAAAAATGCCTACACAACAACACTTGATGAAGTTTACTCGTGGGGTGGAGTCCCTACTACTGAAGCCCCTGAGCATCTACTTAGGAGGTTTTATTTAAAAGTAGAAAATAAAGGGTGAGCTAAACGATCTCAGTGAGTGTTACATTTATACAAACATTAAGCTCCATAAAAGAAAACAATTTCTTTTCATTTCAAGTAATAACCAATGCTTTTACAAAACACATTCTTTTCTTTTCATAAGATAAATGCATACGTAAAACTAAACATTTTTTTTAGATCAAGTTCCACTTTTCTTGTAAAGTAAACGGTGATGGCAAATAATACTTTTATGAATTTTCTTTTAAAACATATCCTATCAGTAATTTTCTTTGACATACGATACCTTTAGGTGTAAGGCCTCGGAGCTGGTTTTGCGTTGTTTACCCGTGCTTATTTAAACTCTATATATCGATTGTTATGAAGTTGGTTCTGCATTATAACGATGCTAGCACTACACATAAAGTAGTGGTTACAGAGTTAGTTTTGCATCGCTTACTCTTAACAATGCTACTACAGTATATACTCCACACATGCAAAGGGTGACTCACAGGACATACTAACAGACACAACATCACCCATGTTAGTGACAGATGCCCCCCAAACATTGCCATGCATGTTAGGACATACTCCAATCGATATAATCGTATGTATAAAGACCTAACGGCATACCATAGGCTAAATCACAATTAATACATAAGCGCACCTAATTTCAATATCAATTCAAAACATATTCAAAATCCATTTCTATGCAAATTCAAAGCACTTTCACATCTCATTAGTTTCCAAGTGTATCCAAAACTCAATTCAATGCTAAATCAAAGCAAATGTAAACCTCATGAAGATTAACTTTTAAATTCTTGTAGTAGAACTAATGAAATTATTCAGAAACATGCTTTTCATAGTTAGTAAAAACCATCTTTAAAAACTCAATTTAAAGGTACACTCACTGTTTATCATTTATCATTAGCTACCATCCCATGTTCGGTGATTTTCCTTTATTATTCTTGAGTCTACGATGATGAGAAAACTTTATGTTCTCACTTAGCTGTGAGGGAGACCCCTGAAGGGTTCTTAAAACCTGCTAAGTACATCCATAACTTACCACCTTGTTTTACAAAATTTATAACAAAGGGCTTAGCCAAAATCTTAGCATTTAGTAAGATTAAAATTCTGTTTTCTTTTCATTCAACCACTGAACAACCATTGAACAACTTCCATGATTTATACATGTTGTCTTTTTTCCATTTAAGTAATGTACATAATATATACCTACTGTTCCCTTACATTGAACTATTGAACTATGTATAACATACATGCTGCCATTGATCAACCATTAAGCCATATATATAGCATCTACATGCTACCAATTAATACCCATTAAATAACCTATGGATATACATGTTGTTTTCCTCTCCATTTACCATGTTGTTTTTCTCTTCATTTAACCATGCCTTTGCTTGTTCCTTAATTTTCATATATCAAACATTCTAATTAGATTCTGAAGTCTTCTACAACTTTGTTTCCCTATGTCTCTAGTTTCCATATCATCAAAAATCTTGCGTTTAATTTTCTAAATTATGAAACACTTACCAAATATCACAAGCTACTTCAATATAGGGACAGTATCAGGTTTCATAGTCAATCTCAATTTTCAATATCATTTAGCTAGAATTAGGTCTAGATCTCTTCTAGATATTTTTAGTACTATGTCTGAGGTTTCATTTACAATTAGATTCACCCCAATATGGAGTTCTGTAGACTAAGTTATGGCCAAAATACTAGGACTGTTCAAGGAAACTAAGAATCCTAATACAGAATTTCACTAAACATAGTTAGGATAACTTCCCACTTTCTTCAAATGATGCTCAAACATTCATGCAATTCATAAGGAACTTCATGTTTTCAACTTAAGCATTCACGTGACCAGCTAAAGAGGATGGACAAGAGTGGTTTAGCATACCTAAAATCAAATGGTAAAGTGTTGCCCGTCTTTTCGCTGCATGTAGTTAGCATTGATGGAGATTGTAACATCCCATTCCCATATTAAGGGTTAGAACCCTAAAGTTCTATAAATGAGAAATAGCAATGAGAGATTATAAAAATGCATTTCATACTCATGCATAATATTAGTATAAACACACGTGAATTTGATTATTTTGCACACATTTCAATGACTGTGTATGCACTCTTTTGACATTTTCCGTGTATAGCTGATATTTAACGTGATTATAATGTGAATTCTGGATTATGTATCCTAAAAATTGAGTTGGTGTGTATAATTAGTGATTT
Organism: Erythroxylum rotundifolium; assembly: GCA_027563915.1. Taxonomy (NCBI): domain Eukaryota; kingdom Viridiplantae; phylum Streptophyta; class Magnoliopsida; order Malpighiales; family Erythroxylaceae; genus Erythroxylum; species Erythroxylum rotundifolium. The sequence continues at coordinate 10,376,770 of JAOSBO010000209.1, forward strand.
AGAATTTTTGGTGAAATATGGTAAGTTTATGATAATTATGAGTATTTTTGGACTGAGAAAAATGTCAAATGGTAAGATAATTGATAAACGGTAGTAGAAATTATTGAAAAGTGGCATTAGGATTTAAAGACAAGTGTCATTGAAAATTGGGAGACAATTGGAGTAGAAATTAGAGACAAATGGACTAGTTAATAAAGAGGACCCATTAGAAACCATAAGGTGGTGACATATGGCAAGTGATAAGTGTCACTTTCCTTGCTACACCTTCATCCACGATAATTTTCATTTGAATGGCCATTTCCATTATCTTTTATCTTTCACTCTTACAAAGTTCTCTAATCTTCTTCATTTGTTTGCATCCACGATCATCACTTCTCACGCCATCAACGTTTGAAGCTTGCTCTAGCCCTTCACTTACTACTCTCGTTTTGGTTGTCTTCTTCATTGTCATAAAAAGACCTAACCCTACCACCTTTGATTGATGAAGATTGTATGAAGTTGGGAAGCTAGGGTTAAGACTGATTTGAAGATCTTAAAGCTTAAACAAGTAACATATTACTCTTCATGATTTGTTGAATGAAGCATGTATGATGAAAGTTAGAGGTTATATGATAATAAGATGGTGTTTTGTGTATGTTGGAATGTGAGTAAAGAAATGAACACATGGATGTATTATTTTTACGTGTATGATGATCAATATTTCATAAGTTGTTGTAGAAATGAGTTTGAAATTGAAAAGGCATTAAAACGGTGTAGAAAGAAGTGCAGAAAATTGATTTATAAATGGATGTTTATGTTCTGTTCTCTTAGTGTATTAACGTGGATATCTTTGGGTGTTATAGAGGTGAACTAAAATGAGTCTAGAGTTTTAAAAAAAGGAGTGTGTGATGTCTTGGAATGAGGAAAATTAAAGCGATAAGTTAGAGATGAAATGAAGGTGTTAATGAAGATAAACATGTGTAGAAAATTTGACGAATGTGTGTATATGATATGTTCTATTTTTGATGTTTATGATCAATCATAGATTTTGATTTGTTTGTGAATGATATTGAGCTAAAATGGAAGTAGGAATGAAGAGGAAATAATGAGGATGTAATCTAGAAATGATAGACTAACCAAAAGAGACGAACTAGGACAAAAATGATGATGAAGTGTGCTGGAATATGTTAGAAGGAGTGTTTTCACTAAATATATATCTGTATTTTAGCCATATCTTGATCTTTAGACATCCAAATGGGATTATTTTTAATTAATATTAAACTAGACACATATGGCTACAATTTTCATGGAGGAATTGAATTTTGATTCTATCTTTAAAGGTCTGTTTTGTTGGATGTCAATTAATGGAATGGAACGGAATGGAACGGAACGATTTATAATGAAATGGAATGTAATACAGTGAAAAGCTGTTTGGGAAGGATAGAAGGGTTCTTAATATAATGTAGTGAAATTTTGTTTGGAAGATGGATGGGATGGAATGGAATGTAACGTATAACAAATGACTATTATACCCTTTATATTAAAATGGTTGTTGCAAGAGGTTTAACACTATGATTTTAAAACAAAAATCTTGTCTAATTAAAAAGTCAAAGTTGTGACTTGTTCAAGTCACAATTGTGACAAATAATATTTTTATATATTTTCTATTTTAAAATAATAAAAATTTCAATAAAAATTTATTATTTTATTATTAATTAATATACAATTCATTATAAATTATATGAAAATATTATTATTAATTATTTAATAAATTTTATTATATTAAATTTTATTCTATTCTATTCTATGTGATTTGTATTTAAAAATAATTTATTTAAAATTTTATTTATATAGAAATATATACAAACAATTAAAGATATTTTTTTATATATTTAAAACACAATGCCAACCTATCAAGCACACTTAACCTGTGGAATGGGTCTATTTAACCTGTGGAATGGGTGTATTGATCTAGAGTCAAAATTTGCAACTCCCACCTCATATCAAAACCATAAAAAGATGATTCTTTTATTATCTATCGCTTTAATTATTACCTATCGCTAAAAAACGATTTGTTTAAAGTCATCATAATACTTCCATAAATCGTTTTAATGACAATCAGTCCCTGGAAAACTTGAAATGACTTTTGTTTTGAGATAATATATGTAATTCAATTAGCTCTGCTTCTCAATGATGATTTGATAAATTGATTTAAACAAAATAATGATGCCAAAATCAGTAAATACTTTATTAATGTATTACACAGAGTTAAATAGCATGTATTTATTACTGGTGTTAAGGAATAAAGGGTGATCGAGAGTCACACATGAAACATCCTAAAAGTGTCCTCAAAAAGTGATTGAAACAAACAAACTAAAAAGAGCTTCTTCAGCGTTCACATTCTCTGTCTAGTGTTGGAAATCCATTCAGCTATTCTCAAAATAATCTAGTGTTAGTTATAATGCATTTGCAGGAGCAAACACACCAAGTCATACATTATTTATGTGCCATCTTTGACCAAAATCAAAATAGCAATTCCATTCTTGCTAACTTTACAAAATCTTCTTTCACTCTTGCAAAGAGAAGGGGTTGTAAAATGAATTATCAAATAAATTTTCTCTTACATTTCCATGACATCAGGCGTGGAAGTTTAGAAACAAAATGGAGTGCTACACCTTCCATAACTATTTTGGAGCATCTGTGAAGGCAAACTCTATACCATCCTTGACAAGTCTTAATAAGTCTAACGTATGTTTGTTCCGAGCAGCTCCCACATACGGTAGTATAATTGAATCCTACACAGAAAACCATTCCCGTTTGATAAATATAACAGAATTCTAGAAGCATTTGAAGTTTTTTCTTACTTCACTTCAAAAACATATAGAAAAGAGAAATAGCATACTTACCCTGCAAGCCAGCTGATTTCCACACTTAATCTCATCCTTATCTTTAGAAGCGGGCTCAGATTTCATTCCATAGTAACATGTGAAATAACTTAACTCCAAAATGCTATTGACCTGAGATTCCTGAAACATAAGTTATTACAATTTCTAGCATTGTTAAAAGCATGTCAATTATTCCTAGTTTCATATATGCCAATGACTAGTTATAGAATTCTATTTGAGTCTTCCTTCCTTCCTTATAACTGTATGTTGCCACAAAATCAAATTTAAAATGCTCATACACATAATGAAACTAGTAGCTTACCATTTAATGGTGCACAGAGAGCATCAAGAAAATCAAATTGGCTAAATTCCCCAGGCTTGTTTGGCATTGCAAAGATCATAAAATGCTCTTTCCACTGCAATCCGTCATTTATACCAAGTTCTCCAAATAGGTTTTGCACGTTTGGATAGGTCCTAACTGGTTTTTATAAAAATGGAAAACTTCAATCAAAATAACAAAGTTAAAAAAGGAAATGCTGTATAAAAAATATCCATCTAACATTTTACACCAAGTAACATGAATTACTATAGCCAAACGAGGAACATCAAAAACTTTCAACATTGACAAGTTACTCAAATTTTCACACAAGCATATTCGTTGCTAATCAAGAAACAAAAATGGAAAACCCAAAAAAAATTGTTAATATAGAAAGAGAATGGAGCATAAATCATGAGCATTAATATGGAATAAACAAACTAACAATGTAATAATTTCAGCACCTAAGACAAAAAGGAACAAAAGCTAAAAGAAAAAGGAGCATCAAAGCTTACAGAAGATATGCAAGCCTGTCCCATAACAATCTCCATCATCATCTTTCCACACAGCCCCCTACGAGAACCACAATATTGTTAAATTGAAGAAAGACAATCACATAGAACGATGAACAAGCGATAGCACAAGCAACTGATCTTCCACATGTCATTAAGTGAATTCAATATCTTGCCAATTCAAGGAAAATAAAATTTCACTATGACAGGTTAAGATCTAAAGCAAACCTATTACTTCAAAATATGAACTAAAGACCATAGGCTTTCATAGTTAACATATTACAAAGAGCTAAGCAGGAGCAGCTCTTCACCTTTTCGCCTAGAACATCTCTAGCTTCTAGGAGTACTGGCTTGTGACCAGCATCTGCCAAATACTTTGTAGTAGACAAACCAGCCAAACCTGCAATAATTTGTAAATTTTAATTACTACCAAAAAATCCTGTATTCACAACGTTGATGTGATGAGCCATCTCAAGCACAATTCAACAAACTCAAGAATTTGGGAACCAGAAAGCAAAAGAAGATGATAGAATGACATATCATTATGAAAGATATAAAATTTGATTACCTGCGCCAGCGATTAGAATCTTCAATGGCTTTGTTGGACAAGGAGAAGTACAAAATGATGATGATAAGTATGCAGCTTCCAAAAAATTCATTGTGGTATCAAGGTTAGGCCTTAGGTAATCAACACACACAACCTGAATCATCAACAACAACTAATGTACTTTCAGAAACCAAAGAAAAATGAAAAGGCAAGGAAAAAAAACATTCGCATTTCAGGGAAATGGAACCTGCAAATGACGGATGTCAGTTCTTGGACTTGCTCTAGTTGCATTTCCAAATGGTATTCTCAAGGAGTGGCGCAATGATTCACTACTTGAAAAGGCCAGTGCATCGTTTTGCACTGAACAATTAGGATAGCAATAGCCAGAAGTAGCTTGTGAATTCCTAACAACCAATACTCTGCTATGCCAGCTTAAATTCAGTGCAGAAACATTCCCGTAACTAATCATCTCCCCAAAAATCCAAAGCTAGTCTTTATGTCACAAATCAAAGAAAATTAGATAAGTATCCTGCAAAAATTTTTTAACGGTTAAAATTTCATGCATGTCGTACCTGCGACAAGTAAGAGCAAGGATGAAAATGGGTTCGGTTCACTGACACTCAAAAATAGTTGAACAAGTAACAGCTAAGATTGACAATATTCGATGGTGAATGAGAGGTGGCGGTTTGGACACAACAATCCAATAAGCATCCGAAGTCTTGTTCAGTTTCCTACAATCTTACCCATTTTCCCAAACGTCCCCACCTTACAGTTCCAAACAAAGAAAAAAAGGATTTTTTGTTACTTGCTGGCCGGCAAAGATGCTCCTCCACTATTGACCGGTGAAGACGCTCTTCCCTTGCTACAATCATCCCCTACCAACGCCCAACAGCGACTTGCTCTTCGACTGCTACAATGGTCCCGTACTGATAGGCTCTGCAAGTGCACAGGTTTAGTTGTAATAATCAAGTGTCGATCCACAAGGATTAGGTCAAATTACTAAATTCACACCTCCTAAAATTGCTAAGCAATCAGTTGAGAGAATTATGCAATTAAGGAAATTTCAATGTACGATAAATGGAGTTACCACTAATATTCTAGGAGTTCATTCCAACGAAGAAATCATGTATTTCCTTATGAAATAATTCGCTGATCTGGTACATTAACTAACTGTTGTCAATTAATTCTTTCGAAGTAATCAACGTAT
>JAOSBO010000209.1:10423836-10437097 GCA_027563915.1 Erythroxylum rotundifolium
GAATTAGGAGTCAACAAATGCATAAATACTTAAGAAAGTAGGGCCAATTTATAGCATAAATTTGGGTCAATCAATTACCGATATATTTTCTTGTAAATCCAAACTCAAGTTTGTCTCTCCTCTTATTCGTGCCTACAATTTTCTTGGTTCCTTAAAAACTCAACTGAACCTTTTTCTTCTTCTTCTGTCTCCTTTTTCTTTCGTTCCTTCTTCTTTTTTCTATGCTTCGGTTTCTCCTTCTCTTCTAGGTCCTTCTACAACTTTCTCTCCTTTTTCTTACTTTACATTACTCTCTTCATCTTCTTTTTCTGTTTTGATTTTTTCTCCTCTTCCTCTAGGTTCTTCTTTCCTTCTTCTACATGTCTCTTTCTTACTACGACTCTCATGTACTCTTCTTATTTTTTCTCTTATTAATGTAAGACAACTTCTTACCTTTCCAAAATTACCCTTCTATATTTAAGCTATTGCCTACTTAGTCCTTACTTAATACTAATAAGTTCATTAATTCATGCAAACACATAATTTAATAAAAATTTTCTAAGCCAAATGAGGGAGAAGTCACAGTTGTAAGTTCTCAAGTCACAACTATGCGGGGTCCAACATTTTACATTGGGGGGGGGGGGAGAAGTAGCAAGAATGTGCATTTAACTTGTTAAAGGAAAAATTTGTGTTCTACTTCTATTCTTTGTTTGCCCAATTTTGATAAAATGTTTAAAATTGAATGTGATGCTTCTGGGATTGGTATTGGTGCTATGTTGTTACATGAAGGATAACTAGTTGCATACTTCAGTGAGAAGTTATGTTAGGCCTCATTTTCAGAGTCTAACTCATGAGTCAAACGTGAGCATATCACTCTTGTAAGGTTCTTTTAATGGAACCTCATTAGCCAATATAGGTTCATCTTCATTCTCATAAGATCCCAAAATTTCATAACTGAACACTTGATATACGACAATCCAATCTTATGTTTATATGCCCAATCATCACCCTAACATATCACTCATTTTTATCCCTTATTTTCACATTAAACTAATTACATTTCAAGCTCCTTTCAAGCACGATTTATATATGTACATGATTTGGGACAATTGGCATAACTTTCACTATGGATGTCGGATGAAGCTCATTCAAGCACGGTTTCAAAGAGGACTTCAGGTTCTTAACTTTCATGAAGAGCCCAAAGAGAGATTTTGCCATCTAGAGAGTCAAATTTTGCACATTTATAAAATTATCCTGAGAATGTCTACTTAGTGGACATACATCCCTTCAAATGGACATGAACTGAGTTGGGACACTAAAATTCCCGAGAAGGTTCACCAAGCAGACATCAAGTCCACCCAGCATACATTTATTGGGTCAAATTCTAGATTTCCAACTCCTACATGTTACCTATGACCCATCTTATACATATCTATCATTTCTAACTCATTTTCCTCATCATTTTCCCTTCATTATCACTTCCATTTCAAGTCAACATCATTTACAACTAAATCATAATCTATGTTTGGTCATCAGCCCAAACACATCACCTTCAAAATTACACACATTCATCATAAATTTCCGCACAACCCCATTTATTACCTTCTTTTCATCTCTAACTTATCACACTACTTCTTCCCATTTCAAGACACCATAGTACTTATGACACTACTTCTTCCTATTCAAGACACCATATTACTCTTGTTCTATTAGATCAAAATAGAAAAGCTATAAAGTGTCTTGCATACACCCTGTGCAGCATCACTAACTTGTAACAATCCTATCTTTCAAATCTGATCTCCAAAATTTACAAACTTTTTATCATTGGAAAGGAAAAAGGATAAACTACAACTTCTAAGAAGAGAAACTTGTCCAAATCAGCCTGGATTAATATAGCTTTTCACCTTAAGTCAAAACACAAAATTTACCCCTATGAATGCTTGAAAACGCAATACGAAAACTTGGAAAGTCATGAGAAAAACATACATATATTTCATTAACATCAAAAGAAAAGAGTTTTACAATGCTTTAATGGGAATTTTAAGACCCAAATACATCATTGATCTCATAATCCAAAAATACAAAAACACACATGTGAGTGATACTTGAAATGCGGCTAAAGCCTTGAGTTTTCATAAACTAATTTAATACAAAATATGTAGATTTAAAGTGATGCTTTAACTCTCGAAGGGAGGAAGGGGGTAAGCTAAAAGCTTGTGGCTTTATAGTGGAGAAACAAGCAAACCATTGAAAATATTCATGATCATAATAAAATGCTTTGCAACCATAAAACATGTATTTCCTGAATTCCCAAACTTGTCAAACACATCATAAACAACATAAGACACATATTTCTCAAATTATCAAACTTGTCAATAAATTCATAGACAATATAAGTAATCATAATGGTTTGGGTAGTCCATAAACAAGAGGGAGTTCTTGCGAATCTCCAATAATAACATAATGGACCACTTTGGGTAGTGTATAAATATGAGGGAGTCCGTGAAGGAGCTCTATGCCACTAGCGGGTAGGTGGGAGAAGCCTTTAACATGGTCAACATGCACGTGACATAGCATAATGGACCACCTTAAACCCACACAAACATGAATTTCATATTTGTAACATCTTGCACATTTCAAAATCATGATTTCCATAAGCATGATATTCTTCAAATACAATTTCCATCATCATTTCATAAATCATCATAAAGATTCATGTACCAAACATATAGCAAATACTTTAATCATTCAAGAAGCAATAAATGCAATAAAATGAAATCATTAAAATCTTTTGATACAGAAAAATACTCATGGCTCATTAATTCAACTATAAACATGTATCCCACCTAAATTCCTTGCTTAGAAACTTGCTTTAAAATGCCCCTCCTCTTTCTCCTCTTGCCTTACTTTATTTTAGTCAACATTGGCAAAATTCCAATTCAATAGGAATACCAACTGAAAACCCAAAAAGCATATTCACTAAAATTGATTCTAAAATACTTAAACCCATGTATTTCCTAAGCTTCATGAATCAAAACCCTTCCAAAAATCCAAAAGATTAAAATTGGGCTTACCTTGAATCTTCACCAAACAAAGAGATGTTGAAGCAAATCACTTGTTGATATAGAAATCACTTATAATATGTAAAATACACAAGAAGGGGGGTTGAATTATGTAAAATCATCTAAGATAGTTATCTTTATAAACTTCTTGATTTTCTTGAAAACTCAGACAATTTCAAAACAACACACTTAATTTGTTTGAGTAATGCAACAGCGAAAATAATATCTTTTTCTTCTAACTACAAAAATTAAAGAGATAAGGATTAGAGAATATGACATCACCATTTACAATGGTTTACCCTTAACCTTTAGGCTACGTCCAGTCCTTAGAGTTTATCTGAGATTTCACTATCTCTTCAACTTTACAAGTATTATTTCTTCTCTTTCAGAGCCTCTTCAGGTCCCTTTCACAAAGTATTCTTTATCTGCTATCTTAGCCTCTTCAGGCTCTAGCCTTCCTTTCATTAGAAAAGATATTGTTTGGGCTTTTCTAAACTCACGCTACAGGTGCTCTTGATCTCTTTCTTTCTTCTTTTCACTCAGGATATTGTTGTATAGTAAGAGATTAGTAAAATTTATTTTTTCTACTACTACACTGATATTTATAGTCTAATTCGCCAACCTTCTTGAAAAAACCACTTATAGAATCTTTAGAGATCTGTTATTAGTTGATTCCTATAACCACCTCCAACTAACTATCTGTTGTTGTAGATTATATCATCTTGATTTGATTTGTATGCTTTGGCTTTTATATTCGCATTGTCTTATGACTTTGTATCGTCTTATGCTTACGCATGTTCTTATGACTTCGTATCATCTTATCACTATACATCCTCTTATGTCTGTGCATCATCTTATGGCTTCGCATCATCTTATGTCTATACATCATCTTATGGCTTCACATCGTCTTATGTATGTGAATTGTCTTATAACTTTGTATCATCTTATGTCTTTGTATCTGTGTATAATAAACTCATCAAAATAGTTCACACTTCTATTATTATTATTATTTGACTTTCATCAAAATCAATAGAAGAAGTGAAGTCTTCTTGACTTAACAATCTCCCCCTTTTTGATGATATCAAATAATCATAATATTAGAAGATAAAAGAAATATTAAAGAGAATAACAATAATATTTAGAAGAATAATATTCACACAAACAATATATTTACTCAGACAATTAATGCAAGATATACAGTGTGCATAACAATTTTTCACAAAAACTAATTTTCCTCTCTTTCCTATTATTCTCCCCCTATCTGTTATTAATCAAAAAGAATATCACTTCAAATGCTTCAAAATTTTAGAAAACATATATTGAATATTAACGTGGATCGTCTTGAGGTCTTGTTCAGTAGAAACACATAGAAGTGCTACTTCCTTACGAAGATCACCCACTCAGTCTCTTAGTTCATCAACCTGAGTATCTATTTCTTCAATATGTTTGGCTAAGGCTTCTTGAACTTCCTTCTACTTTTGACCAGCTTCATTCCAATTGATGAAATTCTTCAAGAGCTCCGAATTAACAGTAGGATCTTGTAACTTTTTACTTAGTGGATGAAGATACTTAGAGACGGATGGTTTTCTAATTAAGTTGTCTAATTTAATTATTATGATATAGGGTAATTAAAAACGTTGTGTTTGATGAGGAATGTCAAGATCATCAGGTTTGGGTAGTTTGCAAATTGGTTTTCCTAGAAAGTGTAGAATATCTTTGACAGAAGTAATGAAACCTAAGGGTTTAAAATGAATAAGTAGATGTACAAAGGTTTCTAAGTAGAAATTGATACCTTTAATTGTGATACTTTTGTACCTTCCTTCTGAATTGTCCCAACTACCTTGAAACTTTCATCTTGAGGAGGTACGCCAAAGTTACCTCCTGATGGCCTTAATATGTGGTATGAAATATAAACACCTACAGATTGAGCTGCATGACATACATCGTCTATATTCTTCATCGCCACTCAAATTTCTTCTTCCGTGAGATCATCTTCTTCTCTCTCAGGGAATTTCTTTTTCTTCCCTTTATCTTTGCTTTGTTCCAATGTTTGATGTCTTGGTTGTACACCTGGTACAATCTTTGTTGTTGTTCATTTTGTCACTGGGTAGAAGGTGTAAGGATTCTTTGTCATCTTCAATGGATATGCATCAAATTTTTCATCTCGCAGAATGCCATACAATCTTCTTTCTTCAGGGCTTAGGAAATGAATCGTCTAATCGCTTACTGTTACAGGTTCAACTTAAACCTTAACTTTCTGTATATAAGGTTCTCTTATGATCACTAAACCTCTGTTCCGATCAGGAATTGATTCTTCTATTATCTTCATCTCCAAGTCTTATATGGTGTGAAATATAGACTCCTACAGGTTGAACTGCACGACATACATCGTCTATGTTCTTCATCGCCACTTAAATTTCTTCTTCCGTGAGATCATCTTCTTGTCTCTCAGGGAATTTCTTCTTCTTCCTATTATCTTTGTTTTGTACCAGTGTTGGACGTCTTAGTTGTACATCTAGAAAAATCTTTATTGTTGTTCTGTTTGTCACTGGGTAGATGGTGTAAGGATTCTTTGTCATCTTCAATGGATATGCATATGCTTTTTCCTCTTACAGAATGCCATACAATCTTCTTTTTTTAGGGCTTAGAAAATGAATCATCTGATCGCTTACTATTACAGGTTCAACTTAAGCCTTAACTTTCTATATCGAAGGTTCTCTTATGATCACTGAACCTCTATCGCGATCAGGCATAGATTCTTGTATTGTCTTCATCTTCAAGTCTTCTTTCTTCATTGGTTGCGAGGGATTATAAGCAACTTGATGTGCTTCCACAGTCTGTGTCTTTGAGACTTCTTCTGCTTAAATACTAACTTCCTTTTTATTTCTATCTCTCCAAATGGTTGTTCTAATTGAGTCTAAGGGATAGAGACAATTGCTTTGGTAGGCTACTGTTGTCGTTGTTTTTGTTGCTCCGTTGCACTTTAGAACCTTGACAAAGAATCAGAGTTTTTTTGCTTTTTTGTTCTTGTTGTCATAAGGCCATCAGTCTTGGTGACCTTTTTGACTTCTCGTGTTTTTCTGATTGGAGCATCTCAGCCTTCCTTTTTAAAGACACTTTATGAGTTAGTTGATGAACTAAACTTTCTTTCCTTTCAAGAATCGTCTTAGCTTCTAGTGACTTATAAGACAATTGTCACTTTTTAGCTCTGCTGAGATTCTTCTGAACCATTGAGATTTTTCTTGTATTCTAGATGAAACATCTTCTTTCCTGCTTTGTCTGATTGAAAGCTCCCCTTTAGACTGTGTTTTAGGTGTGAAATCTTTATCTGTTTCAGCTTCAGTCTTAATCTCCATTTTATGAATAGTAGAGGCATTGATAACACTCTTAATATTCAACTTTACTCTATTTCCTCTATCAATTAGTATCTCATATTTTTTGAAGAATCTTGTCAATAGCATACTGTAAGGTAATGAACCACTCTTTTGCTTATAATCCTCCTTATCCTTCTTTATCATGTATTTCAGGATCAAGAATGGAAGATTAATAGAATGGTGTATGAGAAGATGAAATAGACAATGTTCATCATTCATTGTCACCAAATTCTTTGATCCTGCTCTTGGTAGAATACAGAGAAGAAGAATTGATTGAAGAACCCTAGCCTTTGGAATTCGGTTTGGAGACTTCTTGACTCCTGGATTACTCAAACCATATAGTTGTTGATTGATGTTGACTCCATTCTAAACAATCCACTTTGTATTGTTGAGCAGTGCATTCAGTAGCCCTCACAATAGACTCTTGTGTGATAATCACCGATAACCTATCTACCTCTAATATTAAGGTGTCATCTACCACCTTTGAATTCTTCCAGAACTCATATACTTCATTTGGATACATTGGATCTCAGATTTTTGAAGAAATTTTCCAACCAGCTGCTTTGATCTCAAGTTCGATATGCATTTAATCATCCTTCAGAGAAGTGAAATCAATGAGTCTCCCAAAAACAAGAGATTTCGACATTCTTCTAATCTGTAATGAATAAACACTAAACACAGAGATGATTTTTGCTTAAATAAACGAGGTTAGTATGTAGAAGATATTGAAAGAGAGATATGAAATGAAAGTGAGAAAGATTTAATGAACAGAAGATTGAATCCTCTTTATTGAGAGCAACCTTGAAACAAGTTAGTTACTAAGAGAATTCTATAATGTAGAGTGTTTTTGGTATTAAGGAATTTCTTTTTATAAACACTCTTGAAAAGTTACCATTTGTAACATTTGTGACTGATCCACAAGTAATCATAAGATTGATACTACCAAGTGAAAGTTATTACTATTCATTCTTAAGAACTTACGACTTTTCTGCTTCATTAGGGCGTATCATTTGGGTCATGGAGTTTTAGATGAATGGTCATTTAACATTACCATATTCAAATTTCATTTGATTCCTTGAATCTATCTTCATTTAAGGGTTTGGTGAAGATATTTGCCCATTGTTAATTTGTCTCAACAAATTGTAGATTGATGATTCCTCTCTATACATAGTCTCTTATAAAATGATGTCTAACTTCAATATGCTTTGCCCTTTAGTGTTGAATTGGATTCTTTGAGAGATTGATAGCACTTGTGTTGTCACAAAAGATTGGAATTTTATCTTCTTGGATAGAATAATCTTCTAACTGATACTTTATCCATAGTATTTGTGAACAACAACTTGCAACTGACATGTATTCAGCCTCGACAGTAAAGAGGCCAATTGAACTTTGCCTCTTGCTTAACCATAAAATTAGATAATGACCAAGAAAGTGCCAACCTCAAGTTGTACTTTTTCTATCAATCCTGTCTCTATCATAATCAGCATCACAGTAGCTAATTGACTTGAAATCTTTACCTTTCTCATCCATTAAGCAAAGACTAGTAGAACCTGCTAAGTATCTTAATATTCTTTTAATAGCAATATAATGAGATTCACTAAGATCTGCTTGAAATCTTGCACACAAACAAACACTAAACATGATATCAGGTCTGCTTGTAGTTAGGTAAAGCAAAGAACCAATAATTCATCTAAAAAGATCTTGATCAATCTTCTTACCAGCTTCATCCTTAGATAAGACGATTGAAGGATGCATAAGAGTTTACATTGGTTTAACATTTTCCATTTTATATTTGACTAATAGTTCTTTGATATACCTTTTTTTATGGATTAAAATCTTATCTTCAGTTTGTTTAATATGTAAACCAAGAAACAACTTTAATTTACCCATCATGCTCATTTCAAATTCACTTTTCATAAGAAACTAAAAATTTGAACATAACTATTTGGAAGTTGCACCAAAAATGATATCATCTATATATATTTGCAAAATAATAAAATCATTTTTATACCTTTTCAAAATAAAGTTTTATCAACTTGACATCTAATAAAGTCATTTTTAATCAAAAAAGAACTAAAATGATCGTACCATGCATGAGGTGCTTGTTTCAATCCATACAAAGCTTTATAAAGTTTATACACATGATCTAGTTTATCAATGACTTCAAAACTAGAGGGTTGTTTAACATAAACTTCTTTTTCTATAAAACAATTCAAAAAAGCACTTTTCACATCCATTTGAAACAGTTTTATATCATGAAAAACAACACATGCAAGTAAGATCCTAATAGCTTCTAATCTAGCTACAAAAACATATGTTTCATTATAATTTATTCCTTCTTGTTGATTATATCCTTGAGCTATTAATATAGCTTTGTTACGGGATACCTTTCCCGATTCGTCTAGTTTATTCTTCAATACCCATCTAGTTCCTGTAATAGATTTAGTGGATGGTTTAGGTACTAAAAACTAGACTTTATTCCTAGTAAATTGATATAACTCCTCTTGCATAGCTAAAATCCAAGCTTCGTCTTTAAGAGCTTAATCAATTTTCTTAGGTTCTAATTCAGAAACAAAAGCTACATTAGCCTCTCTCCTAAACTTAGATCTAGTTCTAACTCCTTCTGATGTTTCTCCTATAATCATGTTTTCTGGGTGAGAAGATTTATATCTCCAGTCTTTTCTTAAACTAATATTTTCAGAAATATTTACTAATTTTTCAGAAGGATCGTCTGATGGTGAATCGTCTGGGTTACTGTTTAAGGGAGCAGATAGAGTTTCATCATCAGAATCATCTCTTCTATCTAAATGAGAATCATCATCAAATTTTACATGCATAAATTCTTCAACAGATTTAGAAACAAGATTATAAACTCTATAAGTTTTAGAAATAATAGAATAACCTAGAAAAATTCTTGAATTGATCTTAGAATTGAATTTATCCAAATTTTCTTTTGAAGTAAAAATAGTGCATTTGCAACCAAAAGGATGAAATTAAGAAATATTCGGCTTTCTTCCTTCCATAGCTCATATGGAGTTTTATTTAAAATAGGTCAAAAAAATACTCTATTTTGAATATAACAAGCTATATTTATAGCTTCTTCCCAGAAGTACTTAGGAAGATTCATTTCACATAGCATAGTCATTGCCATTTCCAAAATCGTCCTGTTCTTTCTCTCTACAACTCCATTTTGTTGAGGCGTTCTAAGAGCAAAGAAATTATGGAAAATTCCATTCTCTTCAAAATTTTTCATTTTCAAATTCTCCACGATGATCACTTCGAATACCAAAAATAAAAATTCCTTTATCATCTTGTAACTTTTTAGATAAAACTTTAAAGCATTAAAAAGATTCATCTTTATAAGATTAAAACAATATCCAACAAAATCTAGTAAAGTCATCAACAATTACAAGACCATACTTCTTTCCACTAAGACTTACTATTCTAATAGGTCCAAACAAGTCTATATGTAACAACTCTAGTGGTCTAGACGAAGTTACAACTTTTTTAGGCAAAAAAGATATTTTAACTTGTTTTCTTTTCTGATAACTCTCACAAAAGAAATCTTTGTTAAAACTTATCTTTGGTAAACCTCTTACCAAATCATGTATAACTAATTTGGAAATATGTTTAAAGCTAACATGTCCTAGCTTATTTTGTCAAATTAGTTTTTCATCATCTTTTGATATAAGACATGAAATCTTTTGACTTTTCAAATCATCTAAGTTAATTTTATAAAGATTGTTTCATCTCTTGGCAGAAAAGAATATGGACCCATCGTTGTTTTTAACTAAACAAGATTTTTTATTAAAGGATTCTTCAAAACCAAAATCACATAATTGACTTATACTGATTAGATTATGCTTTAAACCATCAACTAGCAGAACATTATCAATAGATGAAAAGGAATCTTTACCAATTTTGCCGATCCGAATAATTTTTCCCTCTTGGTTATCTCCAAAAGTTACTGATCCTCCATGCTTAAGTTGGAAGTCTAGGAACATAGACCTTCTGCTCATCATATGTCACGAGTAGCCATTGTCCAAGTACCATTAATGGTGTTTTCTTTTTCCAAGTAAGGAGATCTGCAGTATATACTATATCCTTCTTAGGTACTCATATTTTCTTGGGTCCTTTGAGGTTAGTCTTATAATTATTCTTAGAATAATAATAAAAATGCTATTTCTTTTTCCCTCTATTAGGAACAAACTTCCTATTTTGAAGAACATTACAATTATTAGTATCATTTCTTCTAGAAAATCCTAAACCACTTTTATCATCTGGATGTCTATAACTTCTAATAATATTATTCATCCTTTTCGTGCTTTCTGTAAGTTTTGATAAATCTGCTGAAAGACTATTAATCCTTTGATTTAACTTATTAATCTCCTCAAATCTATCTATTGTGACTTTCTTTTTCATATCATCTACTTGTTTCTTAAGGCAAACATTTCCTTCTTCTAATGGCTTTGTTTTCTTAGAATTTTCAACACACTTCTTTTTTAACAATCTATATTGTTTTAAAATAGCATGTGAATCTTCTAATAATTCTAAATAAACATGACGAAGATCATTAAAGTTAGAGATGACCTCATCATCGCTTTCACCTTTAGCTACTAAGCATATATTTGTTTGTTCTGATGAATCTAAATTGGATTCAGATTTAGACGAATCAAAATCTTCCCATGTTGTCACCATGCCCTTTTTGTTTTCTTAACTCTTCTTCTATTAGCTTTTGAGCAAGGAGCATTCAGACTTGTAATGTCCTGATTTATTACACTCATAGCAGACAATAGAGCTTTTATCATTCTTCGAATCACCTTTGCTAATCCTTTTGAAAGAGGAGTCTTTATTTCCCTTTTTCTTTTTCCATATCCTTATAATTTTTCTTGAGATAGCTCATCTTCATATTCATTTGAATCTTGATCAGATTCATTGGCATCATTATTCTTGATTTCTTCAATCTTTAATGCTTTTGAAGATGTACTTCTATTTTTTTACATCTTCTGATTCTTCTGACTAGCCTTTAATGCAATAGATTTATCCCTTCTGAGTTTATCTTCTGCATTAAGCTCTACTTCATGAATTTTCAGTGAACCAAGCAATTCATCCAGCTTTAGCTTGCTTAAATCCTTGGCCTCTTGTATTACTATTACTTTGGGTCTCCATCTTTTTGGAAGACTTCTGAGAATCTTTCTAACATGGTCTTGACTATCGTAGATTCTCCCCAAAGCTTTAAGTCCATTAATAATTGTTTGAAATCGTCCAAACATATGATCAATATACTCATCATCTTTCATTTTAAACAGCTCATACTAATGAACAAGAATACCAATCTTAGATTCTTTCACCTGGTTTATGCCTTTATGTGCAATGGCTAATGTGTCCCATATTTCCTTTGCAGATTCGTATCCATGAACCTTATCATATTCACTTTTTCTTAGAACACAACTTAAAAAGAACTTGGCCTTTGAGTTTAATTGAACATGAGCTTTCTGATTGGTTGACCATTGTTCTCAAGGGATGCTTTCCCTTCATAATCTATTGGAACATATGCACCACCATCAATAATATCCCAAAGATCAATGTGAGTGGATTCTATGAAAAGCCACATCCTGTCCTTCAAATAATGATAGTCTTAACCATCGAAGGCAAGGGGTCTTAAGACGGAGGCACCTTCACCTATCAAAACATGTGATTCAACCATAGATTTTTGTCCTCACTTTGTAATAGTGTCTCATGGAAACTTGCGCTCTGATACTAAGTAAAGTAAATCACTTCTTAATATAGAAATCACTTATAATATGTAAAAATACACAAGAAGGGGGGTTGAATTGTGTAAAATCGTCTAAGGTAGTTATCTTTATAAACTTCTTGATTTTCTTGAAAACTCAAATGATTACAAAAAAACACACTTAATTTGTTTGAGTAATGCAATAGCAGAAATAATATATTTTTCTTCTAACTACAAAAATTAAAGAGATAAGGGTTAGAGAATATGACACCGTAATTGATACTGGTTCACCCTTAACCTTTTGGCTACATCCGGTCCTCAGAGTTTATCTAAGATTTCACTATCTTTTCAATTTTACAAGTATTATCTCTTCTCTTTCAAGGCTTGTTTAGGTCTCTTTCATAAAGTATTCTTTATTTGCTATCTTAGCCTCTTCAGGCTTTAACCTTCCTTTCACTAGAAAAGGTATTGTTTGAGCTTTTCTAAACTCACACTACAAGTGTTCTTGATCTCTGTCTTTCTTCTTTTCACTCAAGATATTCTTGTACAGTAAAAGATTAGCAAAAGTTATTTTATCTACGACTACAACGATATTTATAGTCTAATTCGTAAACGGTCTTCTTGAAAAAAAACCGCTTGTAGAATCTTCAAAGATCTGTTGTTAATTGAGTCCTGTAACCACCCCCAACTAACTAACTGTTGTTATAGATTATATCATCTTAATTTGATTTGTACATTTCATCTTTTATATTCGCATTGTCTTATGACTTTGTATCATCTTATGTCTATGCATCTTCTTATGACTTCTCATCGTCTTATGTCTGTGCATCGTCTTATGGCTTCACATCGTCTTATGGCTTCGCATCGTCTTATGTCTGTGAATCGTCTTATGACTTTGTATCATCTTATGTCTTTATATCTACGCACTTAATAAACTCATCAAAATAGTTCACACATTTCTATTATTATTATTATTTGACTTTCATCAAAATCAATAAAAGAAGTGAAGTCTTCTTGACTTAACAAATGTTTGGCTCAAATGGAAACTCTTCTCTTCCTCTTTCTTTTTCTCTTCTTGAATACCCTCAAAATCACTCTTAAAAGCTAAGAAA
>JAOSBO010000209.1:10437197-10460384 GCA_027563915.1 Erythroxylum rotundifolium
TTATAACTAAAAAATCTAATAAATTTTGAACTATACATAATAGTTTATAAATAATGCATATTAAATAATCTATTTAATAAGTAAAAATAAATTTTAAATGATAGAGTAAATTAATAGGTTATAATGGGATTCAAATCCTAAGATCCTATCACAAGTAACCAAGAAATATTGATGAATAGAATTTAACTAGAAATAAAAAACATGATTGATAAGAAGAAAGATTATATTCATTTAGCTTTTCAAAAGTGTATTATTACGAAGAAGACTTATCTCATATTTATCATCATATTGTACTCACATTTTTTTTATAGGGAGACAACAACACAATTCTCTGAAAGATCAACCAAATATCAATAACAAAAATACTCTTCAACTTACGCTAGCAAATTAGTATGAGAATAATAAACTTAACAATGAAACAAACATCAAGATTAATATGGACAAACTATAGCCCAAACCAATAAACAATCTACTAAACTCAAATAAGGATGTACCAAGATTAATCTCTCATCTCATTAAAATAAGTTGTCTCATAGAGTTTTAGGACTAAAACCAAAGTCAATACAATAATCAACAAACTCTCAAGCCAATCCCAAAAATAATAAAAGAGGATAAGAATATAACTTTACTTACCCTTTTTATGTTTTTCTCACTTTTGGACATTATAACTGCACTCTCATGCAAAACCTACATATTTTCTCTTTTATATCATGAAATAGATTTTTTTACATTGTACATGGTCACATACATGATCATATAAGTGATCGTGTTTGTTTATCACCACCTCACTTGCAGATGTACACAGTCATAAAGAGATATTGGTTGTCACACACGGTCGTGTATGTCATGAATATGGACGCGTAGATAATTGTTTCTATCTTCGCTCTTCACATCCTTCTTCACATGATTTCAAAGAATTACACGATTGATCCACACAATCGTGTAATTGAAGACATAGGTGCATGTGCTTACATGGTAATATACACGATCATGTAAGTTAAGAACACGAGCATGTAGTAACCTACACAATTGTATCTTTCCCTAAAAGAGCTTCATCCATCTTGTTTACACTTATTCATCGTCCCACGAATCATAAAGGAATTTATGATCACAGAAAGTCTCAAAATGGGAATGCACATTCAAAAAGCTCCCCGTCCAGCCCAATTATAGGGAAGATATGTTATTTTCTATCATTTACTTGAGAGGCATCCTAGCAAGCTTACTACATAATTCATGTTTGCTTCAAAAAATAGCCTTAGTGAACATATTAGCACCATTCAATTTCGTATGAATGTTCTTCAACATTAATTGTAGCACCTCAATCACAAACAACAACCAATGATATCTAACATTTATCACAAAATACCATATAGTCTTCTTGCTTCACATCCAACTCTTGAAAGAACCTTTTTAGTCAGAGCATCTCCTTACAAGCTTTCATTATAGCTATATACTTTGCTTCAATCGTAGATAAAGTCACACATTTTTATAGTCTAGATTGCCATTAGATGGCTCCCTTTACAAACTTGAACAAAAGAAACATGAAGTAATTTGCTTCCATCAAGATTTCCAGTCATATTTACATTCATAAAACCTTATAGAGTTGGCTCATCGTCATTAAAAAAAACTAGAAAGTTAAAAATTGAACCAGGAATTTAGCCTATTCAAGATTTTCATTGTTAAATTGGCTATATCGGTTTAGTTTTCTAATCATATTTCTAATACATTTAAAAGTATTGATTATACACTAGTTAGTGATTATTCTACTAGCATAGCTAAATAGAATCTTGTGAAGGAACCCTACAACTCTCCAAAATTGGAGGAATTCAAACAGGGAGCTCGAGGAGAAAAACAAATCAAAAGGCTATAAAAGCCTAACACAAGCTCAACAAGAATTATAGCAAGGTAATTTCCCCAAAAAATAGCTCTTGACATAAAACTATATTAAAGGAATAAAGCTTATAATTATGGGCCTTCTGGAGACTAAGCTTAAAGAAGGAAAATGGGGAAGCTAAACTTTTTAGGAAGCCATTGGAAATTCATCTTCGATGATCAATTCCATCCAATGGACAGGTTGTCATTGCATTTAATGGGAATATAATTAAGCTTTCATTAATAGTAAGCTCTAATCAAATGATGCATCTTGCAACTACTATTATTCCTGACAATATTTGTCTCCTTCGCTTACAACTCTAACCATGCTTTTTAAAGGATTTTTTATAGAAACAAAAAATAATAATTTACACCCTTTGGATTATTTTAGGGGATTTCAATTATACAATGTATGACACTAAGGCAGAGGGAAAATGTACTTGAATAAATTTTATCGAGACTTTAAAAATTGTGCTATGAAAATAAAAATCATAAATCTTATGTTTGAAGGAAATTATTTTAGATGGAGCAATAAATAAACTAACAAGTGGTTTATAAGAAACTTGATATTGCTCTACTTAATGAAGCTTGGTTGCAAAATTTCCCCAAGAGCAAAGTTACTTTCCATAATCCACAATTCTTAGATTTTGGCCCTATCTTGATCCACAACCTCAACTCAAGGGTGGTAAGGAAAGCTCCATTCCGCTTTAATAATTATCTAATTGAAGTGGATGGATTTGAAAAAGCTATTGTTAAAGGCCTGACCACTTCCATTCAAGGCAACAAAGCTTTTATCTATTTGAGATAGTTAAACAAGGTGAAATAAGATCTCAACAGATTAAACCAAATAAGGTTTAGTGACACTCAACCAGCTCTCTCTCAATAGAAAGGAAATTTAATCTTATTCAGGATGACTTTACCATAATCCTAGAGTCCCCATCAAAGTTATAGAAGAGAAGAATGTTTTTTAGGATTTCATAAAATCTATAAAATTCACATCTCTCTCCTAATTCAAAAATCTGAAATTTTATGATTCAAAAAGGGAGATAAGAATACATCATTTTTCTACAGATTTATTTTTGCTAGAAGGAATGCAAATATGATCACTTCTTTTATCAAACAAGATGGTAGTATTGCTCACACTTAAGAAGAATTGAAATAAGCACTTAAATATTTCTTAAAAAGTTTAGCTAACAACAAGTTGGGAAATCCTCTATCATCTTAAATCCTTTATTAATAATTAGATCTCACCAGAGGAAGTTAACTTTCTTATTCAACTTTCACTAAATTAGAAGTGGAAAATGGTTTTTAAGCTTAATCCCGATAAATCTCGTAAGCTAAATGGCTTCAATAGACCCTTCTTTCATAACACATAGCCTTTAACAAAAGATTAAGTCACTAATGTAGTGTTATAATTATGTGAAAAAGGGTAAGATGTTGAGGGAAATAAACTAAAACTTCATATATCTTATCCCTAAAAATCTTAACCATTGTTATATTAAAGACTTTAGGCCTATTTCATATTGTAATACACTACACAAGATAATCTTAAAGATGATTGAATTAAGGGTAAAGAAATTTCTTAGTTCACTTATTAGTGCCTCCTAAAGGTCTTTAACTATGGAAGAATGATTGTTGATAATATATTGGATGCTCAAGAGTTGTTGAAAGGTTACAAAATGAAAAAAAAAGTAAGGATTATGTGATAAAAATGGAGTTCTACAAAGCTAAAGATTATGGGATAAGACAAGGTGATCCCTTGTCACTATACATTCTCATTCATTGCATAGTGGCCTAGAACAAACTAATAGATAACTTAAAAACATACGATAGCAGTTTCAAATTCCAATCAAAATGTAAGTTGAGTTTTTTCAGTTTGTCATTTATGGATGATCTTCTTCTCCTTTCTAAGGTTAAAGATAAGTCTATCAACTTACTTATGACTGCCTTGAATTCAATCAATTTACTTTCTAGTTTAGTAAGCCATTTTAGAAAAAGTTTCATGATTGTTTTAGTAGGGGTAATCTCTTTGTTTATCCACTATCTCCAATTTATAGATTAAGGATCTCATATTCTCCTATCTAGGAATTTCAATGAAGACTAGGAATCTAAGATTCAGGGATTATGGCCCTCTTATAGAAAAGGTTGAAAGATGTATAAATTGTTGGTGTAACAAAACTTTTTCTTTTACAAGAAAAAATTAGCTAATGAATTCAATACTAAACTCCTTGCACACCTATTAGTCTTCACACATTTTTCTCTCCAAAAGGCTACTTAATACAATAGATAAGATGTTCATATGTCTCTTTTTAAATGAAATTTTGAGTAAGAGATGTTATGCCCATATAAAATGGTCATACATGTGCAAATTAAAGATAGTAGGAGGAAAAGGCATAATTATAGTGTCTCTAGCAAAAAATCTCTAATGGTATTAGAATATAAAGATTATTGATGAATAGAGAGACTCCTTGAGTTCAATGGATTCATACATACTTCTTGAAGGAGAAAATTCTATAGCAAGTTAGTAGTAAAGCTATACATTCTTGATTTATCACTCATCTTCTTAAGAATAGAGATTTGTTCACTATAAACATAGCTTGTAAGATTGGAAATAGGGACAAGCCTTATTGTAGTTTGATAATTGGAGTAAAGTAAGACCTCTTTATAGAACAAGCTTATACTCTTCCTTTAAACATCTCTTATTTGGTCCCACCAAAGTCAAGGAGATTATTAATGGCAACAAATAGGCCTCCACGTACTATGTAGGAGTTATACCTTAAACTATTACTTGAGGAAAGGATTGAATGACTCCTGTACCTAGTTAAAACACCATTAAGGGCAATATATAAATTCTTTTTATAGGAGATATCGTTTACCACAGATGTAGAAGACACATTGGATAAGGTCCTCCCTAAAGCATATTCTCTTATGTGACTAATCTACAAATAGAGACTAGGTACTTTAGATAAGCCACTATAAGAAAAATGAAGTTTAGCGACGGAAATTATCAACGAAAAACCTACACATTCCGTCGATAAGCTAAATTAGTGATGAAATTTACCGACGGACGAAGGTGTCGAAGAAACAGTTGTAGGTAATAATTTGCAATGAACTACAGTATGTCTGTTGCAAATTTACCGACAAACATTTTATGTTACCATCGGTGAATATACCGATAGTTATTCTTTGTTGTCTTTAGTCGGTATAGTCATTGACGGATAAGATTTATCTATCGGCAATCTTGCCAATATAATTGGTTATTCCATAGGTAAGTTAATGACAATATTACTGACGATTATTAGTTATTCGTCGACAAATTGAATAGATTTTACTATCAAACTTTGTTTTTCCATCGATAAATTTATTTAAAAATTTTTAATTTTTCCCTGCATTTAATTTTATTTGATGATCTTATGATTGATGCATAATTTATACAGTTATCAATTATCTGTTGATAATATTTTAGTTTGTTTCTACATTTAATTTGTTAAAAAAGAAAGTTGATTGATGATATAAAGGAAAAATTATCTTAATTGATAATAAAAAATTATTTTGTACATAATAAGTATTTAATTCATACGAAATAACTACAAGTACGCTATTCATTTGGTGATTGTGGATGCTCTAATTACTGCGATGAGGTGTTACCCCTCCCCTTCAAATCTTCCATCTCCTTATGGAGCTAAGATATGTACTTCATCGGCTATTGCAGCTGAGTTGCAATGTTTGAACTGTGCTCTAAAGCTCATGGACTTCATTAGGTGCAGACCGGCTACTAGATGCTGTTATACTGGATGTAGAGGATTGCGAGTAACATGTATTACTAAGTTGCATCATAAGTTTCCAACCTATATATCGTCATAGGAACTTAGTTATGCTTCAAATCATCAATAAGATCTCAAACTCATTCCACATAGAGTAAATACTTAAACTATTAAAGAAGAACATAAAAACTCATCAATGATTATAAGAATATTTTAAACAACAACAAAAAACGAGATCTTCTTTACATTCACGCAAAACCCAAATGCATTAGAATCGTATTATTAAAGTAATACATATGGTAGACATAAGTTGGACGACTTACCTGGGTGGACGGACAACTCCAGATTACAAAGAAGAAGGATGAGCAACGCTTTTCAACATAATGTAGGGCCTGTAAAAAAGAATATTTCGTAAAAAGAAGGGCAAATTATTCAAAAATAAAACAAGTGTGTGAATTCTCTTTATTATTTAACTCACCAATTCGGACATCAGATCATCATGTAAACCCCCAAAACGTTGGGTGATGTCCAAGATATATTTGGGCCAACCCGAGTACATTTCCGCATGATTAGCCATATAAGTTCTATGACATTGCAAAGCTTGTCCCTCTAAATGTACCAACACAAGGCAAACCTTGGTCTGGGGAGGAGTATTATCAATAGCAAAAAATTGCTCACAACGATATAACCACTATTTCACATAAGTTCCATCAAATTTAGGGAACTCAATTTTTGACAATCTAGTGAGCAATGAATATTTATCATCAAATCGTGAGAAATTACCTCCACTTTCTGATTGGATACCATCACCTTTTTTTAGAGGTGGCAATAAATTGAGAGTCCCCAGTGATCGCTGGACTGCCTCTGCCATAAGGGTACCCATTTCCGACTTCAACAACTCCAATTTCCTATCAAGCTCCATTTCCTATTGTTGATTTTGCTCTCCCATCTTCCTCACGATTTCCTCCAATTCTTAGAGAGTGGATCGTGTCATGGTCACCACCCACAGTCAAAGGTTGTAGCTCTAATACCAATGATATGGGTCAATTTTATAGGGTGTCACCTAGGGACTGAGGTAGCCCAAGCTTAACTTAACAGTGGCAGAAAAATTAGGAAAGAGAACAATTTATGAGCTCACCATTGAAGAGTAAAGTACGGAGAAATCTTGGGGAAGGAAGATTGTATTAGATTTTTTCCTCCTTAGTTTTTTTACAATCACAGTATCTATAGAGCCAACACACAAAAACAAACAAAGCCTCAACATAACAAATAACAAATAACAAAAATAACAAAAGGTCTAAAAATAACCACCCATAAGCTGGCGAAATAACAAACTAACACCCAACACCTAATTTTTATTTTATTTACCCTGTATCAAAATTTTCCAAAACCATAAAGCAAAAAGGAAGCATGCAGAAAGATATTCTAGAAGCATAATGTAAAAAAGGAACAGGTGACATGTTTTACAATTCATTCAAACAATTTTTAAAGGCAAAGAACACGCAAGGAGGCTTGAATATTTATATTTTAAAAAAAAAGAAGCATACAACATTTATCAATTCTCTTCCAGAAGATTAAAACTAATTAATAGTTTTAAACCTTAATTTTATCAGATTAATAATAATCAAACGAGTTTAGTCAAATTATAAAATTAAATTTGGCTTTGATACCACTGTTAGAAAATCATAACAAAATTTGATCCCGACTGCGGTGAAATAATTATGAAATTTTTTATATTTTGATTTTCTAAAAACCAAAATCAATTTAATTATATAAAATGATTATCAACTAAATCTTAATAAAGCATGAATCTTAATTTTTACATTATTTCGAATCTTGATCATATTCTTGTCGTGTCTCTCGAATCGTTTATAAAATCAATTCATCTCAACGACCGTAGCCACAAAAGTATCCAGCCTCTAATGGTATCCACAAAATAGGTTGAGAGAACCATGTAACTCTTACATAAAAGGTTAAGTAAGTAGTATTAACTCCTTTAGAACTCAATCCTATTTATAATAGGTTTTGGAAATTTTAGTAGTTTGATTGAAATTAAATTTTAATTTCAATTAAACTTTAGTTAGAATTACAAATAGTTCTAATTAAATAACATTTATGCTCAAATAAGATCAAATATCTCTTGTTGATCCTTATTTATTAAATATCTCATATTTAATCATAAAGTTTCTCAAAGTTTACAATCAAATATAACTTGATTAAAATGTTTTTGCTCTCTTCAACCCTTTTTTTTACATGAGACCCGTTAGGTTCCTAAATATGTTAGCAATGGATACAAATTATAATATTAAATCATATTTAGGATTAGATAAATTAACTCATTTAATTTATCTCTAATTCTCTAATTAAACAATTTATATTCATAAATCAAGATTCTTGTCTAGCAATACTTCATGACCATCCAAATATTTAGGAATGTCAAAGTAGTTTTGACTAACATTTTGTGCATAGTTTTTCCATATAATTTATTCCTTTCATCATATAATGTTCTAATTAGACATAGAGTATGAAATTAATGTCTACTTTATTTTGAGACCAATTATATTAGTTCTCATAATATTATTAATGGATATCAGACTTTTAACATGGAATTGCCAGGGCATTAAGAATGACCTGACAACATCAACCTTAACAAACATTATCAATTTATACAAAATAAACTTGCTGATAATTGTTGAGCCTTGAACCAATGGCGATCCTGCAACTCAAATTATAGAAAAAATTGGTTTTGGGTTTTCCCAATCCTTTAGAATAGAAGCACAAACGTTTTTCGGTGGTATTTGGGTAATATGGCAAGATTCTTTTGAAATAAGCATTCTTACTTATGATTGGCAATTTATTCATTTGAATGTCCTATTTCAAAATTCCTTTAGTTTCAATCTTACTACAATTTATGGTAGCCCCTATCCTCACATCAAGAGGATGCTCTGAGAGAAACTAACATTTATTGTAGGACACAATAAAAGGCCATGGATATGTATAGGCGACTTCAATGCATTTTTTAGTAAGGAGGACAAGGCAGGTGGGAGGAACAAAGCTGGATACAGGCATTTTAACACATGGGTTGAACATGCTTACTTACTAGATATGGGGTTTGTTGGATTGAGGTTCACGTGGGCGAGAGGAAGATGCCACGAGAGAATAGACTGAGTTCTAGTAAATGATGCCTTCACTGGGTTGTTTCAAAACTCCAAGAGTTTGCACTTGCCCAGAATTTCTTCGAACCATTCCCCTATAGTGGTTACATTGACTTTAAAGAATCAGAGGCAAGCGTACACTTGTACATTCAAATATCTACATAGCTGGGAATTACATGAGAAATGGGCTAGCTGGTTACAACATAACTGGAGAAAAGACCTTCCACTGGATGAAGTACTCCATGATTTACAAGCCAACATAGATCAATGGAAATATAATTTTTTCGGTAATATCTTCAAGCAGAAGAGGAGGGCGCTGGCTAGGCTACAGGGGCTACAAAAGTACCTTACCCACCATCCATCATCATACATCAAGAAGCTAAAGGGCAATCTGAGACTAGAACTGGAGCAGATTTTTATTCAAGAAGAAGCTCTTATTTCTCAAAAGAAAAAAGCTTCATGGATCAAGGAGGGAGAAAGGAATTCACGGATTTTGTATTCAAGGCACAAAGACAAGCACAAAAAAAAGTAGTTACAAACCATATAGTTGGACAACTTGACTTGGTGTTTGGACCAGAACCAAATAGCCTTGGAAGTCACTTAATACTAGAAAAGAATTTTCTAGGTCAATGAATATCACTTGCCCTCAGCAGTCAACATTTATTCTCTGAAAGGGAAATTTCCTTAGTTATCATCATCCTCTATTGTTATGCTATCAAGACCGGTTATTGAGGAAGAAATGAGAACTGCAATTTTTAGTATGGATTCGACAAAAGCTCTTGGTCGAGATAGGTATTCGGCTAGTTTTTATTAGAAAAATTAGAAGACAATTAGCTCAACTATCTGCAACTCGATAAGACATATTTTTCACACAGGAAAGATGCTGCCCTCTTTGAACGTGGGGATGATTACTTTAATCCCAAAAATCAGTAAAGCTAAAAGGATTAAGCACTTTCACCCAATAAGTCTAATCAACATCAGCGCGAAGCTCGTTACGAAAGTGATTGCTAATAGACTAATGGGAGTGATGCCTCACTTAATATCACACAATTAATCTAGCTTCATGAAAGGTAAGCACGTTACAGAAAATATTATTGCAGCTCAGGAGGCGATCCACACAATGAGAATGAGCAAGAGTAAGAAGGGGTGGATGGCGGTGAAGATCAATCTAATGAAGGCCTTTGACAGGATAGAGTGGAGTTTCATACTTGATACGCTGCAAGACTCAAACATTCCAAGCTACCTCACCAAGATCATCATGAGTTCACTTCAGACCAACATTATGCAAATATTGTGGGAAGGAACGAAAGGTGAAATATTCAAACCTAAAAGAGGGGTAAGGCAAGGTGATCCCATATCACCTTACCTTTTAATTCTATGCATTAAACGTCTCTCTCAAGCCATCAACGAGTCAGCCCAGAGAGGTGAGTGGAAGCTACTACTTTTTAGAAGAAGGAAATTTCCCCTTACTCATCTCTTATTTGCCAACGACCTAATATTATTTAGGGAAGCAGCTCAAAGATAGGTGGGTGTTATGAAAAAATACTACAGGAGTTTACGCTCTCGTCAAGGCAGATGGTGAACACACGAAAGTCTGTACTTTATATTTCACCGGTAGTAGATATGGAAAGAAAGGAAGGACTAGAGCAGGAGCTGGGTATTAAACTAGTGGACAATCTCAGAAGATACCTGGGTGTACCAATCATTCATGGTAAGATTCGATCATAAAAATGAAAAAGAGAC
The DNA here is from genome assembly GCA_027563915.1 of Erythroxylum rotundifolium. Lineage (NCBI taxonomy): Eukaryota > Viridiplantae > Streptophyta > Magnoliopsida > Malpighiales > Erythroxylaceae > Erythroxylum > Erythroxylum rotundifolium. The sequence continues at coordinate 10,447,732 of JAOSBO010000209.1, forward strand.
TTAGCACCTAGAATCTGAAGCGAATCTCAATGGTGGGTCGGCTCACACTATGCAAATCTATATTAGAATCGCTACCAATCTATCAAATGCAAACTGTTATGCTTCCAAAAAGGTCTTGCAAGGATATGGACAAGATTATTAGAGACTTCTTATGGGGGAGTAATAACAGCGAGAGAAAACCATCATTAGTAAGTTGGGATGGTGTGTGTCTTGGACTACGGAAGCAGCATGGTACAAACTTAGCCCTAAATCTAAAACTCACTTGGGATCTTATTTCTGATAACCCAAAGCTATGGAAGAACATCTTCTATGCAAAGTACAATCTAAATCAGGAGGATCTACTTCACGGAATTATGCAACGAAAGGGTTCTCACTTATGGAAGCAATTGCAAAGGAATCTCTCCTTCATACAACAAAATGTAAGATGGGTCCTAGGCGATGGAAACAAAGTATCGTTCTAGAACGATGCCTGGACCTTTTCTAACCCCCCCCCCCCCCTTTATACTACCTTATGCTCTACGACCCTTTTCTCTAGAAGATTTACACTGTAAGACTGATCATTATGTTTTGAATACAGGGGAATGGGATTGGAAGATGCTAGCCCAACTTCTACCAACTGAGAAATTGGAGGAGATCATAGCCATAATTCCCCTTTCTCCTGCATGTGGACTGGATAGGACTTCATAAAGATGGACATCAAAAGGAAACTTTACATGTTCATCAGCATACGAGGCTTTCCTTGAAGATACTTAGAATCCAAAAGAGCCAAATTAGAATCTAATCTGGAAGATAAAGATACAAGAAAAAAATCAAACTGTTTTTGTGGAAAGTAGCAAAGGAGGTTCTTTAGACCAACGCAGAGCGAGAAAGAAGGAAGATCACAAACGATTTGAAATGCCATCTCTATGGCCAAAGAGAATCCTTACTTCATGCACTCCGCGATTGCTACAGGAGTAGAACTGTTTGGAGAATGATCCACTAGGCCCTACCACTAGAATTTTGGGATCAATCCTCATGTACTAATTGGATTTTTACTAATTTATCTATGATTGATTTTCAGGGAATAACCAATTGGAGGCACTGGTTTGCAACAACGTGTTGGAAGCTCTGGCACACACGTAATCTTGAAATATTTCAATATCAGGAAGCACAGGCATAGGACCTATACATGGCGATACGTGCAGCCACACAAGCAACATTAACGGCATACATTCTAAACAACACTATGTTAGACTGTACTCAAGATGCTAGAGGCGTCAATCAAGGCTACAACCACAATATCATTAACAATGGACAAGAAGGGAATGTAGATTTCGACATAATGAGCAATAATGATTACCACTAGCAATATTCATAGGACATGTACAGGACTACACCAATTTCCAGAGGGAGTAATTCAAGATGCACACATACACTGGAAACATATATAGCCACAACAAAAGAGGATTATAATAACATACCGACGAATTCGTCATGGCACCAATCGCAGGAACAGGATAGCGTCACTCTCTTTTGCGATGGAGCGGTGACACGTCAAAACGGTAAAGCTGCAATAGGTGGGATGCTGTTGAGCCACAAAGGCGAATGGATTTTGGATTACACCAGAAGGATTGGAATTTGTGAATCGCTTCATGCGGAGCTCTGGGCACTGCAGGAAGGGCTCAGCCTCGCAATTGAACAAGGATATGTTAAAATCGAAGCAAACTCAGACAGTCAAGAGGCAATAGGACTACTAATCGAAGCATCGAGTAACGTACCGGAGTTAGCTCTGATCCATCAAATTAACCAGCAAGCAGCTAGCATAAAAGAAATCTCATTCACATCTATCCCCAGGACAGCAAACACAATTGCAGATTACATGGCTAAAAGGGGCTTATCGAACTCATCTTTTGAAATGCAGATATCTAATCAAGTACCTCCATGGTTGTCTCTAGCTTTGAAAACCGTCGGAGCCAGTGGTAGTCACCTCATCTTAGATCGAAGAACTCAAATGGAAAATCTCAACTCCTGCATCAAAACAGGCATGGACCGGCAACGTTTCTCCTCAAGGGCCCAATTGGGAGCAACGGCATCGTCTATACGTCATTAAAAAGATGGGGATACTCTGATTTGCAGCGATGGCAACATAAACCCAACATCTTCGTCAGCTCCACCAAGAGGGAATGAGCTTTATACCTTAAGACGTTTCGATAGGAATGAGGTGCTCTTCGATACACCTGAGCCAGTTGGGTATCACTCTTAAGAGGGTAGCCTTGTAATTTCAATATGGTGGTTCCCACCTTCCCATGTAACCAAAAAAAAAAAGAATATTGAGTCAATTAATGACATTGGCAAACTATTTACAAAATGTTATTCCACCTTAGACAAGAATTTTTCGAATCCATACTAATCGAGACAACATAATATTCTCCCCAATTACTTTAAGGAAATAAATCATATCTTGATCACTCAAGTATATCCATATGGTTCATGCTATATCCAATGACTACCGATTGAGCTATCATTAACTAGAATATGTCATAAGTACCATCAAAATATGATAATTCTTATATAAGATAACTTTGGAGATCTTAAGTCAAATGATCACTTTGCAATCTTCACAATTATAATTTCTATAGAAATATAAGTCCTGTTTCAAATGGATTTCTCATATAGGGTCAGTTTAGTGAACTTTTTCCTCTAACAAGCACTACATATTTGTTTAAGTTTTACCATACTTTAGTTTATGAGATCGATTATTTCCTTCATAAGGAAAAATATAAATTTTACATTTGATTAATGTTTTTTCTTTATAGGACAATGACTATGAATAATTGAGAGATAATATATAAATGTAATATGAATCTAATAATTATAATTTTATCATAATTTTATTTGAATGTATAATTATGTCATGGTCTTTATCACATACATCTAAATGTGTACCAGATAAAGAATATCTTTAAATATTTTACCACTAAACTATAACCAAACAAATTTGTTGTAGGACATAAACTTATATGTTTAAATTCCTCTATGTTTATAGAAATAAAGAAAAATTAGTAAACAAAATTTAAAAAGTCAAAAAAATTCCTTCTCAAATGTGACTTAGTGTAAAGTAAATATCCTCGATACCTAAAATCATATCCTTGGGGTTAATCTGTAATTCGCAAGAGTTATTCTATGTCATCAGCTTCGTTTATTTGTCCCTAGCAACTCAAATGCCTTGTCAAAAACAACTCTGGCTTAGCAATCCCATTGCTATGATTTAGATAGTTACCAACTAATTGGCAAGAAAAGAGTGAGAGATTAGACCCTTGAACTTAGTGGGAATATAGGACCTGTCGCATCATTTATAACGCACATCGTTGAAAATAAGACCGGAAGAAGTCGTGTTAGAAATGATTCAATTCGAGGAACAGATAAAAATCAGACCGCAACAATTCTAGTTAGAGATCATTCAAACCGACTCACAATAACAATAATTCCTGTGCCTTCTCGGACCAAAACGTTTCTTCGACATACCCAGAAAATCCTATTGGCCTTTATGCTTTAGAATGGCCCACCTGAGTCCTTTAGGCCTAAGAATTGATGATGACAACTCATAACATCAGGCCATAAACAACCCACTTTTCTAGATGTCCTCAAATATTGTCCTAGTGACGACAGATTGAGCTGTGGCAATAGCAAAACATGTCTAAAGATGTATTGCAGATTATTTGGACCAAACTAATTAAGAAAAAATATTAAAAGGGTATAAGTTTATTTTTGAAAATAAAAGGATTATGTAGAGTGATTCTACGTCTAATAAGAAAACTTTCTTTTAGACTTTTGGGAAGGCTAGACCTTTCCTTTCGTCAAGAAGGGCGGGCCGAGGAAATGAAAGTGTGGGGCTGGTTTCCCAAATTTAACAAGCATAATACTTCCCGATGGAAAGAGTCATCCTTTATATTCTTCTGCATAAGGCAAACCCAAAAAGCAAATTCAATAAAAACAACGTAGTCTCACATGGAGATGAGTCATGAAAGATGATGGTGATGATGGAAAGTTGTGTAGGGGACGGCTGGATCTACTCTTATCCCCTAGCCAGACCATAAACTGTGTGTAGAAATGATGTAACCTTTTCTTTTCCGATGCCTTTTGGATATTAGCTCAGTAGACATTAAAAATACTACAAAATTTGGTCACGCCATAAATTATTAGGTCCACTATAGGATTTGTTTTGATTATCAACCAAGGAAAGCGTCCAAATAAGATAAAAGTAATGCAGAAAAAGAGGAAGAAGAAGAAACAAATGCGAGAAAAGGAAGTAGCCTCCTTTCGGTACACAGCCATCGCAACACCATGTACCTTTGCAGATGTTGCCTTCCCACCTAAACCTAATCCCAAATTTCTAACTGCTAAAAAGTCTACAATACACAAGTCAAGGAGTGCCTGTAGTTTTATGTCTGCGGGATTTCTTTATCTGTCTGTTGTGAATTGTTTATAGGGATAAATATATTAATATTTTATGTAGTTTAAATTTTCTAGTTTCAGTTTATCTGTCTGTTGTGAATTGTTTATAGGGATAAATATATTAATATTTTATGTAGTTTAAATTTTCTAGTTTCAGTTTTTATATTTTAAAAATTACTATTTATCTTCTATGATACTACTTAATTATCACATTACTTTTTCTATCATGTTATGTTAGCTTTATATATATTCCCTACTGAAAATAATGTGGTATTAGAAATAGTTAGAAAACTAACATAATATAACATAAAGAATTATATGATAACTAAATAATACTATAGAGAGGTTAACATTTGTTTTAAAAATATTTAAATTAAAAAGAAAAATGGACAAACTACAAGGAAATCATGTACCATTAACCTTGTTTATAAATTTTCTTCTAGATTAATATCTCTTAAGTTTGTGAAATAGTTATCGCAATAATAGTCAGTAAAGCTAACAAATTTCCCCTTCTTGTACAAAATAATGCACTTAATTATCTGATAACTTGATGATATCTTATGGCCCAAAATCTAATTATGCACCTTAGTCTTTTTTATTTTTTTGGACAAAAGTTTATGTTATCCATGATTCTGAGTCAAAGTTACAACATATTATTCGTGTCAGATCATATCATATTGCCTATATGTTATATTGTTCATGTTAAGAGTTTTCCCACATCTACTCACCTTGTATGAAAATAAATATATAATTGCAATCATCTTACTCCTCTATATAAAGAGAGCTCACATTTAAAAAAGAAAGTCTCTTTCTATTTTAATCTTTTACTATCTACAAGTTTATGCCTAACTTTATCATCGGAGTCTTTCTTTCTAGGATAATCTTTCATAAAGACTATCAATCTAGAGATATTTACATGATTAGATGTTTATAGCTAATGAGCTAGTAAAACCACATTCAACAACTAGCCCACGACAAAGATGTTTACACGATCATAGGAGAAAGTCTGAATTTTGATAGAATTTGTCCATAAGAGCACGTTGATGTTAAAAGAGCATCCTATAAAACAAAAAATGAAAAACTATATGGATAGACTTTAAAGGGAAAGCAAACAACCCACACCGTTTCTAAATACACCATAGGAGGACCTGGAAGATCCAAGATATGATAGCTCATTTCTTCCGACCAATCTAAATAAACCACCATTGTTAAAGCTTAAGCTTATGTCTCTAAAATTTTATAATGGCCTCAATAACCTAACAAACTACATGATGAGATATTTGAAGATCATGGAACTATATATGGCATTAGATATCATAAAATTTAATGCTTTCTATCCATCTTAATCTTAATGATCCCCTATAGCCCAAAGTGCAATTCCACACCCTAGGCTTTTTTTATGAGTAAAAATTCAATTTGCTCACAGTTTTTAGCCAAACATACAATATACCATTCTTATTATGTCACATCACGTTTCTTATATCTTGTAGTGCTCATATTAGAGCTCGCCCATACTCTAACTTACCTTGTAGGGCATGAGTGAGCCATATGTAAAAATGCAATCATCTTACTCCTCTATGTAAAGAGAGTTCACAACTAAGAAAGTTTCTTTATGTTTTCATCTTTTACTATCACAACTAAGAAAGTTTCTTTATGTTTTCATCTTTTACTATCTACATGTCTATACCTAACTTTATCATTAGAGTCTTTCTGACAGGGATAACCTCAAACAAAGATTACATGTTTAGATATCCTATTTTAATTATAGTAGTGGATTTTCAGCACCATACAAAACAAGAAGACTAACCACCCTATCTTAGTGGCCTAAAGTTCATGTAAGCACTAATTGATGATATTTATGGAAATTGAAAAGTATAAGCCATAGTTTAAATAAACATCTAGCTATATGAACAAATGAGGATCTAACTAGGAGATGTTCAACAATCACAAGGTTGTCACAAGGAGAAACTACCTTTAATGTCCACAATAAAGATTTTCTTGTGATTATATAAGTATGTCTAAATTTTGATATAACTAGTATGGAAAAGCAACCCTAACATTAGAAGAGTGTCCTATAAAGCATCAAATCACAAACTCTGTGGATAGAATTCAAAGGGAGAGCATAAAACCTTCATCACTTCTAAATACGCCATAGAGGAATTATGACAGCCAAGCTATAATAGCCTCTTTCTTTTTTTTGCCACCCTAAATGAACCACCATTGTTAAAGTTTGAGCTCCTATCTCTAAATGTTTACAATAACAACCAATAAACTATATGATAGAGTATCTGGAGATCTTGGGCCTATGTAAGACATTAGATGCAATGAAATTTAAGAATTTTATCCAAATTAATAGGTATAGTGACTTCTATGAGGATTTGTTTCTAAGTTCTCACATCTTAGATCCTATTTTCAATCATACTTCATAAGTAATAAGCATAGTTATAAAGATTTAATAACATTGTTTGATATGGTGTAAAGGTTTGACAAGACCTCTAGCATTACACACAGAGGTTCAAAATGGATGCCATACAAATCTATAACCTTAATTCTTGATCTGTAATAAGTAATAAGGATAACATATAGGAAAGTCTTAGTAAGTCAGCAACCAATATGAAAGATGTTACTAATGAAAAAGGACCATAACTTTGAGGAAACCTAATAAAAAGGTCATATAGGTTCAAAAACTTAGAAGAAGTTGAGCAATCACTTAGTAGACTTACACAAGTTATAAAGTCTTAGAGAGATGATAGGCATCAAGTTGATCAAGGTAAATTTGTGCAATAGACTAGTGAAAAGAAGGAGAAGGTCACTAAGAAGTTAAACAATAGAGAAGAGACTTACCAAAAAACTTGAAAATGTCTCATTGCATCTTTGAATTGAATTTAAAATTATATTTGTAGTGAGAATATATTAAATCTACTAAAGCTATTGCTGGATAAATCCAAAAAATGAAGCACACAAAAATATTATGAGTTTTATAAGGATTACCAGACAAATACTAAAGAATGTAGAGACTTGAAGGCGAAAATGAATAATTTAGTCTAACAAGGCATTTGAAGCATTTTTTATTTGTAGGAATAAGTTAATAATAGATAAGAAAAAAAGAAATACCATATTAGTAAAAGAGAGATAAAGAGCAAGAGAGATCACTATCCAATCACCAGTTACCTTTATGTTCGCCTAAAGTTGGGGTAATCAATATGATTGTTGAGGGAGACCTAATTTTAAGCACGTTGCAAATGAAAATGTCACTTAAAGATTCCTAAGCATAATGAACATATAAGCTAGCTGAAATATAATAGATGAGGGAGCCCATGTCTTTCAAAATTAAACGAACATGCCTAAGCAACTAGAATGATGTTGTTATGGTTATCGCTGTGACTATAGCCAATTACAAGGTTTATAGAATGCCTGTAAACATTAATAACTTAATGAATAATTTATTTGATGATATTTTATAGCTTTAGGCTTGTTTGTTTCTCAATTGAAGCTTTTAATTACTCCTTCAATAGACTTTAAGGGAAGCCAAACATTCATAGAGGATAAGGTGTCTATCCCGTATAAATTGGGGACACACTTGAGGTAAGTTATTAGAACTCCACACTGGAGAAAGACTAATAAATCCCAATTTAATCTTGGAAAGACTCTTATTATTCCAATTTTAGGTTGTTTTATGACCATACCAACTTTTTCTAAAGCCTCCAACATATTGTAGGATGGGGGAAGCTAAACAAGACCTTACTAGGGCAATGTAATTTATATGACTTTGTTAAAATTGGAAAGAAGTCATTAAATATGACAAGCATATAGGCCATGGTTCCTAAGAATCCTAGAAAGGAGTAAAGGGCAAGCCAACTAAGAACATAGTAAAGATTATAATTTTAATATTGTGCAAGCCTAAAAAACCTCAAGATGGTAAAAAGATTATATTATAGTATAGAAAAATATGAAAATATTAGTTGTAGAGTATGAGAACATATTTGCCTAAGAACTATTAAATAGGCTAGGAATCAACCCTTTAATGATCATATAAATGTTAAACATTAAACATAAATTTAAGCCTATCAAAATAGAAAAAGAGAATCTTTTTTTTATATGAAAGATAATATGTCATCAATCATGAAAGTACTACTTTGATTGACTTTGGGGGAGGCCAAGGATTTACAAAAGAGAAATTGTCTATCCCACGTAAGTTGGGGACACAATTAAGGTAGGTTAATGACATTAGAATTCCATGTTGTAAGAAGACCTGTAATTCTAACGTCATCTTAAAAAGAATTTTATTGTTCCAAATTTAAGTTATCTTATAACCATACCAACTTTCCTTAAAGTCTCCAACATAGTAAGGGATAAGGCAATTTAACTAAGACTTTACTATGGAAACGGAGTGCTATATGACTTTGTTAAAAACTAAAAAAGAAGTCATTACATCTAATGAGCATATAAGCTATAGGCAGTAGGAATTTTGAAAGGGTGTAAAGGAATAAGCCAAATGATAAAATAGAGGAGATTGTAATTTAGTGTTATGTGAGCCCAAAGAACCTCAAAATGGGCAAATGATTGTATCGTAGGATAGGAAAAAAAATGAAAATATTGGTTGTAGAGTACAAGTGCATATTCATATGGGAACCTTTAAATATACCAAGAAACAACGCTTCAATGATAACGCATAAGTTAAAATTGAACCTAAATTTAAGATTGTCAAATAGAAAAAGAGAATCCTTTTCTGTGAGAAATAATATGCCGTCATTAATGAAGTAAAAAAAATCATTATGGGCTAGATTTGTTAGGGAAATGTAGCATCTAGATTAGTTAGCAAACATAATATTAGTTAAAAAGACAAGTAGGAAGTGGATGATTTATTAATTTTATAGATATGAAGAAGCATACCCTAAAGACAATTGGCTTTCTCCCAAATAAATAAATTGGTGGATGTTACTTCATGTCATTACTGACTATGTTAAAAAATATGTAGCACTAACCTAATTAAAATAGTACTTTATTCATTGCTCACAAAGGGATATACTCCTATAGGGGCATACAATTTAGATTGACTAATGTAGAAGTCATATACTAATGATTGATTAATAAGATATTTGAATCCTAGTTAAGAAGAAATAAGAAAGCATTCATTGATGACATATATCATCAAGACTAAAGGAGGAAGAATATAATCTTGCAGATAGTGCTTTTGTATACTAAAAAAGTGTGACATAAGGTTGAACCCCAAAAAATTTTCTTTAGCGTGCTAACAGAGAAGTTCTTAGTATTCATGATGACTTAATAAGGTATCAAAATTAACCCGTAGAAGACATAACTATCATAATTTTGATATTACTTAAGTTTATAAAGGACGTGTATAAGTTAATAAGGAAGGTAGTTAGCTATTATACTTCTTGACTAAGTATGATGATCATTATTCCAATGAAATTATCTAGAGCAAATAATGTGAGCAAAGCTTCTAATAATTGAAGGCATGTCTATAAGATCTGCTATTATTACCTACCTTATTACCTTATAGAGAATTTTAGTTATATTTTGTAGTATCATTCGAGGTTGTAAGCTTAGTTCTTATATAAGAGTTAGAAGAAGTAAAAAGATATGTACACTATGTAAATAAGATACTATAGGGAGTATAGTTATGCTACTCTAAACTTGAATCAACTGCTTTTGCCTTATTTGTCTTTACCTAGAGTTCTCTAGAAATATTTAAGGGTTATCTCCTTAAGAGCACCTTTTGAGGTGTGGATTTTCCCCCTCCCACAATCTGGTAAAGATATAATCTTGTTAGAGTTCCTCTTACTAGTATAGCATTATGGAAGAACTTCGTGTTACTATCACCATGTTTAAGTCATAAAGCTCTTGACTTCTTTTTGAGAACTAAGTAGTGATCCTCTTGGTAGTATAGTGTTATGATGAATTAATGCAACTCCTACTTCTCCTTATTAAGCAAATTTACATTATCAGGGTTTGAGTATAGTAGCTTTTGAGCTTTTATGATTTTATCATTGATTTCCATCATTGAAAAATTTAAAAGGAAGGGGGTTGACTAAAGGTTGGACATAACAAGGATATGCTAGAGAGATGGGCAAGCATATATCTCATATTCTTAGTGAAAGTGAATAATTTTTCTCAACTAGATTTAAGTTCTTTTAGTTAAGGTAGTTAATTTTTATAAACTAGATTTTTGTTTAAATATAGATTCATGTAAACCTAGAATTTATTTTATTTTTAATTTAATTTTCATGTATATAATTTTAGGTTTATTCTAAATTTTGGTATAACCTTACCGAGAACAACAAAATTTCAATCATTTAAATTCAAACTCAAATCGAGAGACCTATTAAGAAAATATTCCATTTTATACACCTATTAGTTTATAGATAACCAAACATAGAAAAAACTGAAAGGTTACATTTTTTGTTGTTGTTAACCTTAGTTCTTTCATCTTTTCTTCTTGTAATTAGGAATGTTTTCTAACCAAATAGAGAAATTTATTAAGTATAATGTTATAAACTTATTAGATGCAATACATCTTTTTCAATCACTCCTAATGAAAAATATATCACATAAATAAGAGAAACTAATATTGAAGCACATTTCTTTAGTCTTAGAATTGGTTAAACGAAGGCTAGGCTATCTAGTTAATTGAGTAGTTCATAGCCATTAAAACTACTTTAAGGTCTCTACTCATAACCCTCTCATTCAAAGGCTAGACCTGATGAATAAAGTTTATTATAAAGTTAATGACTAAAGTTTATTGTATCAATCTTTGAATTATCACCTATTTTCTTTATCATCTAACACACAGAATTAGTGTTATGTTTATAATTAGTGTTATAATTTTTTATTGCACAGATTGGTATATGTCATACTAGTTAGAAAATGAATAAAAAAATATATTGTATCGGATTGTCGTATTAAGATATAATGTAAAATTTTATCTTATACCAACTGATACGTTGACATAAAAGTAGAGGCCGATGCATTGAAAAATAACAAACAAGAATTATAAATTGGAAAATTTGGGGGTTAAATGGAACAAGACACTAAAATCCTATTTCTCTCCCCTTGATTTAGTCTTCTTCTTTATTGACTTTCTCAGTTCCTTTAATACATTGGTACAATTGAACTCTTTTGTTTTTGGCTAAACATGAGTGATTGTCGTTGGAAGCATAATCAATCCTCAAAGCTCTTATTCTCTAAAGTCTTCTCTATTATCATGAAATGGGCTAAAATGCAAAGGTCAAATTAAGGTTTTCACTTATGAGTGCAGATAATAAATACTAATTACATATAAATTGAGATATTATTTAAAATGTTAAAAAATATTTGAAACATCTAATATTAATTGATATTAGTATTGTACTGTACCAATACGAAAATTGATATAAACTTTGATATGGTATTGACAATTTTACTTGTAATGTCCTTGGCCATATCCTTTAATGGACTAATCTTTCTAACCTAACTAGGTTTGGATGCCCATAAACCATTAATATACAAGGAGGTTACAACATTGAAAAGGTTAGATAGTCACTCGTCAATGATCATTATTAAAGTAATATTTGTTCCCATAATTTATCAAAGAGTGAACAAGTTTATGCAATTCTTCTTTCTATATTAAAAGGGGAGGGGTCTTAATATCTTATAACCAAGGTATTTATAATTTTATTTGAAATGTGATTATCAATTTTATAACAATAAATATATAAAGATTTTTTAAACAAATTTTTTCCTGTAATTCTACCGTAAACAACCTTTTTACTTGTTAAAAGTAAGATTAAAAACTTTTGGATTTTTGGTACCCTACATCTTAGCAGAATTCTTACTGAGACGACGTTTGTTGTTGTTGAAGTATAGGAATTTTTTTTTTCTAATTATGCAACATGCTTAGTTATGAAAGATTCCTTCTAAACAATTTCAAATTTATTGAGGTTTTTTACTTTTCATAATTCAAAATTTTAAACTATTGAATATCAATATATTAGTTAAAATTTGTCTTATAATCTCGAATTTATATTGAATATCTTTATTTTATGATTATAATTATATATTATTTTCTAAAATATATATACAAGAAAATTGATTAGGGCATCTTTCATGTAGAGTAATGCTATTAACAAAGTTTCTCTTAGAAAAAAATCTTTTTTATGAGCAGTCACAAATTTAACCAACTTAATCTTTAGTATATTTAATATTTATTCGTTATTTTA
>JAOSBO010000209.1:10494973-10505907 GCA_027563915.1 Erythroxylum rotundifolium
GTCACATTTTGTTTTGTTTATTCTGTGGAAGCCCTAGGTTAAAGTCAGGGTCGAAATGGTCCGAAAAATCCTATGAAAATTGAGTTTTCATGTCAGCCTGATGTAGGGCATGATTGTAGCCTTGCCTACCACAATCGTGACTGACGCTTTAACCTTTCTGTCACAATTGTGGCCCAAAGTGGGCGATTGTGGCTCAATGTGCACGATCGTGGCCTGGCTGCTGCTGGCTCTTCCTTCTCTATCAAGATCATGGCCCAATGTGTACGATTGTGGCCTATGCATTTGGCTCAAAACTCATCGAATCTTCACCATTCTTTCTCGTTTACCCTGCAACACTAGCACACATGTCAAGGTACCTAAAAAATATAATAATTAAGCTCACAAATTCAAACTAACCTATAAAAAAAAACTTAAACACACAAACTAACATAATTAAACCCTAGATTCACATTCAACACTCAAATTTACACTAAATACATAACAAATTATACCCTAAAACATCATGTATAACACAACTATTAGGAAGTGCTCCACGGTCGTGGGAATTGCTTAGACATGAGTTATGCTTCTTTTAAATGATGCATGAAACAACTAATTATATGGTGCTTTCTTATGATGCAAAGCTTGAATAAGGCCTTGACTAAACCTAGTTTGATGATGGATTAAGTGATTAAAGTGATTGATATGGTTAGGTTGTTAATTAAGGTTAAAACTAAGAAATGGATTGATGATATTAATATATCAAAATCTGGAAAATTAGGAGTGCTGTAGAAATGAAGGCTTTCATATGATAGTAAATATGATCCAAAAGAATGAGTAAGGTGTATTGAGTAAGAATGAATGAGAAATTGGATATTATGTGATCATTATAATGCTAGAAAAAGGACTGGAGACTATGTTATTGATGAATGTATGAATTATGAAATTTGAGCAATCAAGTATACTTATGGTATTACCCTAATTTTAAACTAATTATATTTAAGTGACAATGATAGAATGATCAAGACTTGTAATTTAAGGATACATACTTGGAAATAGTCATTTGAGTATGCGTTAAACATAACACATATACCTATGTGTATGATTGATACTTATATGATTGATCAAAGTAGTAATATCTGTACAATATGTGTATTGCTTGAAGATAGATACACAGGATTAAACATCATCATCTAGACATTTTTGGATCATAAAGGCAATGGCTAATCTGAAATGTACTATGCGTAACTTAGATGTTTCTCACTAGGATTTAATTGCTTCTGTTTAAATTGGAATTATTGAACTGAAATTGATATGATTTATAATTCTGGACAATAATAGTCTGAGGAGTTTGATAATTGTGAAAGCATTGGGAATGTTCATAATTGAATGTGAACGAGAAAGAAATAAGTGTTCTCAAAGAAACTTGGATGCTGGACTATTGTTCGATAAAAATATGAAAAGTGAATATGTACTGAATGAAAGTGAATGATTAAATATATGTGAATTCATACATCTCATTACATTGAAATGCATAATCAGATAAAGGCAGTTGTGACCATAATAGCTAGTGAAAAAAAGCTTAAAGCTCGAAATGTGTGTAAGAGCCACAGGCTCACTGTGTAAAATGAGCTTGGTATTCCCAATGGATACGGGACAGTTATCAATGAGCCTAGTATCGACAATGGATACAGACAATTAAAAATGCACTTGGTCACAACAAAGTAAAAAATGAAAGTGAGTCACATGCGCATTGTATATACAAATTGTTATGTGGGATATGAATGATTGAAATGAATAAATTGTACTGCTCTAAAATGGAAATGTGAAATCATGTATATGATAGTAATTATGGATGTTATGCTTCATTTGTGAAATGAAATGAGAATTGTCCTTGTGTTTTATTTGAGTAAGCACATCGAGGATGGTTCACTCACTGAGTTCGTAAAACTCAACAAAATTAAAACGTTGTCTTTCAGGTTTAGAGGAGATATCTAGTTAGACTAATTAGAGTATAGCCACTGCAATCGAACATGAGATAATGGTCAGGATCAGTTTGTACCTGCATATGCCTTCAGTCATTTTTGCATTAAGGATTGTATTCCACAACTATTGTACAATTCATATGTAAATTTTGATTTGTAATTACAATTATGACTGGTTATGTTTTGTAAATGAAAAGGGCTAAAAATGATTACGGGCCAAAAATTTGTATTGAGTTGTTCTGATGGTCTTAACATGCCATCTTCGTGTATGTTCTGAAATATCATCGATACATTTGAGTAGTAGTGTGCTACATTATCTATCTCCCTTTCTTTTCCTAACATTATATAAGTCTTTAATGGATCTTATTTAATTATTTATTTTATAACATAATTACCTTCAACATCAATCACATTTATAGAAAAATAAGTATCGCTTTTAGTATCATTTGTGTAGAAATGTTTCATGACTTTGGATATCTCAGAATCTATTTTCTCATTCCCTACCCTTAGGTTTAACTTTTCATCATATACATCTATTATAGCCTTAGTAGTAGTTAGGAAAGATTGTCTTAAGGTTAAAGGAACCTTTACATCATCTTCCATATCTAAAACCAAAAAATCCATAAGAAAGATTAATTTATCAACCTTAAACAAAATATCTTTATGATTCCCTTAGGATACTTAATCGATCTATCAACTAATTGATTACTCATCCTAGTTAATTTAGGTTCACTAAATGATAAACTTTTTAAACTTATTATAAGGCATCAAATTAATATTGGCACATAAATCAACTAATTCCATTTTACTTGATGAACCACTAATATTACTAGCTCTTTGATTTTATGAATTAGATTTTTTTAATATGGAAGAGCACTCTTTACTTGATTTCACCATTGATAATTCTTTAAGTTTCTTCTTGTTAGAAAAGATATCGTTTAAGTAATTAGCATACTTTTTCTTCTTTTTTAGCTTTCTTAATCCTAATTGCTATGAAATTCTTAGTGTACTCTTTGACCACCTCCTTCTTGTCATTCTCGTTCTCCTCATTCTTCTTTTCTTGTACAATTACCTTTTCTTTCTCTTCAACTCTTAACTCCTTTCTGCTCCTCAAAGTCACCTGTTCCCTTAGGTTTGCCTTAGTGTTACTAGGAAAAGTACTTGGTTGCCTTGTGGAGAGAAACTTAGAAAGCTATCCATTTGAATTTTTATATTATGGATGGAGGTTTGTTGAATTTAAATGAGAGCTTTAGTACTTTGGGAGTGAGCCTTAGTTATAGTAATAATTTTTTTCGCAAGCTCTTCAGGGCTTGAATTTCTTTCTTACTAATGTTATTGTTAAAATTTGGTTAAATCTTAATTATTCCATAAAGCATTTAGATGGTTCCTCCGCCCCAGATTGTAAATACTAAAATATGGGTTATTACAAACTAGTTTCACATTAAAAAAAACCTTGCTCAATTAAATGTATTGTATTATAAAGATCTTAAATTTCATGATTGGAATGTCCCTTACCATAAATATTGAATCTTATCATTTATATTAGTTGAGCTGTTAATCTCATTTTGTTGATCTTCCTACTTAAAGTTTTTAATTTTTCCTCTAATGTTATCACTGCATTGGCATTATGAATTTCACGTAATTTTTACTTTTAGTTTGAGATTCTTATACCAGTAATTAGTTATAGTAATATTTTCAATAAGCATTTACAGTTCCTTAGGAGCTTTAAAGCTTGTGGTCCCATCCAAATATGCATCAATCAATAACTTAGTTGGTTGACATAATTCACTATTTAATATTTTCATCTATAGTCCTAAATCGAGTTCTTGGTGTGGGCACTTTCTTAATAACTCAATCCTTCTCTCCCACATTGCATACAATGTCTCACTCTTTAATTGTTGAAAGGAGAAGATTTCATTCCTTAGTTTAGTTGTTTATATTAAAGGGAAATGCCTGGTTAAAAACTTTTAAACAAGACCATTTCAGGTGGTAATAAATCTAAGAGGTAAATAATTTATCCACTATTTTGCTCTATCCCTTAATGTAAAATGGAATAACCTTAAACAAATTGCATCATTAGAAACTCCATTAATCTTAACTATACCACATATCTCTAGAAATTTTACAATTAGCATATTTAAATCCTTATTTGTTAGCCCTTAAAATTACACCAACTATTAAACCATCAAAATAATATTTCTTGATCTCAAAATTATTGACCGCCACTTTTGGCCTAATAATGCTAGCCTATGTCCATATAGGTCATGGTTTAATGTAATCCCTTATAGTATAATATCCATTGTATCTGGTAGTTGTAGCCTCAAATACCTAAACCCTGAAATTCAACCAATAATCACAAGACCAAGAAAGATAGTCCTAAAATAATTGAATTCAAAAAACGAAAAATGAATAAATTAATATTTTAGTCCGTAACAACATCACCAAAGTAAATGCACATTTCAAAAGCCAAGCTAAAGATCACTAAAGTAAATGCACCTATCTTTCTTATAGTCTAGGGTAATATGAGATCCATAAAGACTATAATTACTAGTACCAACAAACTAAAATAACTTATATAAGGTAATAGACCAAAATAATGAAAAAAATGAAGAAACCAATAGATAAACAAGATCCATAAAAGAATTCCTTTAAAAAGGTTTTGTATTTAGATTTACCTTGATTTAATAATTAACCATAGTTTCCTGGACTAGTAGAAATTATAAAGTTACAACTATATTCTTTTGAAGCCATATAGGCCCTATCCTTCAATTGATTGATTTAAATCTCTTTTAAAGTAAAACCTCTAAAAGCATATTTAATTGTTATGTGAATACGCATGTTAAAATTGACTATAACCCAAAACATTTATATGGACCTACCTCTAGAATTCCATATAACTCTTATTATTCATGTTTTGATCTATCCGTAGATATGATTTCTTAATCCCTATATATGAAATTCTAAATTTAAAAAATGCTAGTGTAACTCAATCCAATCATAATAAGTAATCTTAAATAATTCACAAGGGACTTGGGTTTTTCCATTAATAAAGAAAGTAAGACAATAGCTCTAAAGTTTTTATATACCAATTTAGTTCATGTTACAGTAAATTAAGAAATTTTAACCAATATGGGTCTAATATATACCTATATTGGGCTTATGTTCTTGATAAAAGCCAAAAAAGACCCAATTTATGTAAAAATCCATACCAACGTAACTCACAACATAGTTTCATATTATGTTAGTTTAATTGTAACTCCTTTATCACATACCCAACGATTCATTTTAGGAACATAGTTGTCAAAGCGATGAACACAAGTCTTATTTTGGTTATTTTCCTTTATATATAAAGTTTTTAAAGAAGTTAAAAAGATCAATATTTAAAACGAGGCTGAACAAGTGGTCATGTTTGATCCTTGTAAAATACGAGCTCGTTTAACTTCTTAAGAAACTTACCACACGATGGAAAATGGTATTCTATATGGGGATCAAAATGGTATTGATCTATGTTCTAAACGTGGGTTTATATTCAATTCGTGTTTAAAAATCATATTAAAATTTTTTTTTGACTTGGATCCAACTTGCCAAAATTCATTTCTCCTACATTGGGGAGCTAAAATAAAGCTTGGAAACAAAATAAAGCACTTAGGAACCAAATCCTATAGAAATAATCTAAACACAAGTCAAATTCTCTTAAAATCATGCTAAAATATAACCTAATTACACTTATCATAATACAAGTAAAATAAAGGTGTGTGAATCTTTTCTCCATTGTGTGAAACTAATTACTCGAGAAATGAAATTTTAATATCAACCTGTATATGTCAATTTTTTGCAATTAAATTTTAAGTCAAAACTTTGATCAAGATTATGTTCATATTAAATATATGATTCTATTTAATGATGCACACAATTAGGTATAATCTTTAGTGTATAAAGCCAAATAAAAAGAGCACAATGAAGCATTATCAATAAAAACAAAATTAATAGTTGCTAAGACTTGTCTCGATATGATCATATTACCTAGGGTTAGTGATTATGGAGAACATTCTATAGTTTGAACAAATATTAAATAATCAATATTTAGGATTACAGACTTATAGATCCTTCAACTTTACTCCAATTGCAACTAAAACCAAAATTTTCTTCTTTTTAAATAGTGGGATTAATTACATGACTATATCTTTAACTGAAGCAAGTTCAGAAAAAAGAAGAGACAAAGTTAGAGTGGTGAAATGCATACCTTAAAATTAAAATGACAAACTAAAGTGTAATAAATGTCATATAAGAAATTCATAATAAACCCATAATCTAAATAATGTGTTGCAAAAATACAATCCTACTATGAAGTTAAAAAAGAATCCAAGGAGTAATAAGGTGACAGGACCTTTTCCTAATGACTAGGTGAACTACCCGGCACCCCACGAAAACCCTTCAGTCGATATCCAGTGTAACTAGAAAGTTCCCCTGGGGCTAAGTCTTTTCCCTTTTCTTCAAAATATTTTAAAATCTATATAAAGAAAAGAAAAGGAAATAGCAGTGGAAGTTTATAAAAGTAACCTTCATTAAAAATTTCGGTAGCATAACAACTGTTATTTAATAAAACTAAAAATTTTAGGTTCTTGAAAAGCAATTCAAAACACTTAAATCCACTTAGCCAAAGCACCACTGCTACTTTTAATCTTCAAGTCCATTGAAAAACAATCTCAAAGGGTCAAACACATTCATGCATTTACATAAAGAAAAGAACATTTATAAATAACCATATTTTCACAAAACCAAGACTAGGACATATTTATGAAGATGATGAACTATACATAATAAAAAATTTACAATCTATCTTTACAAAAAAGTTGTTTAAAAGATGTTCATAATTATGCAATACATGTAAAACAAAGGCACAAGCAAAATTGCCTACACAGACGCACGTGATGAAGGTAGCTACTCAAATGGTGGAGTTTCAGGTACTGAAATCCTTGACCGTGCACTTAGGAGGTTAAAATTAAAAAAAAAAGAACAGAAAATAAAGGGTGAGCTAAATGAGCTCAGTGAGTGTTATGGTTTCCATTCAAACATTTATACAAACATTAACCTCTAAAAAGAACAAAAATAATTTCCTTTTCTTTTTAAGCAATATCTAATTTTCTGACTTAACAAATTCATATAATCAATGCACAAGTAAAACAAAATTCCAAATTTTTTGAAAAACTATTTCAAAATGCTTTTCAAAATTAAACTCTTCATACAAAAGTTTCCATTTCCCACTTTCCTTAATCAATAAATAGTGGTGGAAATAAGCTTTTTGAAAACTTTAATATTGAAAATAAGCCAACCACTATCATTGGTACCATACGGTACCTCTTAAATCACTTTTAAAATAACTAGTTTGGAATTATTACTGTCATAAATTTTCTTACTCAACATAGCTCACCATTAGTTCCTTTACCATATGGTACACTAGGCAAAAAGTCACAGAGCTCGTTTTGCATCGCTTACCTGCGACTGGTTAACCACTATTTAAGGAGCTAGTTTTGCATCACTTACCTGTAATAGGTTAACTGCTATAGGCTAGTAGTTACAGAGCTAGTTCTGCATCACTTACATATAAGAAGTCACGGAGTTAGTTCTGCATCGCTTACCCATGATTGGTTAAACACTATTTATAGAGTTGGTTCTACATCGCTTACCCGTAATAGGTTAACCACTTTAACCTGATATAATAACATGTATAAATTCTAAAAATGTACCACAGGAAAAAGTAACTCATACTTTTTCAATTTAAATTATTTTCAACATCAATTATAGGATGGTTCATAATCATCCAACGTTACTTCCATTCATATAAAATTTAACTTTCAAGTCAAAACTCATATATTGCTCAAGCATAATCTTATGCTACCAGTATTCATTTGTAAAATATCATTTTCACAAAACTCAACACAAATGTTCATTTCATGATGAAATGAAAATTATTTGAATAAACTCAATTTAAATTACACTCATATGTCATCAAATCTTTTGTAAAGAATTTAGTGATATAAAACAAATAAAATATACTCACATGTCATCAATCCTTTTGTAAAGAATTAAGTCATATAAACAGTTAAAATACACTCACAGTTTTGCGAACTTATCTCCAAGCACACTCACGCATTCAGTGCCTCTCCTTTACCTACATAAAGCACATTTTGTTTAGGAATTTATTTCCAAATTAGGAAATAAGGCATTAAAACTATAAATTCGGTTTAATCAAAGTCAAGCTTAATATTTAATAACGTAATATGTATGCTAATCGTATTTCTGTTTACTACTGAAAGCTAACTTATTTTTCTCTGTCTCCAAGTCTAACTTCAAAAGTCACTTAAATACCACATTTTATCTATTCTAACTTGCGAATTCCTTCAAAACACAATCTCACCCAATTTAATTCACGATATCACAATCATGCATGATGAGTCATGGTTATGACCCATGTCAAGAATCCATACCTCTACTTGTTCCTTAATTTTCACATAGTAAATGTTTAAATTGTTTGAGATCTTTTAGATATTTGTTCCCTTATGTCTCTAGTTTCTATATCATCAAAATCATGTCATTTCAACTTCTAAATCATGAAAAATGTACCAAATATTACAAGTCGTTTCAACACAGGGTAGTATTAGGTTACCACTTTTAATCTCAAATTTCAATATCATTCATCCTGAATTAGGTCTAGGTCTCTTCTATATATTTTTATTACTATGTCTTATGCTTCAGATCCAATTGAAATCACTCAATTTTAAGGTCTTTAGGTCGAGTTAACGCCAAAAAATTTCGACTGGTTCTAGTTAACCTAAGTTAGAATCGCACTACACATTCCTCTCTTGTCATATTCAAGTAATTCCATAAAAAGAAACATCGAAGTAATACCAAGAAAAAATTGATCTTAAACACATCCATATCACTCAAGAAATCCCTTAAAAATTAGAAATTTAAGCTAGGAAACTTACCACTTTTTCCTCCAATCTTTTAGGAAATTATTGAACACCAACCCTAGGTTAAGATTTCTTCAATTTCTACTCCAATTCCACCAAAAATGGCACCTCTCTTCTTCCTCTTCTCCTTAGTCGAAATTTCCCTCTTTCTCTCTTCTTTTCTTCCTTTCTTTTTCGTTCTCACGAATCCTTCTTTCAAATGAACCAAAATTTGTCCTCTTTTGCCTTTTTATACCACTTTAATACTTTACACGTCACTTTCTTATTAAACATCTTAAATGACTCATCATCATCTAATTTAATGTTTTTTGAACCATATGGAGTCTTGTAATTGGTCAATAAATGTGAATCATTTAAATTTATTAATTAACTCTATTCATGTAAAAAGACCAATTCACCCTTTCATGGATTACTACATAACCATATTAAATCCTGAAAATATTCCACAACCGTCTCACCATCAAATTGACCATGGGATGCTTTAATTAGGATCAATACTTAGTAATTAGGTGCCTGTTGGACCCTATTTTCAGAGCCCAACATTGGACATGGGATCGTGAATCTTGAGCACGGAGCGAGGCTTAGAAATTGGACATTTGAAAGAAAAAGCCCTCGGAAGCAAAGATAGGCTTCGCCGCGGCGTCACGTATCCCATGGTAAATTCACTCTTTCATGGATTACTACATAACCATATTAAATCCTAAAAATATTCCACAACTGTCTCACCATCAAATTGACCATGGGATGCTTTAATTAGGATCAATACTTAGTAATTAGGTGCCTGTTGGACCTCGTTTCTTGAGTCCAACATCAGACATGGGATCGTGAAGCTTGAGCGTGGAGGGAGGCTTAGAAGTTGGAAATTTGAAAGAAAAAGCCCTCAGAAGCAAAAGTGGGCTTCGCTGCGGCGTCACGTATCTTCGTCGCGGCAAAGTCGCCACATGAATTACGCCGCGGCGAACTCTTGGCTTCGCCACGACGAAAATCCCTTGCAGTAGAATTCAAACCCAATCTACCCAAGTTACCTATCTTACTAGAATGCAAACTTAAAATCTTTTAACCACATTCATTTATACAACCCAAAAACAAAATGGATAAGAATCTAACCATAACTAATTTCTCAAAATCTTAATCTCATTTCCAAAATCAAATACTTTGCAAAAACATAATAAAAATCATATACAAAACCAACATATATTTCATTAATATCAAAAGTAAGAGTTTTACAACGCTTTAGTGGGCATTTCGAGCCCTCTTACATCATAATCCAAAATACAAAGTTTATAAAAACTAGAATTGCTCAAAAATGCGACTAAAGCATTGTTTTACATAATCTAACTTTAAAAACAAAACATGCAAACTGGAGTGATGCCTTGACTCTTGACTTACACGATCACTCGATAACTTGTTAATCGCTTGAAGGTGGGAAGGAAGATGGAGGGGGTGAGCTTAAAGCTCATGGATAACAATTTTATAATCGAGAAACAAGTAAAACATTTTCAAAAACTCATTGCCATTATACATTTTGGAAACCATAGTAATTTCGTATAAAATCACCAAACACTTATTTCTCAAAATTCTCATTTTATCAAATAGTTCATTAGCAATTATAAATCATGTATGTATTAAACTTGCTAACACATAAGCACATCAAAATGGTTTGGGTGGATCCAAAACAGAGCGTACTACACATTTCTCGTAAGGGTCTTGTGCAGCCGTGAACAAAACGTACTATCGTAATTTCACTTAATGATCTTGCGTAGCCTTGAACTTATGGGAGTCTATAAAGGAGCTCCATGCCACTAACAGGCAGGCAGGAGAAGCCTTTTGTCAAAGTGTACTTGACTTAACTTAGAGGACCACCTCAAACACACATAATCATGCATTTCACATCTTGTAAACATATGGCCTCAATGGTATTTTTTCGAAACTTGATTTCATAATCATAGTATCTTTTCAAAAATCAATAACCTTTCAAAAGATCATTTTCATCTTT
>JAOSBO010000209.1:10512408-10529326 GCA_027563915.1 Erythroxylum rotundifolium
CAATATGAATCTCATAATTATAATCTCATTATAATTTCATTTGCAATGTACAATTATTCCATTGACTTTATCATATATATCTAAAAATGTACAAGATAATTAATGCTTTTAAATAATTTGTCACTAAACTACAACCAATGTGATTGGCTGTAGGGCGTAAACCAATAGTTAGAAGGTAGAAAGTGTTGTTGGCCTCTGTATTGGGATGAAGAGGGTCTGAGAATGGTTGAAGGCCTAGAACTAATACAAGATAGGTTGGAAAAAATGAAACTAATTCGAAATAGAATTAAAGCAACTCAAGATAGGCAAAAGAGTTATGCCAATCAACACCAGAGGGATATAGAGTATAGAATAGGAGATAAAGTGTTTCTAAGAGTATCCCCTTGGCGATGAGTGCTCAAGTTCGGTAAAAAGGGTAAGCCCAACCTTAGATATATTGGTCCTTATGAGAAGAAGATATCGATTTGATCCAATGCATATATTACTGGCTCAAGAGATTGAATTGTGCCAGCAATCTGAGTTATACTAAGGAACTGGTAAAGATAATGGGGTATTAAAACAAATAGTTAACAAACTGAGTAATTCCTTTGGTGAAAGTCCTTTGGAAGAACCACTTAAGTGAGGAACCTACATGGGAAACAAAGGAGTACATGAGGAAACAGTATCCCCACCTATTTAATCAATCAGGTAAGAATTTTAAGGATGAAATTTCTTAAGGAGGGGAGAACTGTAACAACCTGTTTCCATTACTAAGGGTTAGGACATAGGTCCTAAACCACTGTACATGCAAAATAATGTTGAGAAATTAGGAAATGCAATTCATGCTCATGCATAACACTGGCATACACACTCGTGAATATTGATTGTACACATTACAATGATTGTACATGCACTCATTTGACATATTCTAAGATATAAATGATTTTAAAGTGAATGTGATGTGAATAGTTAATATTTTGTCTTGAAAATAGTTAGTGAATTATATTACCGATTTAGAATTTTTAGTGAAAATGGGAAATTTATGAGATTTTGAGTATTTTTGGACTAAGAAATATGTTAAGTGGCAAGATAATTGATAAATGGTATTAGAAATAAGTAACAATTGACGGTAGAAATAATTGATAAATGAGATTAGGATTTAATGACAAGTGTCATAGAAAATTGGGAGACAATTGGAATACAAATTGGAGACAAATGGACTAGTTATTAAAAAGGAACCAAGTGGAACCATAGGGAGGTGACAAGTTGTCACTTGCATTGCCACATCTCACCCATGATATACACTTAATTGAACACCATTTCATGTTTTTCACTTGTTTCTGGCTTCCATCTTCTTCATTACTTCTTCATCTTCTTCATTTTCCTTACCTACGACACTTTCACTCCACATTGATCCTTGCTATCATCTTTCATCACTAGCCAATTAAAGATTTCCTTACTATTTCTTCATCTCGTCACTAAAAACCTAACCTATTTCTCCCTCCATTATCATGAACGTATGTGTATGGAAAGCTAGGGTTTCATAGTGATTGAAGAAGCTTTGGGTAAATCAAGTAAGTAACGTATTAACCTTCATTGGTTGTTTGAATATGAACACATGTGATGATCGTTTAAAGGTGTAATGATCATGATAGTGGAGTTAAATATATGGATATCGTGAGTGAAGAAATGAGCACATAGATATCCTGATTTTGATGTATATGATGATTAATAATTCATAAGTTTTTGTAGAGATGTGTTTGAGATAGAATGGTCACTAAAATGGTACAGAAAGAAAGCATAAATTTTATAAAGGGAGGATATTTTCATGTTCTATTTTTTATGTATAATAACATGGATTTTAGTAGTTGTTATAGAGATGAATTACAATGACTTTGAAGCTAAACAAAAGGAGTAGTGTAATGTCTTGAAATGAGAAGAATTAGAATGATAACTTAGAGATAAGGTGAAGTTGATAATAAAGTTGAACGTGTGTTAAAGAATTTATAAATGTATGCTAACTTAGATGTTCTAATTTTATATATAAGATGAACAACAATATATGATGTGTTTGAAGAATGCTTTTAAGTTAGAAATGAGGTGAGAAAGAAGGGGAAATGAAGTAGAATTGATTAGTTGAGCATAAGATAGTTTGGATGTAGCACATAGGAGTTAAAAATACGAAAAAAAAATATGAGTTATCTAGGAATCTTTCCGATTTGACAACCCACGATCATAGGAAGGCTTCCATGATCATGAGAGGGCAAAAGATTCATAGATGGCTTAACCCACAATCGTGGGAGGGCCTCCACAATCGTGGGAATGACCATAAACATGAATTCTTCTTCTTTTGCGTGATGATGGTATTAACTAATGCTAAGGTACTTTTCTTTTATGCATTGAGGCATGAATGAGGCTTGAAATGAACCTAGTATGATGCTTGATTAAGTGATTAAATGTAACATCCCATTATCCACCCTAGAATATTGTTTATGAGAGATAGTACCTAGGAGTTAAGAAATGCATTTCATGCTCATGCATCATTTAGCACCCATACATGTTAAATTAATTATTTTACACATTAAAATGATTGTACATGCCTTCATTGCCATTTTTTTTTGGGTATAATTGATTTATAAATGTGATTTTGATATGAATTGTGGTTTTTATGCATTGAAAATTAAATTGGTGTGTATTAGAATTGATTTAGCATTTTTGGTGAAATTTAGGAAATTTCTAAAATTTTGGGATTTTTTAGACTAGGAAAAATGTCAAGTGGTAGGATAATTGATAAATGGTAATAGAAAAAGGAGTCAAATGGCAGTGGAAATTTTGATAGATGACTTTAGAAATTATTGACAAGTGTCATTAAAAATTTGGAGGAAAGTGTTAAATGGACTAGTTAAATGAAAGAACCTAAAATAAACCTGTAGGGATAGGACAAGTGGCAAGTGACATGTTTCACTTGCCAAGCCATATCTTATCCGTTGATGGTCCTTCTAAGTAAAAGACTAACTTCATTTTTCATTAGTCTTTCACACTATTCATTGTTGTCACTTGCCAAGCCATATCTTATCCCACGATGGTCTTTCTAAATGAAAGACTAACTTCATTTTTCATTGGTCTTTCACACTATTCATTCCTCTCATCATGGTTTATCACATCTTCTTTTTAATTTTCTTCTTTTACCTTTCTTCACAATTGTTTATTTACCAAGTCTTCATCAACATTACACCTTGCTTTCATCTATCAATTGTTGCCCCATCTTACTATCTCTTTCATTTCTCGCTAAAAACCCAACCCTACTATCTTTGAATGATGTTGTACATATAGGAGAAGAAAGCTAGGGTTAGGTGAGATTTTAAAGAGTTTGAATTTTTTGTCAAGTAAGTTATGCTTTAATTTTCATGGGTAACGTTAAATGAAACATATTGTGATGAAAATTTTGAGATTGATGATTATGATCATGAAATTGACTTCATGTTAACGCGGGTGGTAATAACAATAATAAAAAGATTATGTTTTAATTTTTATGGGTTAATGTATGCATTAGTTGTTTTAGTAAGAAGCAATTTTGATGATAAAATTTAAGAGATGAATGATTTTGAAAATTAGAGTACAAAATATAATGATGTGTGGATGAAAAGGTAGATGTAGTTATGTCTTATTTTTCTATTATAAGGAATGATAAATCATGAGTTTTGAGTTTAAAAAAAGAGTGTATTTTGGTGTCTTAAAATGTGATAAATGAAAGTAATAACTGGGGTTAAAATGAAGGTGTTAGTGAAGTCAAAAATGTGCAAAAAATTGGTGATGAAAGAGTATATGAATATGTTCCTTTTTAGTGCCAGTGATCAATCATGAATTTTTAAATAGTGTGTAGATGATATTGAACTAAAATTAAGGTAAAAATGAAGAAATCATCAACTTGAAATGATGGAATTTTGGCAATGAATTGTTTGATACCATGAATGTGATATTATGGAAAAAAGAATAGGATTACGTAAATGATAATATGTAGTTGAAGATGCTAAATCTATTGATTAGAGGTCAATAGTTTAATGCAATCAAATTGGTATTTGAATTAGTGTGGAATGATCTTGTGTTAGAGGTAAAGAATTATGGAAATTTGTTAAGAAATTGGTGTTATAAAGTGTGTTAAATTCGGATAAGAAGGGGAGAAGAAAATAATGCAAGGCACGATCATGTTTTATAATGATCATAACCTTTCTTGAAATTCACGATCGTGTTTCTACACGATCATGACCTGGCAAAAAGAAAAACCTTTATGTCAAAATCGTGTAGATCGTGCACTTGACAAAAAATTTTAAGAGTTTTTTTTAAGTGATTTACAAACTAATCAATGCTAGGGTGTTTCCATATAAGGTATTTAGGTTTAAATGAGATCTTGCATACATGAATTTAGTTAATGTTGAATGAGTGGACTAAGGTTAGTAAAATGTATTATATATTAAAGAATGATTGGAAGGTGTTGTAAATTGACTATAAAGTGTATTAAGGAAATATGCTGGGGAATTTTTCATTGAGCATGCATAATACACGACACATATATAAATGTGCTTATGATTGATTATTCATATGAATGTGAAAATTAGTGATGTAAAAATGCATGTGATTGCATGACATAGAAGAGCACATTGAGCGACCGCTTCCAAAAATTACCGAGACTTCAAGGCAATAAGTTAACAGGAACAAAATGTGAGTAACCTAAGATGGTCTCACTATGATTGTTTGTTTGTTAAATTATAAATTGAATTGATATGTAATGTATATGTACTAATTTTTGAAAAATGAATTTCTAAAATATTTGATGCATGAATAAAACATTGGAAGTGCTCCTTGAATATGAATGTGATTGACTAATTGTTTCTTAACTTAATTTTTGAATGCGGACTAAAAATAAGATGATGAATGTGAATGTGAACACAAATATGAATGTGACTGATTAATTATAATGATTAATTTCGTGTAAGGCATTTAATTTCATGAATGTGTGAAAATATAAAGGCAGTTGTGATTAGAGTCACTAGTGAAAAAGAGCTTGAAGCTTAGACTATTGTAAGAGCCTCTGGCTCACCATGTAAAATGACCCTTGGAACCCTAACAGATAAGGAATAGTATTATCCATAATGGATACAAGACACTGAAAAAGGAACTCGGTCACAACAAAGTAACAAAAGGAAGTGAGTCTTATGAACATGGCATACATACATAATATGTATGATTTTAATGATTGCGATGTACTAATGAAATGTGTTGAATGGAAAATGTGAAAACTTATTATTAAAGTATTTTGTGATGCTACATGTTGTCAAATGTGAACTATATGATCATACGAATTATTATGTTGAGTGATATGAGTGAACCATCGAGGATGGCTACTCCACTGAGTTCGCAAAACTTACCAAAATTGTAACATTGAATTTCAGGTTTGAGAGTAATGACCTAGCTTCTAAGGCAGCTTAGAAGAGATCTAGTTCAGCTTTTGGAGTAAAGATATGGCTTAAAGGGCAGTCAACTTGGATTGAAGGACTTAGATAAACATTTTATATAATTCCTCATATATATAGCATATTTTGTAACAGAGCTGCAGACTCTAATAGGTTATTGATATTGTATGTATACATGGATGTTGTAGTGATACTACATTGTATATCATGGTTTGTGAAATGAAATAAAGAAGTTTTAGTTTTTAAACAATGTGGTATTTATGTTTTTAATATCATGATGCCATGAGATATGTGAAAGTGACATAGTTAGCACATTGCTTCCATCGGGTATGTGTTGCAATGACAGAGGGGTGTATGGACACATGTCAAATGGGAGTGGGGTGCAACATTAAATATGTGATATGTTTATAGTGATAACTAAGATTATAACTTAAAAATGGATTGTTAAGTATAAACTATTCAAATATGGAAACTTAGAGATGTTATAACAATGAAAGTGATCTTATGAATGCTAATATTATTCAAAGGTGATAAGTACTGAGTATTAAGTAAGTACAAATGAGAAATTAAGTATTATGTGATCTAGTAATGCTAGAAAAAGGATTAGAGAATATGGAAATGATTAGTGTATAATTGATGATATTGGAATAATTAAGAGTTCTTGAGGTATAAACCTAAGTGCAAATTAGACATATGCAAAGTATAATGTTTCAATGATTAAGAGACGTGAATTAAGGACATATACCCAGAATATTCAAATTGAGCATGTATTATACATGATACATATACATATGTGTATAAATGAATACTTATGTGATTGTGCAAATTTGTAATGTGTGTAAATTTGTATTGCATAACATAAAAGCATAAATAGAATGATAACATTTAGACATTATCGGGACATCAAGGCAATGGCTGTCTGAAGCATACTATGAGTAAACTAGATGTTCTCACTCAGATTGTCTATTTTTTCATAAATTGCAAATATTGAATTATTATTGATGTGAATGTGTTGATTTTAGACATTGATAGTCCAAGGCATTTGATGTATAAGAATTGCATTAGAAGTGCTCATGTATATGAATCTGACAGAAATAATTGTACTCAACATAATTGTTGAATAATAGACTTAGGTCCGATGAAAATGTGAAAGTGAATGTGTAAATGAATAAAAGTGACAAGTTGAATATGTGTGATTTAACACATTTCATTGCATGATATGCATGATTAGATATAGGCAGTTGTGACCAGAGTCACCGGTGAATAAAAGAGCTTAAAGCTCAGAATATGGTAAGAGCCTCTGACTCACTATGATATTTCCAACAGATACAAGACATTATTAATGAGCCCGATATCCACAATAAATATGGGACAGTTAGAAAGGCACTTGGTCACATCAACATAATAATTGAATGTGAGTCACATGTGCATTGCATATATATTTGATATGTATGTTTCAAATGATTGAAATAAATTTTTTGAATTTTTCATAATGCAAAATGTGAAATAAGTGAACAAAATGGTATTTGATGCTATATGATGATTGGTGAAGTGAAGTGCTTTATGTGATGATACGAACTATTTGTGAACTATTTATATAATGTGATATGAGTGAGCATATCAATGATGACTTGCTCACTGAGTTCATAAAACTCATCAAAATTGCAACATTGACTTTCTGGTACGAGAGAGGAGACCTAGCTATTAATACGTTCTATAAGAAGATTAGTACAATGTTTCTGGATTGAAGAAATAGATCAAAGGTCAGTCAGCTGAGACTGAAGGATCTAGATAGAATATTTTTGTATAATTCCTCTTTCATGTAGAATGTGTAAAAAAGCGGTAGGCTATTATAGTTTTTGATGTTGTATATATGTATATATATATATCTGTGTGTCTGTGTGTATGGATTATGTAGTATAAAACTACCTTGTACATTATGTTTTATGAAATGAAATGAGGAATTGAGTTTTAGAGATTGTGTTACTCGTGTTTTAAATTGTATGATGCCATATTAAGTGATGTGACTGCTCTAATAGGACTCTAGTTTATGAGATATGTTCCCGAACGTCAGATGAAGGTTCAGGTATTGTGTTTTATGAATCGGGGCATTACATATAACATAGCATAAGTTTCTCATGGATATTTGAACAATGTAGAAACATGCCCAACTATAATTTAATTAAAAATTGTCAATTTCTAATCGACATATGTAGACCATGAATATGACTAGAATTGTCTTACCCTTCCATTGTCCATGTGAATTATGGTAAATATGTCTATTGCACATTCTGTGACGTGCATTTGGCAACATCTCCTTAACATCTCTTATTCATCCCTAAATACATAGGTTATAAAATAATTGTCAAATAATGAAATATAATAATATATTATATAAATAACATAAGTTAAAAAAAACGTCTACAATTATGTACCTTTTACTTTTCAAAAATTATTTCTAGTCAATCTCTATATTCTAACTCCAAATCAAATAATAAGAATGATATGAACCAAGTTCATGAATCAATATTTTCAACCTTAACAACTATCGATGCTACAATATACATACCTATATCTCCATCCCTTCCAACTGTGTTGATTACTTTCCCTTGGAATTATGTCTTCAATAAACAACCATCCATTCTAAGTATGAGCCTCATGTGCCTCCATCCTTCTTTTATATCTCAAAAACAAACGTTTTTGAGTATAATCTAATGCTCTATCTTTCCTTACTTCCTCTTAGCATCCCTTCATATAGTAAAATTTAGTAATATGTTATACTTTTCCCTACGTTTTTCAATCTTCTTCACAGTCGTAATGCTAGGCTTCTTTAGAATTCTGCCATAGAAGTTTCTAGTAAAAAACTTTACCATTATCATTTTAGGCTTGTTCATTATGAAACATGTATGCCCAAGCCTATATGTATTTATTTTGAAACATCTATCTTTACAAAGTCATTTTGTACCTTTCCATTAGACTAAGGGCTGGGTCGGGCTAACCAATCTCAACTTATTCCCTAGTTAATTTGGCATGAAGTTGAGCTGGGTTGGGTCGGGCCACATTTGCCATCCCTAGCCATATTCAAAACATTAAGATTGTGTTAACCTAATGTAACTTTCATTAGATTCAATGATAATTAAAGACTCATTGAATCTAAAATTAAGCACTTTAATACTTCATCAAGTTGTAAGTATCTAAGTTTCTTTCCCACTCACAAATTTGTCTATAACAATAAAATCAAGATTAAATTTATGAACATAACTTGATGACCCACCTTTGTAACTCAAATCAAGATCTTTCTTGAAGTATCCATATCATAACATTACAAATGACAAGTAAATAAAAATTTACATGTTTAAGAACATACATTTTTACAAATATACAAGCCACCTTGACTAAGCATTCCTTGTAACAATAGCGTGCCACTTAAGATGTTAAATGAGTACGAAATAAGAGATAAAAGCTATGATTTAGGTCAACAATGTTTGAAGTATAACTATTCATTTTATAAGAGTCTATTTCTTGATTACTATACTGACTAAAATGATAAGGTTTGTTACTATATTTTTCACTCTTTGCAAGTATGGGATATAAGGAATTGTGATGATTAGCAAATGAAATTCAATTAAAAAATGCTTGCATCAATGCAATATCATGTAAAATTTAAGAAAATTGACATAAAATAACATTGACTTTAAGCATCCATGTAATATCACGTAATATGAGTTACACAATAATCTGTAACAAACTTGTCACATATATAGAGGGCATAAAATATTAAAACTAACAATAAAGAAAAGTTACGTGCGAAAATCATAAGTTACCTCTAATCCACCATAATAGACAAAAAGGGTCTACAATTATCTCCTCACTTGCCTCCATAAATAGATATCTTACTCATTTAAAATAAAAACAATATAACATACATCTTTAACATAAATAAATCAAAAACAATAAGATAAGAAAAAGACATACCACACTATGAAATAGGGAGAAGATCATAAAAAGTTGTACCATACCAAGTGCCAACGTATGCCCATACTAAGAAATAGAGAAATGTCACACCCATTAATAGAGAAACATGAACAAGATGGATTAGGGATTTCAAATCACCCAAAAAATAGAGGAGTGTAAGAAAAGAAACAAGTATTATGATTTAGTTCCATCCCCTAATTCTAGACTATAACATTTAGGGTTTTCCTAAATATTGTCATCCATTGATAAAGCTAAACGAAAAATGTTTTTAAATGATAATGTTTGCAAAAACCCAAACCTTTTGTTTTTAAATTTTGGAATAAGCTTTGGTTCTAGTTCTCCTTCCATATAGGTATATATATCTATATCTATATATATTTGAATGTGTGTGTGTGAGTGGAATAAGGCCTACATAAAATAATTTAATGCATCAAATAGGGTTTTTATTAAATGTTTCCAAAATAATAGGGTTATTTTTGAACGTTTATGAAAACTTAGGATTTTTTTAACATGTTGAAATATTAAGGTTTAAACTGAATTTTGGTAAAAATTTTAGGGTTTAATTTGACCATTTTGGCTTCTTTTATATAAAAACATTTTCTTTCCTTTTTGAGAAAGAACAAAAAAGTATTCCTAGCTTATTATTTCTTTAACTTTTGAATTCTTTAACGTTTCCCCAAAATTTCCAAAATCTTTAGTCGAATACCACCATCGTATTCAAACAAAATATCATCCATAACCTTAGCATTTCCAATTTTTAGTTGAATATTCATCAAATTTAGAATTTCTTTTCTAAATATTCAACCAACTTTAATAGCTTTTTGGAAACATATTAACCACTTCTATATTTTTTAGATTCTAGTTAGGCACTCATTGAAATATTGAGAGCTTTTAAGCCAAAAATTGTTTAAGAAGCCAGAAATTTTCCATAAAATGGAAAAAGCCATAGTTACTCTCACTCTTATTATCTGTTTCCTATTTCTTTTTAAAGAGTCACTTTTAAGGAGACTTAAATAGAAGTTTAGGGAAAGGATTCACATGTGAGTTTTCTCTCTTCTCTTTCTTTCAATTTGATTTTTTTGTTCATTTAGTCTTCCATTTTTCCCTTTATCTATGAAACTAAGCATTCCATTTCTCTTTTTTTGTTTTTTAAGGTTTATTATAGATATGAGCTAGAAGGTGCTCTAGGATTCTAAAAAAGAAAATTTAATAAATATTCTAAAAGGTATACCTCCTTTATTTATCTCTTTCTTTTACCTTTATTTGATGATTCCTTCCATGTCCTAGTTATGACTGTGTTTACTTTTAAGTTCTTTTTTTTTAATGTTTGTTAATCCCTCAATATTGATCATAAAAATTTGGTAGAATAGGGTTTAGTGAATTAAATGTTTAAGTAAATTTTTATCTATTTACCCCTATTCTCTATCTTTTGAAATTTAGTTATCTATTTGATAATGCTGAAAATTACTTAAGATAAAAAGTAATAAAGAAAACACACTTATTCAAGTGGAAAAGGAATTGTCTCTCTATCGTCACATGCTCTGTCTTTTCTCTACCAAATTTACCTTCCTACCCTTAACTGATTTCATTTTTGGAAACTAATTTCCCATTCTTGGTGTGCTATCTATGGTCGATGGTAGCTACTCTTCCTCCATAGAGGGCTTGTCACAGGCCAACATCCAAAAGGAGTTAGGAGAATAGACAAATTTATCTTTTGATGAGCTTCCTGCTTTGTCTTGTGAGACCCCGACTAGAGCTACTCCCCCGAGCCAATCTTTTCCCGATAAGATGAAGGTTGGAGCTTGGAATAAGAAGATTCATATCAATTAGCCTAAAGTCCAGGTTAAGCATTATCAAATAGTGACTAAAGATGGGATTATGAGTCTACCTTTGGAACTGTTGAAGGCTGGAGAAAAAGCCTAGTCGACAACCTGGTCAGCTCTTTTTGGAACAAAAGGCCTGCATTTCTTGGCATTCAGGCTTGGGCTAATTTGAAGTGGGTTAAGAGGTTTTTGCAGAAAACATTGCTGATGGAAGATGGCAGAATGTTATTTAAATTTTCTCTTGACAGTAGCTTAGATGAGATATTGGAAATGGGACCATGGCATATTAGTGGACAACCAATGTTTGTGTAAAAATGGATGTCTGAAATTGAGACTAATAGAGACAACATAAAGGTGTTTCCCATATGGATACAATTCCATAATCTTCCTTTGGAATTATGGACAGTGGAAGGATTAAATTATATATCTAGTTCCTTAGGAAATTCACTATATATTGATACACAATCTTTGAGCATGAAGAGAATTGGTTATGCAAAAATTTGTGAGGAAGTGAGTAGGAATGCTGAACTTCCTGAGACATTATCCATAATGAGACTTGGGATAACATGAGGAATGGAAAATGTTGTGATTAAGCCATCTTATCCATGGAAACCAAAAAATGTCACTAAGAAATGGAGTCCAATTGGGAGGAGACTCAGAATATGTTGGTAAGAGGAATTATTGGAATTAGAACTGAATTTGAGTGACTCTATTAAGGAAGCTAAAAATCACTATAATTCTAAAATGGAGCAGATTGTTACTTTTTAGATAAAAAACGACGGCATGCAAGATTTGGTTAAATAGTAGATTTCAAAACTTTTTCAAAATAAAAAAACGCAGCGGAAATAACATAACCAAATCAACATTTTTCAACAGTATATGATACGATATAAGGAAAATAATTTACATGAGAACAAAGTGGTAGAAATATACTAACTCCTAGCTACAGCTTTGACTCATTGCTATTGTATCCTCTCCTTTGTCAATGTATCCTATCCTTGTTGTTGCATCCTGACCAATCCGATCGACCACTTGTTCTTCTTGGATAACTTGGTTAACAAGATCCTTTGGTAGGAAAGGAGAACAAAAATTTTTGAGGAGATTTTTCTTAGAAGAAAGAAGCCAAAAATGAGAATATTCTCATTCAAGTTTTGGCCATGCATGCATGACAGGAGAGACTGAGTCAAAAAACGAAATGCAAGAACACTTCTTCCTCTCCTTGTCAATTTCAATTATTATGTAAGAAAAATGTGATGTGCATCCAATGCATCACTTCTTTAATCAATCATAAAGAAGCCAATAAATGAGACTCTTCTCATTTGTTCAACATGGCTATATGAAAAGACCAATCACCTAAATAAGATCTTCTCATTTTCTATTATGGATGAAATAAGAAAGAAAAAATACATCAAATGACCTTTCTTTAATGAAATGAATGCTAAAAGGTTACATTACTGCCATCATTAAAAGACAACCGTTAAACCATTTATTGATAAGATCATTACTCCATTTAATGATGATAGAGCATGATAAAATCCATCTTTAATTTAGGAATTCAATGCTAAATGTGTAGCTACACATTAGGTATAAAAAACCAGAATATGCCCTCCTTCTTTCTTTAATAACTTTGTTTAATTTAATTAATCTAATTAATCAAATCGAACCAAAGTCAAGCCCAATATTAAATGTTCATTTAGGCTTCGAATTAAAGTATGTCCAACATTCAATCATGGGTTTTAAAACGTCTATTTATATTTATTACTTTGCTTGATAACCTTCTTAGATGCCAAATGGGGAATCTAGCTGGACTTCTATAATTGAAGCACCAATAAACTCAGAATTAATTTAATTTCAATAGAATTAATTCCAACTTATTAATCAAATGTCTTTCTATTAAAGACAATTGGTTGAAGTCTTTAATTACTAAGTATTATGAGAATACATTTTCAAATAAGATGTCTAATTGTAAACTTTATTATGAATCATATTATAGCCATCCACTCAATAAAGGATAAAATTATTGTTTTGCCCTTTTGTTGGTTTTTCCTTCCAGATCTCCTGTTTTACTCTATATGGTGATTAACACTCAAGATCTTATCTTGGTGCTAAGACTTGATGGGTAGCTAGTCCATCAACTACAGGTGTCAGTTCAATCACCAAACTCCATACAAAATTTAAAAGTGATGATATCACTATAAACTCTTTATTTGAGTGAATGTTCCCTGATACATGTTTCAATTAATAATTATAACATGAAGACACTGGATTGATACTCTGTACAAATCCATTCCGATCATATCAAGAATTATAATGAGACACATATGAGCTCACCACTCATCAAGATTTTTGTTTGTAATAATAGAATGCTAAGGTCTATGTTTTAAGATTAAAGTAATGACCCACTTTATTCTTTAAAACATACTTGATTCTAAATTCATTTAATAGTGCCATTATCGATAGTCAACTACTATCGTGATATGAAACTCATCATTCCAATGACATATGTTTTTCCAATACATCTCCATATATATGTATATTACTTACAAAAGAATCTTGGTACCTTATGACTAGATATATATAATGCTCATACAAATAAAACTAAACTCTTTCGTTTTACTGATAATAAATATTTTTCATTACAAAAGTAACCGAAATAAAATTAAGTTATATATAAATACGCTTGCTTTCTAGGTCACTATATTAACATAACTCTAACATTACTTTGATTTGTTCTTCTGCTATTAATGGTAATGAGAACCAAGGGAGGTGAGACTATATGTAGTAGAGCCTAACAAATCTGGATTCTAAGAAAGCTATGGCAAATATCTAGGTCTCTATTGACTTCTGAGTAGGAGAAGTTACTAGTAGTAAGCTGATAACAACTAATGATTTGAATAAGTCACCAGAAGGAAGATTAACAAGGAGCAGGGTCAAAGTTCAAATAATCGGGCTAATATGGAGAGGGATTAGTTTGTGGAAGATATGGAGATAATTCTAAAGTTGCTAGAGCAAAAGATAAATCACAATGAAGCAAAGGAAGGAGGATTTTTTAGTCTTAATTACTTTATAATGAAATTTGACAGAAGGTTGGCTATGTCTAAAGGGGTTTTGCCTTAGATGACTATTCTTGTATGGAATACAAGGTGGTTGAATGACCCCCTTAAAAAGATGATGGTTAAGGAACTAGTTGAAGTAAATCACTTGTTAATATAGAAATCACATATAATAAGTAAAAGACACAAGAAGGGGGGTTGAATTATGTTAAATCGTCTAAGATAGTAATCTTTATAAGCTTCTTGATTTTCTTGAAAAACTCCTATGATTACAAAACAATTTACTTAATTCATTTAAGTAATGCAACAATGGAAATGAGATCTATTCAACAAGAAATTAAAGAGATAAGGGTTAGAGAATA
This sequence comes from Erythroxylum rotundifolium, assembly GCA_027563915.1. Classification (NCBI taxonomy): domain Eukaryota; kingdom Viridiplantae; phylum Streptophyta; class Magnoliopsida; order Malpighiales; family Erythroxylaceae; genus Erythroxylum; species Erythroxylum rotundifolium. Next base: position 10,527,072 of record JAOSBO010000209.1, read on the forward strand.
TGATATCGTGATTTATACTAGTTCACCCTTAACCTTTGGGTTATATCCAGTCCTCATAATTTATTTGAGATTGTACTATCTTTAGTAATTTTACAAGTATTATTTCTACTCTTCAGGTCTCTTTAAAAAAGTATTCTTTATTTGCTATCTTAGCCTCTTCAGGCTCTAGCCTTTCTTTCATTTGAAAAGAAATTGTTTGAGCTTTCTACACTCACATTACAGGTGTTCTTGATCTCTCTTCTTACTTCTTTTCACTCAGGATATTTTTACAGTATACTCACTTGATCACAGAATTATTTTGTGTAAGTAAAGTAAGTGAAAAGTTATTTATGTACAACTACAAATAATATTTATAGTCTAATTCTCCAATGGTCTTCTTGAGAAAACTACTTATAAAATCTTTAAATATCTGTTATTAGTTTAGTCTTATAACCAACTCCAACTAACTAACTAATTGACATTGTAGATTATTCCTCAATTATATCGTCTTGATTTGATTTGTATGCTTCGTCTTATGTCTTCGCTTCATCTTAAGACTTTGCTTCATCTTATGTCTTTGCTTCATCTTATGACTTCATCTTAGTCATGTGACTTCTCCTGGTCTATCTTACAATTTGTCTTAGTCAACTCTTGAATATCGCTGTGATTTGATTGTAAACGATCTAGAAGGGGGGGGTTGAATAGATCCTTGAACCTTTTTCATAAAATTCTACAAAAACCAGAAGTTAAAACACAGAAACAATTAAACAAATTTAGATGCAAAGAGTAGGGAAGAGAGGCAAACACTATTTTTATAGAGGTTCGGTACTAAGACCTACGTCCTCTACCTAAGCTCCCACTTAGGATTTTGGCAAAATACTTTACTACACACTTTTTAGTTTAGTGTGAACTTTTCAATACAACTTGAATTCTGGCTCAAGCTACGCCTCACAATTGATTTGTTTTCCGGCACAAATCCTACCTCACAAGTTGCTATGTTAGTCGACTAGTGCACTTATCCACCTTACAGGTCTATTGTTTTTAGTCGACTTGCAACATGTTTGTCGACTTATTTTGGCATGAATTGTTAGATCTGATATTATTAGTCGACTTGCCACCTTATAGTCGACTAGTGAAGACTCCAATAGATAGATTTAATAGAATCTTCCCATAATCTTCAATTTTGAGTATCTCTAGCACATTTAAGGAAATTTCCATCTTGATTTCACACTGATTTATCTGCTATCAAGTCTTCTATTTAAATTACAACACCAGGAATAATTTCTTAATCAATTCTATACATTTTATTGTTATCAAAACATAAATGGATTTAATTTGTCAACCACCATTGGTCCAAAAATATCCCCCTTTTTGATAACGACAAAACATTTAGAAATTGTTTAAGAAATGAAAACAAAGAAACATTGATCAAGGTTTTTATGCCTTGTCTTATTAGTTAGATTATCTCCCCCTCAATTATATAAATCAGTGAATCCAATAACCTTGCAAAATCTAATCCATAATTTTAATTGCAACAAACAATTTGAAAACGTCAAAAACAATTTAACAACAATGTTACTCCCCCTTTTTGTCATAATCAAAATAAGACAACACGCATGAAGTAATATAACACATTCTTATAGAGTAGCAAACCAACACAGATATGCAAATCACCAGTAAGAAAATGAAAACAACAATGAAATGTTGGTCTTAAGGTAAATACAATCACCATCACTAAGGAGAAACATAGAGTTTTTAACGAGATCCAGATGACTTATAGTCGACTGGTACTGTAGTAGACGACTGGTCGAATGGGAGTAGTCGACTGGTCGTAAAAATATGTGTAATAGTCGACTAGTTGAAGCCTATTAGTCGACTAGAACTATAATAAAGCAGGCTGACTCGATTAATTCCTCAACCTCAGTCGACTTAAACTCCAATTATTCGACTGGAGTATTGCTAAACTCTAAATAAATCACATTTTAGCCTAAGTGTAGATCATAATGATGTATTCTCAGATGGAATCGCATATTTGCCTAATATCTTGACCATTTTGTTGTGCTAATGTGTTCATAACAGTACAATCAACCAATAGAATTCAAGTCACACATACCAAGTCTCAATTTGATGTTCACAAATAATTCTTCTTTAAGAGGTTTTGTAAAAATATCAGTTAATTGATCATTAGTAGATACATGTTTCAAAAAAATGTCTCCTTTCAAACAATGATCACGTATAAAATGATGTCTAATCTCTATATGCTTTGTTCTACTATG
>JAOSBO010000209.1:10558909-10582866 GCA_027563915.1 Erythroxylum rotundifolium
TCTTTTGAACTATGTTTGGCTTCAGACTCTTTTGAACTCTTTTGAAGTTAGTTCCTTTTGTTAGTAGTAGTGGTCATAAGAAATATGATATATGTCAATGTGCAAAACAAACTCGTGGTAGTTTTTGTTTGAGCAATAGTAGAGCAATTGGGCCTTTTGTTTTGATTCATTACGATGTACGGGTTCGATATCATACCACTTATTTTTTTGGTGCTCATTACTTTCTTACCATTGTTGATGATTTTTCAAGAGTTGTTTGGGTTTATTTAATGGTTGACAAGAAAGAAGTAGTGGGTATTATGCAAAAGTTTTATGCCATAGTCAAAACTTGATTTCACACTTATGTTAAGGTGCTTCATAGTAACAATGATATTGAATTCATCCCTCTTAAATCATTTTTTTCACAAAACGAAAAAATATTCCAAACTTCTTGTATGGGAACTTCGTAAAAAAATGGGAGACTTAAATGAAAGCACCGACATATTTTGAAAGTTGCTAGAGCACTTAGATTTTAAGCCTTTTTACCTCTACACTTTTAGGTAGAATGTATTCTCACTGTGAGACATTTAATTAACTGCACACGAACCTTGCTACATTTTATGAAGTGATGTTTGGGAAACCTCCTTTCTATGCACCTATTCGAACTTTTGGGTGTTTGTGTTATGCTCATAACGAGAATTGGGACAAAGATAAATTTGCGTGAAAGAGTAAACATTGTGCCTTTGTTGGTTACCCATATACTCAAAAGGTTTAGAGGAAAAATTGTGCCTTTGTTGGTTACCCACATATTCAAAAGGATTGGAGACTATGTGAACTTAATATAGGTGAATTCTTTGTCTCTCAAGATGTTCATTTTGTGGAGGATAAATTCCCATTTTCGAGTATTGATGTGCAACAACTCGAACATCAGCTTAGTAGTATCCCATATGTAGCCTATTTGATGATGTTGTGCATATGGAAACTTCTCTAGTTGATTTGGATCCTCATGATGCTAGTAGGGCCTTTGATGATAGGGGGAATAATGATATTGAAGCTGAACATACAAACAGTAAGGAGAGTGAGTCTTTTGGGGGTAATTATTGAGTTTATTGAAGATCGGGGGAAGGAGTTGGTGTCTTCTCTACGAGATGGTAATGTACACGCCTACACAACTATATCACTAATACGGTGCATTATGTACACCCCTTCTAATATCCCATATCATCACAGTCCTTAGGTACATCCTATCCTATAACACACTATGTTAGTTGTCATAAGTTTTCTCCTCAACATCAGAATTTTCTTGCATCTATTTATGTAGAAATTGAACATTTAAGTTTTATTAATGCCATGAAAGATTCAAGATGGCGTGATGTTATGGGAACGAAATTTGTACATAGACTATTGAGACTCTTCCACCGAGTAAGATTCCAATTCCTTCCTTTAAAGCAAGATTGGTTGTTTTTGGGAATGACCAAATTAAGGGAATTGATTACCATGAGACTTTTGCTCCCGTGGCCAAGATGGTTACTATACAGACTTTTCTTTTAGTTATTGCAGCTTGTAATTGGGAAATTCATCAAATGGATGTTGATAACGAATTCTTGCATGGTGATCTTGATGGGGAGTTGCATATGTGCTTACCTCAGGGTCTTTTGACTTCTTATCCTAAAAAGGTATGTTGTCTTCACAAATCTCTATATGGTCTTCTCCAAGCACCACAAAATGGGTTTGTCAAATTAGCAAGTGCTTTGAAGTCTTATGGTTTTGTGTAGTCTTGCGCATATTACAATTTGTTCACCTATTGCAAAGCTGATGACCAAATATTTGTTGTTGTCTAGGTTGATGACTTGCTTATTGCAAGCAATTATGTCGAAATGATGTCTTCAATCTTAACTTAGTTCTTTCTTTCATATAAACGATATAGGTGTCTTGAAATATTTTCTTGGTATTGAGTTGGATTTTTTTTTCCAACTTTGATTAATTGTATAAGATTTTTAGCCTTTGAAATGAAACACCTGACAACTTCTCCAAGTGATCATAATCCCGTTTTAGTCTTCTTTCTAGAAAAAATTTACAAATAATTCTATAAATTCCTCACCCTTTTCATTTTAAAAAATATGATTGTGACATCCTAACTTTTTGAATCGTTTGGAGTATTGATGGCTTCCTTATGACCATATCAATACTATAGACATCTCCATGCTAGATGTAAAAGCCCTAGTATCATTTTAGAAGATGGCATTATGATATTTTTGGAAATTTTTAGAAAATGATTTGAAACTTGTTAAAGCTTATACAAAAGGCAAAGCATTAGAATGAATTGAATTCAGTCAAACTTTCTAAATGAATTATATTATTGGGAGGAAATCTTATAGTGTCTGTGCTCATGGACATCTAAATTAAATCAAGTGATCATAACTCTATTATTTTAGAATTCTTAATCAATAAAGACAAAACAATTAAGTCCACTCTCTTAAAAGGACTATGGGGAAATATTTTCTAGTTATATGATCCTAAAGCATATAGTGCAAGATCAATTCACGTCAATATTTTTCTCTAAGGACCATACAGACCCCTCTCTAACTTTAAGGCATATAATCCTATTTATTAATCAAAAAATTAATGATTTTGTGCTTAAGCCTTATTTTATGGAAGGTATTTAATAAAGTTTCCAAATGCACTTGGAAAAAGCTACTAGGCTAGTTTTTTTTTCTCTTTTACTAAAGGTTTTGACCAATGATAAAAATGGAACCGATAAATTTATGTTATTGGTGTTAAATGATATAGATCCTTAATTATATCTTAATCCACCTAATATAAAAGAGTATTAATCCAATCTCTTTCTAATTGTAGGCTCACTGCATTATGTAATATGCTCTATAGAATTATCTACTATTAATTAACAAGAGCTAAAGTGTTTCCATCATTAAAAGATTAATAAATAATAACTTTCTAGATGACTCAAAGGTCTTTCATTTCCTAAAAAGGAAGTGCAAGTAAGAAGGTGATCATATATAAATCAAAGCGAATATCAAAAAATAGTATGATAAAAATGAATTGCCATTTTCTCAAAAAATTTTTAGGAAAATTAGGTGTATAGATCATTTCTTATTTTTAATGGATTGTGTGAGATCAGTAAAATACCAAATTATTTTTAATAAGTCAATTGTATAGATATTAATTTAATTATTTAAAATTGAAAATTTTATGGTTATTAAGAAATTTTATGAGCAATTTAATGTGTTAAATTTTTTGTTAACATCATTTTATTAGATATGATAATTTTTAGAGCAAAATGGAGAATTAAAGAATGAGAACATCACAAAAATACAAGTTGTGACACATCTATCCAGCAACCATTTCCAAGTGATGGTAGAAGTATAAGCGATGTTGCACCAAGAAGAAGCGCTTATACACTCAATGCTTAGAGAATTATATAAACATCATCACTTTTAGGCTGGTATGGGTTCTATTGCATTATGAATAAGATTGCTACATGCCAAAATTTAAACAACGACCTTGTGCCGCTAAAATAGCCTCCTTCATTGATGCAGCTAAAGTTATAACAAAACTTTTGACTTGGAATGACTAGGAATGTCAATTTTGGTCCGGGTTGATCCGACCCAGGTTGATTGGGCCATAGGGCAAAATTATTCAACTCAATCGGGTCACAGGTTAAGGTCAGGTAGCCGGTCTAACTTGGCTCGTGGCCCTACTAGAATGACAAAAACATATTTTTTATTTTTTAAAAAATATTAAGGACGGGCAGGGCTAATCTAGCCACAAGTTACCTAACCCTTGGGTAAACTCAGCTCGGCTCGGGTCTGACCAGACCAAGAGTAGCCAGAACCTAGCCTTACCCATTGACCTCCCTGGGAATGACCTAATTGTAAAAGGATACTATAGATAAAAATTCAAAATGTTTTAAAAGGGAGCCAAATTTTATACTTTCTTTTGAGGAGCCAACTTTTTAATAGTTTTTTAATAAACAGTTATAAACAGTTCTTTTTACTTTTCTTTATGAAGATTTGAAGAAGAAGAAGAAAACACATAGGAGGAGAGGAAGCATATATAGATGAAATTTGATATTAATTTCCTCTAATTTTTATTTTCTCTAAGTAGTAGAGAGATTGTTTTCAGTAAACTCACATGCAAATCTGACAATGAAAAAGTGATGCAAGTTAAAAGAGTAAATGAGTAAAACTGATATGCTAAAAGATTAGGTAATTAAAAATTAAAATAGAACCAAATAATATAGCTTATATGATGCTCATATCTGCTAATACCTGATAAGCTGCAAAGTATGACTCTTCTTGTCTCTAATTGAGCTAGGAGTCCTTGCTCAGAAACCCTGTGGGTATGACAATCATGCACTTTCAGACGGCCTTGCGGGACCTTTCCCCATACACCTATGCTGAAAAGCCAAGTAGTATGATAGAACGATTATTTTTCTCTCTGTAAAATCATAAATCAAAATATATTTAAGTTTTTATTTAATTTTATGAAGTGCTCAATTTTTTTTAAGGATTACGACATAGTCAGAATATCAATACTTGAATTTACATAGTTTCAATTAAATTGATTTTTATTCTAATCCCATATTGAATATTTTATTTTATCATTAATTTTTTTATTGTCTGATCAATAATTGCATGAATTATGATTTAATTTGAAGGTAAGACGTAATAATTAGATTAGATGTTAATGGAAATATGATATTATTGTCATAAGGTAGAAACAACTATGAAATTATGTGCAATACTACAAATTTCTTATGCTTAATAAGTTCCATAGCTTCATAGATTGATATTTCTCATAGAAATGTAGTAACTTACTGTAATATGATATTCATGCTTGAGAAAGATTAGTAATTATATTAGGAAAATTCACTAGCAACATAGGTAATAAACATTAATTGATTAAACTAAGTGATCTAAGTGAGATTAATCTTGAGGAAATTGGAAGTTCTAGAGATGTGTTATGTTAATTGTTAATCATTCTATGTTACTTGCCCTTTTTATTTAGTTATATACTTTTTTATTTTAAAAAATTAGAGTTGGATTAACTTTGACAATCAATAGACACAATCATTATGGGACAACACTCTTTTCATTACTTTAATACTTATTTATAATAACGTATGCTTACATTTGAAAAATTAAAACAAGTTTTTGGTACCAATAATGAGGAATATGTTATTTATTGAAATCGATACCAAATAGCTTTAATTTTTATTTTATTTTTTATTTTTGTGTATTTTATTGTTCTTGTTTTATGCTTTATAAGAACTCGGTTTATGTGAAAGTTTGGAAGTATTAGTATACTTTTAGTGAATAAAAAATAAAGTATATATGTCGAAGAAATAGAAAGGAGAAGACAGAAGTTGTCATTCAGTCACAAGAGCATCTGACTAATCTTGAGGGAGTAAGAATCACCAAGCAAAAAACCTTTGAACAAGTTGCAAATGGTCAAACATCCCAGCTTTACAAGATTATGCATTACTACTACCGATATTCAATCAATGATTAGAAGGCTTACCATACAGGAAAATAAATTTTTTATAGAACCAGTAAAGATGCAAATGATTTAAGTAATTTAATTCAATGGTTATCTAATAGAGATCTTAATTTTCACATCATGAATTTCCCTAAGATTTATAAGGCATTTAAATATAATGGAGTTAATAATGAAGATTTTTACCTTCGTTTATTTCCTTTCTCTTTGAGAGATAAAGTAAAGATCTAGTTAACTTCTTTATGTCCATATTTAATCACTACTTGGAAAGATTTAGTTTAGAAGTTCCCTTTTGAATTCTTTCCATTGTCTAAAATAGTAAAGATGTACATTAAGACCAACAACATTACTCATTATGAAGGTAAGACTTTGTATGAAGCATGAGAGACATAAAAGGAGTTGTTAAATGGGTGTCCTTATCATAGTTTACCAAAGTGGAAGTAAGCTCATATTTTTATAATAGGTTGACTGGCACTACAAGAAATCTAGGTAACGCATCTATAATAGGAGCTCTAATAGAAAAACTAAAGAAGAGACATAAATTGTTGATAAATATGGAATTTATCAATTACCAATGACCCAATTCATAATTTATCAATTACCAATGACCCAATTAAAGGAACATACCAAAGAAGGTAGTCACAATACATAAGATAAATGTTATCATTAATCTCATACCCTAAATTGATTTTCTTTCCAAAAAAAGTTGAAAAATAGGGATAACCATCTAACAATAATAAATCTAATTCATATATCTTTCTTTAAAAAGCTAAATTTACATGAAGCAAGATCCACTAAAGTGCCACTAAAATTGGTTGATTTCTTTTTCAAGTACGAGTAGTGGAAGATGTGCTCGTCAAGCTCAACAAGTTTATCTTCATGTTAATTTCATAGTTCTTAATATAGAGGAAGATATAGATATTGCTATTATAGTGGGAAGACCATTCTTGGCAATTAGGAGAGCACTTATTAATGTCCCTAAGGGTAAAATAGGCCTTGATGTGTAAGAAAAATAGATCATTTTAATGTCTTTAATCCTATAAGTATCCAAAAGCAAGTGATAGATACTTTTAAATTGGTGAGATAGATGAAGTAATAATCATATAGGTCAATTTGATCATTTGGGGGCTAACTTAGTGCAAGATAAGTCTCTTGTAATAGAGGATAATCATGCGATAAAGTACCTAATGTGGAAGACTCCTTTGAGCTAAATAGAAGAAAATACTTCAAAGTCTTAAGATAAAAAATAAATATATACAATATTTGAGATCTTACTTAATATAGTAAGTGATGAGTGCATTCTTTTGATAAAATGGAATGCTCCAAATGTCCAAATAGAGGAGGCACGTCTATCAAAGTTAATAGCAAATATTCTTCCTTTATCTAATTTTCAGCTTCATATTAATACTAATGGAAGATAGAATGTATGCAAAATGAAGGCAAGGATTAGCTTATTAACTCATGAAAAAAGGGTTCAAGTAGTTGTTTCATGTCATCTTTATTTTTGATCATCTTTATTTCTAGTGGAAGTCATAACCATAAATACAAAAATGGAGAGGATATAGCTCCTTAATATCTTAAATCTCCTTTATAAATGCAATTATTCAAAGTTGGTATCAATCATTAATAGTGATCTTAATTGTTTGGAAGATTTTAAAGCCATTGTGGAATCTATCAAACTTAGATTTCATCCTTCCCCAATTTTTGGTTATATTTCTAGATCAAAAGTAATCAATGCTCATTTGAAATCTAAAAATTGTCATCTTTTTATGTATCCTCAGGTTTGAATGTCTAACTTTCCCAATTAGCTCTAAGTTTTGTTAAATTTAAAGGTAAAAATTTAATATGAATTTTTAACCTATCCTTTTATCCTTTTTTATTGAAATTTATTGCCTTTTATAAATAACTATTTATACCAAATTCTTTTTGCTTAAACTTCTATTTAGTTCATTACCTCTTTGGGAATAAACCCTATGTTCCAACTGAGCACCTCATTAGCTTCTTCTTCTTCCTTTTTTAATGGTGAAGTTCTCTTGTCTAGTTTCTCAAACCTTGGTTCTTCCCTTAATAAGTCCATTCTCCCTCCTTTACTTCCTTTGCCTAACTCTATAATGCCTTTAGCTCCTCCTTTTCCCTCAAGTAGAAATTATATCTCTTTTGGCTCTAAAAGTTTTCAACATATTCTTATCTCTATTCTTCCTAAGCTCACCTTGAGCTCTAATGTTCTTAATTTAAACTCTTATTCTCCTATTACTCATCCTAATAATAGGCTCACTTAGAACAAAGTAGTATGAGATTTTTCTTTTCTCCTTTTAAGCTTAGTTATCTCTTTTACTAATAACAACGGTAAATTGGTCTTCCTTTATAGGTTCAACAGATAGGAGCTTCCAAGTGGAGCACCTCATTGATTAGTTACCTCTTAGATAAGAGACTTAAATATCTAGTTATGCAATCTTACAATTCAAAAAAATAGGAATAGAGAACATTTATTTCAATAAAGAAGGCATGCTTATCGTTAGATTCAATAATGAGAAAAATATCATAAAGGTCCCTGAAACTAACGCTTAGCATATATAAGGAAAGCCTATATTTTTGTAGAAATGGAAAAGTGAAATGGTGTTAAATAGAAAGATGATAAAAATTATCTTAATTTGGGCAAATTCTTATAATTTGTTGAAAGAATAATAGTATACATTAAGATTGAACTTTATGGTAAGCTTACTATAACAACCTATATGTCTATATGAGAATACAACTACATTGAAAAGACATAAATTTATGAAAATATTCATAAAAATGGAAATGGAGAGGGAATCACTAGATACATTAAAGTTCAAGAAGTTGAATATTGTAATTAGTGTTGAAGAAACATAAATAAAAGTAAGTTACCAATGGAAACTGGCTAAATCAAAACTCCTTAAAATTTAGTAACCAATGATTAGGAGGTTTAGAATTAGAGAACATAGTGAACTTATGAGTATTGACCATGGATTATAAGTGGTAATGATCAAAATAATCCCTAACTTTAAGAAGGGAATATAAGTTCTAAAATTTTAACAAAATGAGTTAAATGAGGAGTTGATATAAACCTCCAAGAGAGACTATTAGTAGGAAAATTCTTACCAGGAAGAAGATATCCTAAGAAAGACATAAAAACTAATAACTTTGAATAAATTCTAACGAATACGTAAGATAATCAGTAGAACGTTGTCACTTTGGTCACTACAAGCTTAACAACAATATTGGAATCAAAATATAAGGTATTAAAAAAACAAAATATGGATGGTTCTGTGGTCTTTAACAAAGATATGAAAGTGAGAAAGTCGAAGAAAAAGGCTACAATTAGCCTTTCCATAATTACTTGGTAGGGGTTCCAAGTTTTGATGAGGATGTTCAAAGATGCATTGGGACTAACATTCAGGGTTATAAAGCCTTCAAATTTTCTTAGAGCCTATTTTATATAAAAGAGGAAATCAAAATTCTCATAAAAAGAACTATAGCAATACACTTTATGGAAAAAAGGAAGCTCATGCTAAGCTCATCAGAATTTAAGAGGAACTCAAAAGTTTCCATAATGTAAAATTATTTATGACAAAGACTAAGTACATCGATTCCTTGAGAGATATAAAAGGTACATTACACATGGATCAGGCAACCTTGAAAATATTTCTATAAATTCTTTAATTATTCTATAAGAACAATTAATAACCCAAGGGGCTGTTTGATTTTAATTCTTTTTTATTTTAGTTTTTAGTTTTCGTTTCCTATTTTTATTTTTAAATAAAAACAAAATTACGTTTTGTTGTTAATGTCATAATATATAAAATATAAAGATAAATTATCTTTTATAAATTAATTAATTTGGTTTTAATCTCTTATATAATATTTATTAAAATATTATTTGTAAAAATATTATATTTTTATTAAAATAAAATTTATATCTATAAACAAATATTTATTCTATATTTTAAAGATAGTTTAAATTTAAAATTTTTATTAATAATCATTAAATTAAAATTTTTATTCTAAAAAATAATAATTAAATTAATTATATATATTAAATTAAACTATTAAAAATATTATTATTAATCAATATTAAATAACATATATTTAGTTTATAGTAAATCAGATAACAAAAAGTAACAAAAAAATTTATAATTTTCATAAGTTGTGAAAATCAAAAGAAGCCAACTAAAAACTCAAAACTCAAAGAAAATAGGCTTTTTCTTACTAAATTTGAAAAAAACAGAAAATCAAATACAAAAACAGAAACAAACAAGATAGTTTTTTTTTTGTGCAAGAATTAAAGGATTTTATTCCCCGGGCCATCACTCATGATTAAACTAATTGAGTGCTTAGTTGATGGATTTGGGAAGGAGTTAATGGGCAAGGAATAAAAAGTGAGTGGTTGGTTATTGATTATCATTATAGGGGCAATAGTTGGATATTCCATTTTTGGGAAATCCTCCATACCCTCCATTTAGTAGAGGAATTAAACTCAATCCTTAGTTGTGACTCTATTTTTAAAAATATTTTTAATACTAATTGATTGAATACAATTAATTGAAATATAATTAATTAATTAATTATAGTAATTAAAACATAATTAATTAATTTAATTAATTAAAATATAATTCATTCATTCATTAAAATATTGTCAATAATTAATTAACTAAAATATAAATTCTTTGATTATATTACAGTTAATTGAAATATAATTAATTGATTAAAATATAATAAAATACAATATAACTAATTAAAATATTATTATTAATCAATTAATTACAATATAATTAATTAAAATATAATTAATTCATTAATCAAAATATAATAAAATTTTATTTCTCAATATTTTTTATAAACCAACTATTATCAATAGTAATAGTAATCATTCCTTCCTTTTAACCAACCATCATAATTATAATAATAATATTCATTCTTATTCCTCACTATATTTATTCTCATTTCTATTACAATTCTCCCATGTGAACCAACTTCCCCTTCAGGTTTTTCATAGAAGCTTTATTCAACGTCAACATAAACATAAATAAAACATCTAAATTTGATGGTCTAAATGCTTCGTTCTTTTAGAAAACCTAGAGCTCAATATGTTAAACAATCATAAATATTGTTTTTGAATTATTTTCTAAAGGAAAAATGCTCAGGAAACTCAATAAAAGTTATATAAGTCCAAAAGGTGTCAAATACATCAAACTTATATGACTATAAATCAATTTCATATTATATTGTGTGATCTATAAAATCATCTCAAAGATGATGGTATCAGGGCTTATATCAATTCAAATTTAATAAACCCTTGTCAAGGTGTATTCATCTATGGAAGGGATACTGGAGATATTATTCTTGCAACACAAAAACTATCTAGAAATTACTATGCAAGGAAAGAGATTTAAGAATTATGCTAGAAATGATTATTCTTACAAAGTATTCCAGTCTATAAGTTAGAATTTAATACTCTCCCTTATGACAACTTTTGGCTTTCCAACTCAGTACCTCAATTGGTTTCGCCAACGCTTCTTAACAATCTCTTACAATATTCTTATTATTAGGGAGCCTACAAACTTATTTAAGGGAGCCAAAGGTCTAATATAAGGTCATCTTTTACACCTTATCCATTCACACTTTGCATGGGGGCATTAACTGGATTGATAGGAAGGAACAAAGAGAATGAGTGGGGATTAAAGTTTCATTATAATACAATAAAATCATGACTTACAATTTATATTTTATTGATGAATTATAGCACATGTATGGAGCAAATCAAGAATCTATCCAAATTCTTTTATGAGACTTGAGGGATTTTACGAAACTATTGGACCTCAAAACCAATAACCATAAAAGTAGCTTATATGAGTCCTTAGTTTACGCTAAAATAACTAATTACATTGTTCAAAAATTAGGAGTTAGAGATGATCGATTACTCGAGACATTGACTAATACCAACAAATTGTCTTGTCATCTAATGTAATATCCTCCCTTATATATGTATCTATGCATTTGTGTGTCTGTGTCCGTGTCTGTATTCTCTCTCTCTTCCACCCCTATCTTTTCTATTTTTCACTTTCACCCCCTAAAGGTTATTATTCAAGAAACCATCCTCTTTCTCTATTCTTTATTGCTAGTGACTATAACTAGCCAACCATATATGTAAATTAACTCCTCTCTTCAAATTCTTCACAGCCATGCCAATTTTACCATCATAAAAACTAATAAGAAAAAATAGAGAAAAACTCGAATCTTCTATCCATTACCTCCAGTGAATGCTTCTAAACACCAACACCACCAGCACAAATAGACTAGCCTCGATATTAGGAGCGAAAATTCTATGGTCTCGTCAACGGTCATCGTTTGTATCACCATCAATAGATGAAAATAAAGGTTATGATTTTTCTTTAATTCCTTGAGATTGATTAAGAATTTGAGTTTCTTGTAGTTATAAAAGTTGTTATACTCATCAATATCTTTCATTTGGTATAAAATTATTAAATTCTAAAATAAAAAAATTTAGTTTCTAAAGGAATTTTTCAATGATCAGAGGAATATTCCAATCATCGGAGATACTGTTATGGCAATCTTTAAGTAATTATTTCAAAAATTTTTAAAATCTAAAAATTGTGCTAATCATTTTTCCCTTAAGAACTATAGAAAAACTCTTAACAATTTGTGAATTAAAAACCACAAAAATTTTAGGTGAAAATATGATGAAGGGGCGAATTGATTAATTGGACTATCCTAGCAAAACTAATGAGTCCTAAGTTTTTATTTGAGCCCAATAACTTGTAAATGACACTTATTAGGATTACATAAGGAGTGTAACCCATAGTGTAAGGTTCAAACAAATAGGTACATTAATTAGGTAAATTAATCTCTATCAATTCACATCAAATCTATACAAGCTATGGAATATGATTTTTTACTAATATGAATGATGGCATGTTAAGCCAAGATAGATGTCTCAATCCTTATGCACATGGATATGATATGTGGAGTCTACGTGTATATATATATATATATATATCATATGTGTGGTGTGTGTGTGTGGTGTGTGTGTGTGTGTGTGTGTGTGTGTGTGTGTCTATATATATATATATATAAGTACCTACAAGTATATACAGATGTATATGTAATTTATGTGGTTGTTATCGTGATCCCTATGTGAATATTACTGTAATATCTTAGTTTTTGGAATTACATGATTGATATTTGGATTGTGTATTGATGTGTTTGATTGTGATTGTGGAGGAGGAAAAATTTGTAAGACATGCCACCTGATGGGTATGCATCAGGACTAGATGCACACTGGTTTGATTATGAGGGATGATTGTGATATGATATTGAGATATGATAATAGACCGATCATAGTTAACACTTAGTTCTTAATTTGGTCCTTATTTGATATGTATCTTATTAATTCAAATGTGACTTTGGATGTATTTAGTGAGACTTGGTCTATTGGTGATGCTTGGCTCCTCGCATCCCTTTTGAACTAAAATATCCTTATGGCTATATGAGTATAGATGTATGGTTAGGCCATTAGTAATGCCTAGCTCCCTATAACCATTCGTGGTGTAGTATTGTGAGAATTTACCCTTGGAGACTAAGGGCCTTTAGATATTTTTTCTACACAATTTATTATGCATTGCATGTGATTTGTCACACATCATATATATGTGTTTATACTAGTATAAATTGTATTTTATGTGAGCATGTTATTGGGCATTGTAGGGCGATAAGGACTTACTCAGTAAGGCCTGACTCTAATCAATTCTACTTGTTTTCAAATGCCACTAGCTTTACAACAATTGTACTTTACTTTGTCTGTACTTATGCTTGTTCAAGTTGTTATTTATTTCTTTTACAATTTTGTATTTATTTCTGTCACTGGTAATTAAGATTATGTGTGATACAAGGGCTTCAATTTTTGGGTTTGATATGTCGGTCACATGCCCATTCAGGTCATGATAAATTTGTTATCAAAGCCTTTTTAAAAGATTTAAGGCCTAGGGTGTCATTCTACTTATTACTGTAGACATGAAGGAATTTATTCCCTCTTTGGATTATCTTCCTTACTCATAATATTCATCTTTTTTTAATTGATGGTACTGACCATTCCTTTACTTCCTTTTTAGCATGAATAGATGTGCATAATTTATAGCCCTGTTTGATTAGGAGTCTCAAAATGAGGCCTCAGCATTGGATGAGGCGCTTTCCCCTGTTGCCTTAGCTAGAAGGCGCAGTAGGCGCGGGATGACCAAGACATAAGAGGTGCCTATAGAAGAGCTAAAGGTGTCACAAGGACTTCCCAAGTTACCTACATTTGACAAATAAACATTTCTAATAGGAATTAAAGCTAAAAATGTCATGTTCCAATATTCAATGATGATGATTTCGTAACAACAACAATAATACGCCCACCACCAATTGGAAACCTAGAGTAAGAGAGATTAGATATGTAGCTATCAAAGGCATATTTGAGGTTCCATCCCTTAAAGTTTGACAAGAACATATCAAAAGAGGCCATTGATTTCCTTGAGGAGGTGGAGATATGAGGTAGGAAGCCATACTATTTTGGTACTCTTCTAGTAGATTTGGTGGAGATGTAGTTCCAGGGAGTGGCCAAAGATTAATATCTATACCTCATCCTTCCATGCTTAGCAGAAATGACCTGGTCACAATTCTAGAAGAAGTTTATAGACTATTTCCTCTCTTTCGAAGCTTAAGAGGCACTCAGGCCAAATTTACTAAATCTACATCGAGGAGATAGGACGGTGGATGATTATATAACTGAATTCATTCGATTGAGTCAATATTCCCAAAAGATTATTTCATATAAGCTAAAAAAGAATAACCAATATGTACTAAGGTTAGGAACCCCTTTTGTTAGTATGACTATGATTCATCAAAAGAAGTTCTTTATTTTAGTAGATATGCCTAAGCAGTTGGAAAGGATCCTCATAGAGCAAGGTGTTTTGTCTAGTGGAAAGCAAAGTAGGAAACATTCAACAAAACCCTCTTGTTTTCAGCAAAGGTAGTAGCAACAATCAAAATTGGGTACAACTAAAGTGTGAGCTCTTAATAAATTGTTATTCAAGCAAATAGTAAGGTGAGATTTGATCGTAAACATCTGGGAGGATTTTAGTTTTTGCCTGATAATAGCAGTGGATGGAGCTTTGGATGTAGTAATTTAGGGCTTAATATCCTCCATTTGTTAGCAATATGGCAAGGCACACCAAAGCCTAATTATAAAAGTGCCAACTATACACCACCAAGAAGCTAATTATAAAAGTGCCAAGTATGAGCATCTTAACAAGGACTATCCAATAATGGGATATCAATAGACCTCTTCTAGTGTAGTATAAGGGGACCACAATTTGATGCCCAATAAGGGCAAGTGACCGGCACGTCGTAACGCTAGTCAAAATAAAATAACTAAGCTACTACTGTAGCAATGGTGAGTCTAAGTCGATCCCACAGGGAGTGTTCGGTTAGACTATGAATTGAAATTAATTAATGTTTAGGTAATGGGGGATTTTGATTTAATAAGAAAATAAAATAAAATAAACCTTATTGAAACAAATTGAATAAAACATGTGAAAAATGATAAAATTAGGAAATTCGATAGGGATCCAATTCTTTGGTTCAATCTTGGCTAACACACTAATTAAGCATAATTCATTGATTTGTTGTTCTTTTATCTCTCTTAGCAATTATCGGTTGTAGATTAACAACAAGCTCTGTTAATCCCAATTTTTCCATAGATCCTGGTTAATCACGAAGTGCTTGTTAATTAACCCTACCTATCAAGAAAACTAGAATAAACTCTCTAAGTTTATCTGGACAACTGCATTATGAATAAAACAATAGACCAATCTAGGCAATAATCACACATGCTCGGATTATTTAACTTATGTTATATTATCTCTAATGATTTAGAACCATTAATCACTACATATGAATCAGAAATACAATGATTACGTATTGTACTCGATTCTAGTAATGGCTTTTCATGATAAACGATTCAATAGAGCATTAAAATCATTATCATTTAATACCCAATCCAATAAACAAAAGATAACATAATCAATTCCTAATGAGAGAAAGAAACAACAAAATAATAAAAATTGCTTAACCCAGGTCATCGGCGTCGTGTTGCCTCTGAACCAACATCGGGAATTTAACCTTCTATGAATCTCTCCAAAGAAAATGCTTCAACCCCTATCAAAACCACTCCAACCGAACCTCCTTATCTCTTCGCTTCCTAAGCTTCTCTTCTTTAATATTCATGACATTATTCATTGAAGTGACAATTTAATATCAATGGACCACTTACTATTCACGCTCCTTCTCTCTTTGTTATGACGCAAGCCCCTCTCTTTTCTTTTATTTCTCTCATAACCCTTCCCTCTTCTATCGCCACACCACTCTCTTCTTTATTTCTTTCTACATAACTCTTCACTTCCGCTGTTTGTTTGATTTGACAACTAAAGGTCACAGTTTTTGGTCCACCATATACTATTCATCTCCCACTTTGTATGAAATGCAACCTATCTGTTGCGTTGAACATGCAAACATATGCATTTTGTTCTCTTTGTTTGTCCACCTCTGTTGCACGTCATTTTTTATCTTGTCCTTTTAGTCTCTTGCTGCATCATTTTACTTCAACCTCTTGCACTGTATTTTCTTCTTCTTACACTGTCGTTTTGCTTCTCTTTTCCTGTTGTCCATCTTCATACGCTATTTTTTGCAACTTTTTCTTTCTTTTATTAATTTTCTTCTTATCTTTTAATTTTCTTCTTCTTTCTCCATGAAAACAAGTGAAAATTAATCTCCAAAAAATAGCCCAAATGTAGTGCTTTCAACTTACTTTAATTTTTTTGCTTCCAAATTGTACTTAAAATAATATATGAACTAAAGTGAGTATCTTAAGCATTTTTGTATCATTAATCACTAAATGTAAATAATTAAATATATCAATAATTAAACACATATCAATTCCCCCCACACTTAGCTTTTGGTCGTCCTCGGGCAAAATATCCAAATTAAGCTAAAAAACCCAAACATATTTACTCAATTCCTATATTTTTAAAGACAATATAATCACAACCAAAGATGAGTGACTTTCAAAAATCATAGCAAGAATTCAACATTTAATGCTTCTACTCATGATTAATAAACAAGCATCATCTTCAGAAATCGAGCAATCTAATGGTAGACTCAGAAAATGTTATATGTAAAATATATCTATAGGTACACTCAATACCATTCATAATCATGGCAATCCTTAACTTTGCATATCATTTCATTTCTTTACCACTATAATTCACATGCAAAATCATGGATCAAAGGACCTTGCAGGGTTGTAATGTGGGTAAAGGTAAGGTGAGAAGTGTTTAGGTCAAGTAGCATGAAAGTCATTAAACTAGTGAAACAAAGCAACATTCATAAAAAACTGGGTACTGTCAGCTATGACAAATGCAACATTTATAATTCACAAACCCACTTAACTCCTCACACACCAACCACATAAAGAATACACCAATCCAAAAGAATCACTCATACAATTTATACCAACAATACATTGAAACCACAAGAGTGAACCTTCTAAGCCAACATCTACCTTTTAATATACTCAAATATCACATTCATTACAACTTTAGGAAGATGCATTAATCATGAATAACTTTGCACATTCATATACACTTCTTCCTTGATAAATTTATTTAAACAAAAAATTTTCAGTTTTTCTCTTTTTTTTTTCTTTTCCTTTCTTTTTTCTAACATTAAAAGAAACTTCATTAATATGGGAATTTCAATTATAAGACACAACAAAACATCCCAACATTAACTAACTCTCACATATGTACCACCCCACACTTAGAATTTTGTACATCCATAAACTCACCAATCACAAATGTTCCACTAGCTTTATGACTTGGGTAGGAAATTTGGTTAAGTATAAAGCGTGTAATATGGTTGATACAAAAGAAAGGTATAAAGCTCAAAGGGGTTTATCAAGGGAAAAAAATGTAAATAGGGTGGTTTATTTGGCTAATGTAGTTTATGAAAAACAAAGAATGCCTAATCATATCCATATTAATGCATGTGACAAAAATGTGATCTCAAATAGAAATTCAACGCAAAATCGGGATGTACATATCATGAAGGTCACACGTTATCAAAAGATAATGAGACTGATATGGATGTTTCAGTCTAATAAGGCTCAAAATCTCACTAACTTTGTCTACCACTAGTCACTACTCTTCTAAAGATAATGCATATCGATCAATCACAAGAGTAAAAATACATGTTAAAGTTATCATGAAATTCTCTAGTCAATTCACACTCTAATCATGACTATATAATTTTAGAAGCAAAAGAAAATGAGCAGATGTTTCTTTGTTTGTTTTATTCTTTCTCTCATTTTGATTGAAAACTTAAAAAACAAGTAAAATAAACCAACAAAGAAACACACATGCATAAAATAGAAATGCAAAAATTTAAATAAAAGAAATTTACTTTCCTTGGGTTGCCTCCCAAAAAGCGCCTTTGTTTAGGGTCACTGGCTTGACGAGGTTATTCTGGATCGGGCCTTAGTTAATCATCATCCCCATTCAACATCTTCCCTATCCTCAGATTCTCAATCTTGACTGAGTCCTTGCTCTCTTGAAATAATTCAATTGACTCTTCACCTTTTTCTTCTTCATTTAAGTTTTACAGCTTGCTAGGTAATGGTGAAGAGTTAGTTTCAAAAATAATATTGGACTCAGTACTTACCTCCGAGCTAAAAGATGTATCTTTTTCTATTTTGAGTTCCTCCTCAGCTTCTTCTTCTTCACAAGCAATTCGTTGAGGATTGATCTCAAAATTCTCAAGCTCCTTATCACTTTGTAAAGTTTCCATGCTAATCTTCATCAGGTACTCCTTAGGTTGATATGGTTGTGTCTCTTTGCATTGTGATGCTAAGTGGTTGATAGCTTCCATCAATTGATCCGCCTGGCTTATTAAATTCGGGATTCTAGAATTTGTTTCTTACTGGAATTGCAAAGTGTTAACAACATACACGTTAACTAATTCTTCCAAGGATATACCTGAATCTTGACAGTAAGCTTTTGGTGTGTACGAGAACTGTTGTGCTTTCTGCAAACTATCATGGAAGTAATTTGGCTGATTATCCCATCCATAACAAAAGTTAAGCTAATCAATCTAAACATTTTTATAGGACTGAAAATATGAATTAAAGAAAAATTTACGTCCATCTATGATTTTTTAATTTTTATAAAACACAAACACGAAACAAAATAAAGAAAGGATCACAAAATAACTGAAAAGAAAATAATTACGAACAAATATATACAAAACACTAATTAAAATCACAAACAAAAACTAAACACCGCACTCCCTGGCAACGATGCCAAAATTGACCAGCAAGTGGTAACGCTAGTCAAAATAAAATAACTAGACTACTACTGTAGCAGTGGTGAGTCTAGGTCGATTCCACAGGAAGTGTTCGGTTAGACTATGAAATGAAATTAATTAATGTTTAGGTAATGGGGGGATTTTGATTTAATAAGAAAATAAAATAAAATAAACCTAATGAAAACAAATTAAATAAAAACATGCGAAAAATGATAAAATTAGGGAATTTGGTAGGGATTTAGTCCTTTGGTTCAATTTCGGCCGACAACCTAAGTAAGCATAATCTAGGCAATAATCACACATGCTCGGATTATTTAACCTATGTTATGTTATCTCTAATGATTCAGAACCATTAGTTGCTACACATGAATCAGAAATACAACGATTACGTATTGTACTTGATTCCAGCAATGGGTTTGCATGAAAAATGATTCAATAGAGCATTCAAATCATCACCATTCAATACCCAATCCATTAAACACAAGATAACATAATCAATTCCTATTGAGAGAAAGAAACAACAAAATAATAAAAAAATTGGTTAACCAGGTCATCGACGTCGATGTTGCTTCCGAACCGGCGTAAAAAATTTAACCTTCCATGAATCTATCCAAAGAAAATGCTTCAACCCCCATTAAAACTTCCCCAACTGAACGCCCTTATCTCTCCATTGCCTAAACTTCTCTTCTTCACTATTCACAACACTATTAATTAAAGTGACAATTTAATATCAATAGACCACTTACTATTCACGCTCCTTCTCTCTTTGTTCTGCCACAAACCCCACTCTTTTCTTTTATTTCTCTCACCACCCTTCTCTCTTCTATCACCACCACCACTCTCTTCTTTATTTCTTTTTGCTGCAACTCTTCACTTCTATTGTGCGTTTGATTTGACAATTAAAGGTCACAATTTTTGGTCCACCATATACTGTTCATCTCCCACTTAACCCTTGCATGAAACGCAACTTATCTGATGCGTTGAACATGCAAATGTATGTGTTTTTTTCTCCTTGTTTGTCCACCTCTGCTGCACGTCGTTTTCTATCTTGGCCTCTTAGTCTCCTACTGCATTGTTTTACTCCAACCTCCAGCACTGCGTTTTCTTCTTCTTACACTATCGTTTTGCTTCTCTTTTCCTGTTGTCCATCTTCATTCATTGTTCTTTGCAATTTTTTCTTTCTTCTATTAATTTTCTTCTTGTCTTTTAATTTTCTTCTTTTTGCTCTATGAAGACAAGTAAAAATTAATCTCCGAAAAACAGCCCAAATGTAGTGCTTTCAACTTACTTTAATTTTTTCCAAATTATACCTAAAATAATATATAGATTAAAGTGAGTATCTTAAGCATTTTTGTATCATTAATCGCTAAATGTAAATAATTAAATAGAGCAAAAATTAAACGCATATCAGCAAGGTTTTAGAGTGATCCATTCAAGAGGTAGATCTAAAGGTCGTAGTCAAGGACTTTCCTTTAGCTCTCAATATACAGGTTGCGGTAGGCTAGCGTATTCACCTTCACCCTACAAGATGCAAATGCTTCAAAAATGATGATATTAGGTATTCTTCTCATTTTTGGATTACAAGCTAGAGTTATGATATATCTGAAAGTGACCCATTCTTTCATGTTGCCCAACTTTACTATGAGACTAAAAGTAGTACCAAAAAAGGATGAAAGAATCCTTGTCCATATCTACAGTTCTTAATGACACTATAGAGGTGGATTTGATCTACAACTTATGTCCCATGGATGTTGATGGTAGGATATTGGTAACGAATGTTATGGTACTACTGATTATGAATTTTGGCATAATATTAAGGATAGACTAACTATTTAATCATTATGCCACCTTATATTATAAAGAGAAGAAAGTGGTATTTTAGATTTCAAGTGAGGTAGAGTTCCTTTTGAGGGAGATGAAAGGACTGTCCCATATAATATAATTTCTTAATTGTTGGCCAATAAGATGCTCGATCAGGAGTGTCAAGGGTTTTTAGCCTTAGTTAAAGATACCTTTATAGAAAGTACAGCCTCCAAAACGTTCTTGTAGTTTGGAAATTTCAAGATATATTTTCTAAATAATTACTAGGGTTACCTCTAGAGAGAGATATTGAGTTTTGTATTGATCAAGTACGTGGCATAACTCTAATTTCTATACCTCCGTATAAAATAGCCTATATAGAGTTAAAAGAATTAAAAAAACAATTGCATAATTTATTGGATAAAGGTTTCTTCAGGCTTAGCACATCACCACGTGGTGCACCGCACTGTTTATAAAGAAAAATGATGATTATCTCTAGTTACATGTTAATTATAGACAGTTGAATAAGGTGACTATCTGTAACAAGTATCCAGTACCCTGAATTAATGATTTATTTGATCAACTTCTGGTTGCTATGTATTTTTCTAAGATCAATCTAAGATTTGGATATCATCGATTAAGGATTATGAGAGAGAATATACCTACAACTGCCTTCAGGACTTAATGCGACCATTATGAATTCTTAGTAATGTCATTTATCCTTACTAATGCTCTAGAAACATTCACTGATTTAATGAATAGAATGTTCAAACCATTCTTGGATAGGTTTGTGATTGTCTTTATCAATGACATTTTAGTGCATTTGTGAACAAATAAGGAGCAAGCCTAAAATCTGAGAGTTGTGTTACAAACACTTAAAGAATATCAATTTCATGCCAAGTTATCAAAGTGTGAATTTTATCTTAAAAGGTGTTAGGACACGTGATATCTCAGGAGCATATACAAATGGAGGCAAAAAAGATAGAAGTTGTAAAAAATTGGGAAAACCCAAAGATAATGACATAAATGAAAGGTTTTTTTAGATTGGTAGGCCACTATCGAAGAGTTGTCTAAGACTTTTCCAAGATAGCATCCTCATTGACACATCTGACGTAAAATAATGCCCATTTCATTTAGACTAATGGTTATGAGGAAAGGTTTTAAAAGCTAAAAGAGTAACTGCAACTCCAGTCTTAGTTGTACCAGTTGAAGGTGGATGATTTCAATTGTATTGTGATCCCTCGAGAGTTGGCCTAGGTTGCATGTTGATATCAAATGGTAAGGTGATTGCTTATACTTCCACGTAATTAAAAAAGCATGAATAAAATTACCATATGTATAATTTAGAGATGTCAACAGTGGTCTTTGCTTTAAAGATTTGGAGACATTGTTTGTATGATGAGACATGTCAAATTTACACGTATCTTAAGAGTCTAAAATATATAATTCAATATAAGGACTTAAATCTAAGGAAAAGAAGGTGAATAAAACTATTAAAAGAATGTGACTAGACAACAAACTACTAAAAGATTATGTCTGCATAATTCAATATCATCTTGTAAAGGCAAATGTCAAAATCCTTAGGTAATTTGGCATATATTGCAATAAAGAGGAGTTCTTTGACTAAGGAATTACATGATTTGATGGATGAAGTCGCTGAGTTTCATATTTTAGATTTAGGAGTACTATTGTCAAACATTAAAGAGTAATCGACATTGTTGGATATGATTAAGGTTGCTCAAGGCCAACACCCTAAATTTCAAAAGCTTATATATAAAATCAAAGAAGGATGTGGAAAGAAATTGATTATGCTATGGATGAATTGGAGACTGTGTGTTCCAGATGTAGAAAACTTGAAGAGGAGATTATAGAGGAAGTACACTATATGAAAAATAATAACATTCGAGTTCCTTTAAGATATATTGTAATATTAAAGATATATATTAATGGGCCTACATGAAAAAGAATGGAGTTGAACATGTCTATAAATACTTAACTTACCAATAAGTAAAAGCTGAGTATTAGAGACCCTCAAGTAGGTTGCCGCCATTGCCAATTCCTGAATGGAAATATGAAAAGATCACAATAGATTTTGTGGTTGGCCTATCTTATACAAGGACTTGATGTGATTCAATTTAGGTCATCATACATAAGCTAAATTAGTTAGCACATTTCTTACCCATGATAACCACCTACTCTATGTCTAAGCTTGTATGGCTATATACTGAGAAGATAGTGTGTCTCCATAAGGTTCCCATATTGATAGTCTCTAACCAAAGATCACATTTCATACCTCGATTTTGGTTAAAATTATAGGAGGCATTATGAACCATATTAGATTATGGCGTAACATTCCATCCTCAAACTTATGGGCAATCTTAGAGGACAATTCAGACCTTAGCAAATAAGTTGAAGATGTGTGTGATGGATTTTGGTGGTAGCTGGGACTTACACTTGCCTTTGATCAAGTTCACTTATAATAATAGTTACCATATTAGTATTTAGATGACATCTTATAAGGTATTGTACGGATGAAAATGCAGATCATCAATGTGTTAGGAGGAGGGTAGCGATAGACAATTAGAGGGCTCAGAACTAATCAAGATCACATCAAAGAAGATTTTATTAATCAAGCAAAAACTAGAGGTAGTGTTTAGCAAACAGAAGAGTTATGCAAACCAAAAGTGCAAGGAGGTGGAATTTCAAGTCATCGAATTCGTATTTCTACAGGTATCCCTGAGGAAGGGTATAATGAGGTTTTTTAAAAAATATATCTTTAAGATATATTGGACCTTACAAAATAAAAAAGAGACTTAGAAACGTGGCATATTGATTGGCTATGCCATAAGTCCATCTAGTATTCCAAATTTATATATTTTGCAAGTACAATTCTAATGCTTTTCATGTACTCTAGCCATAAAGTGTGGAGATGAAGAGAACCTAACCTCCAAAAGGAAGCCAATAGCTAATTTGGATTCTTAAATATGCTAGTTATGGTCAAAGAAGATCCTTATAGTTAAGGTGATGTGGAGGAATCATAATGTCAAGGAGATCATTTAGGAAATAGAACACAAGATGTGAGAGTTGTATTCATACTTGTTTCATCAATACAACATTTTTTAAAAAATTTAAGGAAGAATTTTTTTCTAAGGAGGGGAGATTGTAATACCTTCGCTCTTATATATATATATATCGCTCCAATATATATATATATATATAAGAGC
>JAOSBO010000209.1:10656077-10694721 GCA_027563915.1 Erythroxylum rotundifolium
AAAAATAAATTTCGTTAACAAAACTTTCATTTATACTTTTTATTAATTTTTTAATGTATATGATTTCATATTTTTATCTGGCCTCATAAAAAATATTTATTATATATATATATTCTAAATTAATTTATATTTACGATATTTTAAAAATTAGATTAAAAATCTATTAAAAAGTATAGTATTGGCGACGATTTACAAAATTGGTAGCCATATCTTCTTTTGCTGTACAACTTATGTCGACAAAATTTGTGATCATCACCAAATGTTAGCACATTATTTGGTGAAAACGACATCATTTTCACATCTTTTGAATTGAAAGGGCGAGGATTTTGGAAATTGGCCACCAAATATTCTACTACTGACTAACATTTATTAGTATCGAGTTGTAAGGCATGCTCGAGGGGTTGTGTGATGTCTGTTGAATTGATTACATTGGTTTGGAGTGTCAATGGTTGGATATTAGTGGGAATGTCTTAACATTAGTGAAGAAAGGGAAAATACATAATTTTTAAAGTTACTTTGTGACAAATTTATGATGTTTTAAAGTGTTCAGTGAAACTTTTGTTACGATTATGTTAAGCTGTTTCATATTTTTTGCTTTTAGCTATAAAATTAATAAGAGGCTCACTGCTTTTTAGTTTGAATGTCAATATGCTTATAATTTAGAAAGTCAATAGAAAATGAAGAATGTGTATGGATTTCATGTACCTAAACAAGGCATGCATGTCCAAAAGATAACTTCTCATTTTCAAAGATTGCTCAATTGGTGGATGTTACTTCAGGCCAACATAATCTAAGTTTGTAAATGGCAAGTTAACATACAATTAGACCAAGATGAATGAAACAAATGAAGAAAACAAATCATTTACCTTGTACCTTTGTTATCTACTATTATAAATTAGTGATGTTAAGCCTAAATAATACATAAGCAACGTACTAAAAGTCATCTTAATTTTTTAAAAACAGCTAGGAAGAAATATGGGAACATATGTCAATAATATAGTTGTAAAAATAAATGTGGGAGCAGATCATGTTGGTAACTTAGAAGAATTATTTACAACCCTATGAAACGCTAAGAAATTCAAGTAGATGCAAGAGTAGTAATAGGCCTTTGAATAACTAAAAGATTACTTTAAATGTCTACCATTATTATGAACCCCAAACTTATTTAAAATCTTGGAGAGAGGATACTTACAAAATAAGAAAAATTCTCCCTACACACAATGTGAAAGCTCTAAACACTTATAGATTTTAAGGTAGAAATCCATAATACAATGGCCAAAAGATGCTAACATTAATATTAAGTTTTTCCATATTTCAATTTTTAGCATAAGCAACATTTATATAAAGATAGCTTTAGAAATATGTGGAAGAACATGAAGCTAAAAGAACTAGCTTAAAACGTTTCCAAGAACACCTTAGGTTGCTCTAAAGAAAATGGATGTAATATTTAAGTTAACAAAACCTTCATCCCTCATTTAATCACTAATTAACAGGCTGATTTCCTTATCATTCATGAATATTAATATTGAAAGACCTTTGTTCAACATTAATAGCATAAAGGCCTTCTTTTCTTAAAAGTCTTAGAGCATATTAGGGAATACTATCACAAACACAATTCTAGAAATCTTCTCAATAAGTAAGTTAATGTGTTTAATAAGACATTTGGATGACTCATGTCAGATGAATAGAGCTCCTTAACTATGGAAGACTTTGGATATATATATTATATTGTAATATTTTGTATAAGATTATCTCTAATATTCTTTCTTTAAGACACAAACTTTCTTTTGGTATTGGTATACTTTTGCAGGCCCAGTAGACAAGATTCAATTAACAAAATTGTCTAGTAAAATGGGTGTAATTGCTAGAACTGAATTGCATTGCCTCATGTATGCCAAAAAGTTGAAGGAAGATAACTTGCTACATAATTCTTTGGATAAAGTTTCGGTAAAATTTCTATTTATTTAATTATATGCAATATTGTTTGACTTATTTAAAGATTAATTGCAATTTTAATTGTTGTTCATAGATGAAGCTAAATATCATCGATATAGACAATCCTAATGTCTCAAATTGTGTCACTTCACTTTTGAAACAAAAGGCCAAAGATCGCCCTTATCGACTACATAAATATTACAAATCTTTTCTTTCGGATGAGGAGGTCCAGAAGCATGTTCCCGAATAGATGTCTGACGAAAATTGGAGCAAAGTGTGTGATTATTAGGCCTTTGCCAACGTTAAGGTTTGTTTTCTTTCTCTTTATATTTGCTTCCGTTAATCTTGTTACATAATTTAATGACTACTTATTTTCTTTATTTAGGAAAAGTGTGAGAAGGCCAAGGTTAATAGAGGAAAAATGAAAAACTCCTTACAACTAAGGCTCCAAATCATTTGTTGTCATGTGAAATGAATATGTAAGTTCTTTGTTTACAAGTTATAAATATATCAGTGCATATGATATTATTTATTGTGTTTTGATTTTTTTTTCATAAAATAGAGTTAGAAGGAATTATATGGAGAAGAGTGTGAAACGACCACAATCTACAAACTGACACATTATAAGGAAGGTAAAGGCTGGATGTCTGAAGAAGCACACAATAGTTATATAAGTATAAAAATTTGTTAAAAATTTTAAGTTTATTTATTTATGTTAAACTAACCAATAATATTTTTATTTCATTTTTATTTTTTTAATTTTAGAATAAGATGTGGAGTCACTACAAAGATTAATGTCTAAGGGAAATGAGCCGATCTAGATGACATTTGCAACAAGGTGCTTGA
This sequence comes from Erythroxylum rotundifolium, assembly GCA_027563915.1. Taxonomy (NCBI): domain Eukaryota; kingdom Viridiplantae; phylum Streptophyta; class Magnoliopsida; order Malpighiales; family Erythroxylaceae; genus Erythroxylum; species Erythroxylum rotundifolium. The sequence continues at coordinate 10,658,859 of JAOSBO010000209.1, forward strand.
TACAAGATCTGGATACATCAAAAGTCTTAGGTTTGGGCCTAAACCAATTGCTTTGTCCTCATCAACACCAACAAATGTTGATTGTCTTCAAGAGGAGAACCAATCACCTAAGGCTCAATTAGAATGTAATGAAGAAAATTTGTAACGATATGAACAAAACTTACAAAGTACTAATAAAAAGTTGGTCATGTTTGAAAAGATAGTTAAATAAATACCTGACCCAAATTATGTAGGTAGTAGTGCTGATGAAAACAACTCTTAGTCATTAAACTAATATTTGTTTTTTATTTATTTTGTACATTAGTATTTTTGTAAACATTTGAATAAAATTTAATGATATTTAATTTTTATAATTTCTAATTATTTTTATTATATTTTGTATAATAAATTATATAACAAAAATCTAAAATTACATACAATAAGATAGATTAAAAATGTCACCAATAATTATAATTAACATGATAAAATACTTAGGAAAAATGTATATGATCAAAAATTCTGAAACTTCACTGAAAAGCTTTGGTTGCGATTTACAAATCACTGCTAATAAGTGTTGGCTATATTTCCAAAAATGCAACAAAATAATTTTTGCTATATCTACTAAATTGTTGCCAATACATTTTTCACTTTTTTAAGCTTTTGTTGCTAAAAACAATTAGCTATATCACAGAAAACATTGAAAAAAAATTTTAGCTACGAAATAAGTTTCGTAGCTAATAACTTTTTGTCACCAAAAGCTAGCAAACCAAAAACTTTTTGGCGATGATTCCTAATATCATCTCCTATCAGTTTTAGCTACTCATTTAGCTCCTAGAAAAAAATATTTAACGATGATTTAGTGAAAATGTCATCTATAATTTTTTTCCACTGGGATTTAGCAACGTTTTATTCAACTAAAATAAATGTCTAATATTCATATTGAGTGTATTTTATCATTAATTTTTAACAAAAAATTGAGAGAAAGATTTTTTTGAAAAGTAAAACTATAAAACCTTTTTCAAATATTTAAATTTTAAAAGATTTTTTAGAAGTTATTTAAACCGCAATGAATTTATGTGTCTTTAACTCCAAACTTATTAAAATTTCTGTTAACTCATCAGCGTAGTTGTTTCTTGAACATTGTTGGCTAGCTTTTTTGTAACATCTTATATTAATTTTAGTTTTATAAGCAATGTTTCTTAAATTGAGAAAACAGGCTTACTAATTTGCTAACTTGATGCCATGTTGACCTTTCATGGTCGTGCTTAGCCAAAAATGAAAAGTTTGTTGCTGGGATGTGGCTGAGATTATATGTGAAGATTTGAAGTTGAAAATATTATTGAATGAATGAATTAGGTTTTTCCCAGTTAGCTGATGTTCTTAAAGTCTTCTCCGATCTTGGTTCTCCAACTTTAGGTTGCCTGAACGTCCATGTCGTTGACATTTAACAGTCTACAAAGTGCCTAATAATCTAACCAATCATATTCTGTATCCATATCAGCATTTTTAATAATGGATTAGTGATCATCAAGATTTTTCCATTACTATAAATGTTAGTGGCTACAAGAGAACAACCTGGAGGTTTTAAAGAGACCAAATTTTCTTTCATTCTCTTTCTTCCGAGTTTTCTAAACTAAACAAAAGAAAAACCTTGAATCAGGATTTTAAATACAGTGTTGACTGTGGCAGCAATACTAACATCAACAACGATAACGTCCCTCCTTTATCGAATCTCAACTCATTCAAACGGTAGTATCAGACACAAGTTAACATTTAAAGGGTTTGCTTTGGCAAAGTTAATTAGAGCATTACAATAGAATGCAAACTATGGAGTATCATCATTTCAGGGTAACATACATGTACGTCAAAGCAAAAGATTGTGGAGAAAATTGAGGATCATCCTTGAACGTAATCATTTAATTTGGTCCCTTTTCCATTGAATGGTAGATGGATTAGCATTGATGACAAAGAGTTGCCGGTGAAAGTTTCATCAGAGAACAGAGTCAAACGCGCCCTGGAATCTGTGTTAGTTGGTGGTTTTGAAGCACATGCAGCGACCACCAATCTGAGTATTAAACCAGAAGGTAGCATCATAAGTAATCTAATGAGCTTCCCGCCACTCGTTTCGTTGAATGTTCGGTACTTGAGCAGCATCTGGCTATTATCTCACCTGTTATAACTACAATTTCAACAATCCTTCTTATCCACCGACTCTGAAAAAGCTGCTTTATCACAATCTCTCAGAATAATCAATTTTATGTGACACCGTAACTGCAAATCGGAAACGTCCACTGGGATTTGGTATTTTTCTTTTTCTTGTATACTTGGACTTCAGATGGACAATGACAGTATTTTAACGTTTTCTCTTACATTTGAAAGAAATACTTGCAACAATTTCTACCATGCTCCTTGATCCAATCAGAATTTCCGACAAACTAGATAGGGGAAGAATTCATACCTTCCTGTCACTGGACCACATGGTAATGATGATCATATAGAATCATTGCCCTTGTAAGTATCGAATTCTTTAGGAGATATCCAGAGGGGATAGGGTTCTCCTACACAATCATTTTGGCTGAATGTGCATAATTAAGTAAACATTTTGTTATTATAATAAGTATAGTCTGAACATTGAACCACGATTCTTTTAACATATATGGAAGAAGTTTCATCATTTTCACTGAACTAAATAACGTTTCTTTATCATATTAGTTTTACATAATCATGTAATTCTTTTAATTTGCCATTGGATGTTCATTGACGCCATATTTCTTATTTTCTTTTGTGCATGTTTTGCAATTTTTGGTGCATAAAGGGTAAACCGTGCATCTGCTTTGGGAATGGAATTTCAAACATCTACTTACTGACAAAATACCTTTTCCATTGGAATTTGTTAATTTTCACTTTGCCGAACTTTTATTTCATTGACTGTTCATATTATTGCTTACATATTCCCTATATTCTGGTATTAGCTAGGAACGGAAAATGCTGAAGCATAAGGTAAGAAATTGTATTCCAATGGGGCACAAAATTATATTGACATACGGAAATATAAAACCTGCATATGATTTCTTCTTGATAAATAATATACGTATTCTGAACTAATCAAATGTATGTATCTAGTGAGAGGAATATAGTGGAAAGTTTGCTGATTAATCACCTTCCTAAAGTGGATAACCTTCCTTGAAACAATCTAATCTTCAGTGTCTTGAAGGTGACAAACTAGCTTGGCTTAAAATAATGGATTTAAATATACATGAGGCCCGTTTCCTCCAATTATGGAGATCAGTGAGGGGCATGGCATCTAATTGAGTCATATTAATCCCACCTGATTAAATACCTTTTCTGATGTTCTATCCCATTGGTGGACCCAATTGATTACTGAAAAAGAAGCAGCGTCGAAGGAGGATTCAAATCTAGTCCCCTCAACAAATTAGACCCATTATCCTTCCGTTTTTCTTCAATATTAGCGATGGAAGAAGAAGCTGGAACTGTCACTGTGACGTCAAGGTTTAGGTCGGGCAATAAGCCACATGGGTCATCCTCCAAGGAACTAGCTGCATCAGATACTTGTTCATAATCGGTGTTTGGTTTCGCCGAGTGATGTTCTACTTTGGGTTGAGTTTTGAAGCCAGACGAAGTTGCACTGGCGGAGTTTTGAGAGTCTTGAAGGCGAGGAAAGGAATGGCTTAGACGATGATTATTTGGATCAATCCCCCGGTTTATTAACTTTTTCCTTAGATGAGAATTCCAATAATTTTTTACTTCATTGTCTGTGCGTCCAGGTAATCTCCCTGCTATCAGGGACCATCTGAGAAAAAACAGAAAAGCAAATTCAGGTCTTTACGATGACATTCATCTGAAAACATGGTCACAAACATCACAGAATAAAAGTTTCCACTGTGAAACTTATGTTTGAGATAAGCAACAACTAATCCGTTATGTACCTTATCTTTTTTACTTAATCTGTTAATTTCTAGATGATAATGGGAGTTATTTTCACTTTGATTGATGAAAAGAAGGTATGGGAACTTCGTTTTTGGGAGTAAGTGTGGGAGTTCTCAGAACTTGTGTTGTGTTTAGACTAGCGGATGGTGAAGGGAAGGTTTATATTTGCTCTCTGTCCTCTTCTGGGGCGCCTTAACTGGAATCTGGTAGTACTAGCTAGGTTACACCCTCTTTGTTGCTTTTAATCTGTGAAAAAGCAAGAAAGATAACGTATTCACAGACAAAAATTATCTATTTATGTATTATATTATCCCCTCAATAGATTTCTGTTAGAAGTTCTATTAGAAGAGGCTTTTGAATTCGATAACTATTGCTGAAACTCACTAATTCCTTCTCTAACTTATGGAAAAAGGAAGACAAAACAAGATTAGGAAAGATTTGTTGGCACTGCAAGGCAACCGAGAGCTTAAGCATATATATCGTACCGGTTTCCTAGGAGTGCATGAAGCTTGATGATGAGATCTTCTTCATCTTCGGTAAAGTTCCCTCGTTTAAGGTCAGGCCTCAGATAGTTTATCCATCTCAGCCTACAACTTTTGCCGCAGCGAAGTAGGCCTGATTAAAATTGTGAAAAATGGCACGCGAATTTAAATTTCTTCACTTTAACTTCGGAATATTTCTATGTATGCGAACTTTTGATGCTAATTCATATGGAAATCTGCACGGAAAAATGCTGCTTTTACAATTACAAACCTGCAGCTTGAGGAAGTTTACGCCAACAACCTTCACCATGCTTTCGAATGTATTCTATCAGCTTTTGGTCCTCTTGCTTAGACCAAGCTCCTTTGTTTGTGTCTTGCTTATCACAACAAGGCTTTCTCATCGATTCCCTTATTAGCTGCTCTCAAGAGGTAAACTCAAAAGCCTCAGTTGGGATCCCTAAACATGAGAGATCGAGAAAAAGAAATTGAGATAAAGGGTAAAGAAATGTCCAAAGTCGAAGACGAATAGACGATGGAAGGGAGGCAGAGAAAAAGAGGAATGGAGGGTATATATTAAGCTTTTGGCCAATTTTGATAGATAACATGAAAAGGGTTGACTTGGACCGGTGGTTTGGCCATGCGTGACTGCGTGGGTGTTGTGTTACGAGAGAGAGAGAGAGAAGGTGGCGAGGGCTTTGACAATGGATTCTTTTTCGGGGGGCTTTTGTTAGTTGCCGTTTAACCCCTCCGTGTAACTGTTTGTCTGTCAACTCTTTTTGCTCCGATTCCTTTGTTGTAATCTGTAGTTTGATTTAACTTTTCTGATTTTAAGCAGTCAGCTTTTAATACATTAGAATTGCATACTACTGTAGCAATTATATAAGTGATGTGGGTACGCATGTAAATTATGACAATTATACCATCGCCAGGAAAAAATAACACCAAAGCGAAATTATAGTCGGCAAAATAATTATCCAGGTAACAAGACTTCTATTCTATGGCTAATGCAACTATGTAGCAGGGAAGAAAAAGAAGAAGAAGAAGAAGAGAGTGATATAATGTTTAGGGGAGAAAAATGTTATAAATTGGAGATCATTGTAATCGAGATAACAATGTTAAAAATTTTAAAAAAAATTCCTATCTTAAACATTATTTTTGTAGTGTTACTCTAACTTATTGTTACATATAATTATAAGTAATAGTATATTATTTCGGAGACTCAGAAGCATTAAGTCTATAAATAATTCCTCACATTTTTCAAACTATTAAAAATGTTGGAATTTATATGTAGGGAAATATTGGATAATTAAGAAAAGAATTTTCTGACTATACCCGTGAGAACTTCAATTCCTGGGATTCCCATTTTTTCTTCATGTGAAGTCTTTAAAAAGATGCATGAAAGAAGTTGGCAAGATCACATGTCTTCACGTTGACTGACAGTTTTGAGCTGCTGAAAAGAGAAAATGCCTCGTCTGTACGTGTGACTACTCTTGTGACGCATCTTATCCTAACGAACAGTCCTTTACCTCTGTCTTCATATCTCTAACTTCCACCTTCCATCTTTCTAATTAGAAGAAATAAATATTTATTTTTAATTGGTTGACCCCATAAATAAAAATTAAATACCTTTATATGATTGGCAAATGACACCGAGCCGAGTTGCACTTACTTTTTTTTAAAAAATTATTATTATCATTATTGCTTTTCAAGTTGAAAGAAATATCTAAACCAAAACCTTTGATCATCAATTATTTTCTGCTCTGCTCGTCTGAATAGATATCGAGGATTGGTAGTCAGTTTTGTCCCTATCGTTTTTCGTTTATGCCTATATTTAACAGAAGGATACACTGAGTTTGGATTCAATCCGGTAAGTACGGATTCAATATAGAGATATTCTTATATGCCTTGCTAAAAGCCATACATGACTTTTGTTACCAAACCACACTCGGACATCATTCAAACAAAAATAATAAATTAACAAATATACATTGATATACCTGATGATACTAATCATGTTTTTCTTAAGAATATAGATCTTACAAATTAATAAATCATCCTTTTAATCAGATCTACACAAAATACCATAACTACATCATTCATACTCTTCTCACTCAATACTCTTCTTTTCCATCTAAGACTAATTAAGGACCTGACAGTTTACCGTTAATAGAAATGTGAGGATCCTTACTAAAGCCTTCCTCACTTACCTCTAGCTCAGCCACTCTATCCTCTATGAACCGAGTAGATGGCTTGAGTGGCAAAGATTTTCCTTTTCTACGAGCCAAGGAGAAGTTAGCTTTTGGTGTAGCGATTGCCAGCAATAAAATAGCATAGAATGAGGTAGTAGGAGATCCTGACTCCTTTGAAAAGCTACATTATATTTCCTTCACTTTTGGTGAGGATTTAGTGGCTCCTCCATCTGAGTTATTAAACCAAGGAAAAAAAAATGTAATGTGGCATTAGTGGGAGGTTTCCTGGATAAAAGATTAGCTTGTCTAGTGGTGAACCAGTAGGCAAACATGATCCAGAAAAACTTATTCTAAGGAGCTGTCTTGTGAGAGTATGATCTCTTCATATTTAGATTCTTCATTGAGGAAATTGCAATGAAGAAATTGAAAATGGGACCATGACAGATCTGAGCTATAAACAATCCTTAATTGAGTTGATTTTCATATAATCCCTCTAGAATTTTGGTCCTATGAAGTGATGAGCTATTTGGATAATGTTTTGGGGCATCCTATAGCATTGCATGATAACACACAAATCCAAAAGGTATAGGATTTTCTAGAATTTGTGTTAAGATTAGACTAGAAGAGTAGCTTCATAATACAATGCATATCTTAAAGCTTAATGGTGTGGGAGACCTAATCAAGGGCTTCACAAAGGAAAACTACCCATGAGAATTCTTAAAAAAGGAATGGTAAAAATATGAGGCCAAAACCAATAGTTGATTAAACCAGCACTAAGGTAGGAGAATATGAAGACAAACAATAATAGGAGAATTTAGGGGGTGATCTTTAGGAAAAGACTAAAGAGGCTACTTCACAAAGGAAACTAGAAAAGTAGGGACAAATATAAGGGAATTCCTCCAATAAAAGTCATGATGAGATTGAAGAAGGAACTTACGAATGAAACTCCTAGAACAAAAGAGAAAGATGCTCTAATCTAAAAGACTTGAGTAGGTCTTGTTTTAAAAATGTTAGAGATGGATACAACCTTGCAACAATGGGGAAGAGGCTGAACCAATGTATCCTAGCTCTAGAAACTATAGAACTAGGAAAAGAAAGGCAAAAAAATAAGAAGTATATGGAATTCCTAATATGGAACATTAGAGGGTTGAACTACCTAAATAAATATATGGAGCTTAAAGAGGTCTTTGTTAAAAGAAGCCTCATTTTATTGATCTTAATAAAGCAAGACATATTCACTAATGGTCTTCATTTTTTGCAAAGGGAGTGGATTACTCTAAGTAATCATTCTTCCTACCCAAATGGAAGAGTGATTGTAGCATTTGATCCTTCTATAACCAATCTAATTTGTTGGAGTTATTCAGATCAATTTGTACCTTATGATATTTCGCTAATTGAAATAAACAAGATGATTGCTAAAACTACAATCTATGTAGGGAATTGGGAATTTAAGAGGTCTAAACTATGGGGTGAGTTGTTTGCACTAGTTCCAAGCATTAATATCCTTGGATGTTTGTAGGTAATTTCAATTGCCCAATTGCCCCATATAAAACATAAAATAGTTATCCATATTTTAAAGCCGAACTTTATGAACTGCTCAATCCCTCCTCTAAGTTTAGTCTACTGGATCTTAGATACATTGGGGCTCTTTAAACTTAGAGTAAAAAACATAAAGAGGATAAATTTATGCAAAGAAAATTAGACAAATTTCTAGTAAATGATAAATGGTTGAATAATGTTCTTTAAAGTTTAGCACACTTTGTAAATTTTTAATTCTCGGATCATTCCATGATTGAAATTAAGTTAACTTAGTAGGAGTATAAGAGGAAAGTTACTTTTATATTTTTCAATGCACTGTTGAAGCATCCTTAGTTTGATAAAGTAGTGAATAAAGTATTAAATATGGGAGGCAGCAGCACTCACACAAAAATGTGTGAGGTTTCTAAAGGAACTTAAAGAGGAATGTAAAGTGTTACTAAGGAATAATGGGGATCTTGTATAGATTAACAAAAATGAAGCATTTAAGGATCTTAACTCAATTTAGAAGGACCTTAAAAGTAACCTAAATGACCCAAGCTTTAAGAAGAGATAGGCCTAGAAGTCGAGAAACTAATACAATTCATTGGAGATTATTTTTAATTCACACTTAGGACTAAAATCTAGTATTACGTGGATAAAGGAAGGAGACATAAATTCCAAGTTTTTTCACAATGTTTTCTATGTAAGAAGGAACAAGGCTAGAATTCTAGCTTTGAAAGATTCCAATAGGGTTATAGTCGAAGATCAGGAGCATCTCAAGGAAATTACACAATCCTACTTTACTAATCTACAAGGTAGAAATAAGGTAAAGGAACTTACTAAAGAACTATATAACTCCCTGAGAGGCTCTATTTCCCCTCATCAAATAGCTACACTCACCAAGGCGATCACAGTGGAGGAGGTCGGGTCAATTATATTTTCTATTAGTTTTAATTTAGACGAAAGCTCCAGCTTGCTCTTATCTCCTAGGCTCTTAAGGCATAATACTTCCTTCCGTAAGGAGATTAAAGATAGAGTCACTTCCTTTCAGATATCTAAGAGTCCCCATCTCCAATATAAACATAAATCCTAATAATCACAAGTCTTTAGTATGTTCCACGGAGAAAAGTATAACTCATGGTGTAACAGAAGCTTATCCTATAGAGGCAAGATCTGAGTTACAATATCCTCAGTAACTTTAATTACTATTGGATCTCTTACTTAGCTATGAACAGTCTCAAAGAGAATAGACATGCAAATTAGGGATGTCACTTAGAAAGGATGTACTAATAACGCTAAATCTCTTTGCATCAAATGGAGTTCCCTCATTGTCTTCCTAAGTAGGAAGGTGGAATTGGAATAAGCTTAGCTAGTATCCTAAATAAATCACTATTAGTTAAAAGGTTATGGATGTTTTATGAGAGAAAGGAGAACTTATGGGTTAAGGGGTCTATTTATACTAGATAAAAAGGGAGAGCATATAAACCTTATAAGTGAAACCTATTTAGTTCTACGCATTATAAAGAATTTTTCTACCAGACTCTTTATATAGATCCATATCAAACATAAGATGGAGGATGATAGTGGCATAAGTTTTTGGTTTGATAACTAGCCATACCATTGGACCTATATACATGATTAGGTAATTCAATCATATGAGTGCCATCATTCTTACATCTACTAAGGCCTCTGATTTTATGTTGAATAAAGATTGGCATTGGCCTTTCTATAGTACTAAAGGCTCACAAAGAATTCTCCAATTAGTCTCTAGATGCTCCCTAGATGTTAACATAGTAGATTTAATAAACTGGACAGTGGAAAAAGATAAGAAGTTCTCTAATAGTTCTTACAAGAAACTTTTAATTGATTATACCCTAAAAGTTGATTGGTTCACAATAGAGTGGGACTCAACAATCTCACCATCTCACTCTTTTTTACATCGGCTAACTATCAAGAAAAGTTTAGCTACTAGGGATATAATCAAATTCTCAACTGATAGTAAAGAATATGCATTATGTGGAATTAAGCTAGAATGCCTCACTTATGTATTCTTTGAATGCTCTTATTCTCAAAGATTGTGGAGAAAAATGATGGACTTGTTTAACACTCAATGCCACATTCAAGGCTAATTAAATATTGTAGAATGGGCTAATTTAGTCCAATTGGGTAACAAATGGGATAAAAAGCTATTTAAAGTTGGCATGAGAGCTCCAGTGCATTTGATATGGAACATAAGGAACAATGCAATCTTTAGGAGCAACAAACTTGTTGTGGAGGTGTCACCATAGAGATTCCTATTGAAAATTCAATTAGAAGTTTTAATAAAAGGGCTATATTATAAAATTGCCTCTCAAATACAACATAAACTAGCTCTATAATGTGGATTGAATACAAGCATTAGAGCTATTCAATTGTATTGCAAGTTGTTCTCTCCATTATGTCATGTGGACAAGTTATAAGTCTAAATTAGGTTAATACCACTTGTATTATTGAGATGCAACTATTGTACATTTTGGTTAAGTTTTATTAATGAAATATTAACCTTTCAAAGAAAAAGATAATTAAATAAAAAATAGTTATATTAAATCATCAAAAGATTCAATGAAGTACATGAGGTTTTAAATAAAGGAACAAGAGAATTATTCCTATTATCTTGATTGGTTTTGCATAATGCTACTCTTAAAATAATTAAACTTAAATTTAGTCTACTAAATGAAAATAAAATAATGTAATACACTTAAAATTTTAAATAATTTAGATAATCCTAAATAAAATCAAATAATTTTTTTTAATGGTTTATGAAATACATTGAAATTAGATTATACTATAAATATTATTAAACTTATTCTCCATCTCTTGATAATTAGATTATGTAATTTACCATCATTCACAAAGAGAATCTTCTTAAAGCTAAACGAAACTTAAACTTCAACAATTTATACAATATTAATTATTTTAATATTTCGAAAACAAGTTCTCAAAGGTAGTTAAGCTCCATAACTTGTTTTTCTGGGATAGTTTTCTGTTAAGAAATTATATAGAAATCATACTTTGACATTGTTTTCGTCCACTTAGATAGGTCACATTATATATATGGAATCACAACTTATATTCTACCATAGGTGGTGACCCAAACCACTTATGCCTTATTAAAATAACCTGACTAATTTCACCCAACTCGTATTTTCCCCTTTGCTAATTCATTTGAGAATGCTAACAACTAATTTTTCTCTATTCTATTAGGTGTTAGGTCGGGCACATGCTATTAGGGTAGAGGGTTTTCTATATTTAAGACAATGTACATGCATATGTGCTCAGTCATCTCTCTCTTATAATTTGTTTCATCGGTGCACATGTCCTTGAGTGGGTTTTCCTTTTTGACTTTTTTTCATTTGTACATGTCTCTTAGAAAAAAATTGGGAGTACTGTGTACTAACTGAATTTGATTTGCACATCATATAATATTGTGTTTTCATATTCCTTTGAGTTGTAATAAGTAAAATTTCTATATTTGATAGGATAATAGGTTCATTTATGTGTACTCCGTTATATAATCCCACAAATTTGATAAAGAATGTGACATTGCAGTGAAATTCACATGGCTTTCATTACATACAACAATTCGCATGAACCTTTTTTTTGTCAAATCTCTTTTTATTTTTTAATTTCACTTTTATGTTTGAATTTAAACACATTGGACTAACAAGGATTAAGATCAACATGTCATCTTGTGACGAGTTAATAGAATTATAAATATGTGCATTACTGTCATTGCAAAATCAAAATATCTTATAGATCACTTCATGAGCCCAAAGCATTCCCAAGAAAAGATTATATGAATGTACTTAATTTGGGTAAGTTTTACACTTGTTGATCAAACAAACAAAGAAATATAATTTTTGATAAGTGAAATGTTGTTTCTAAAAAATTAAAATAAATGCGAATATTTTAAACGAGAAATTTACTTTTTCTTTTCTTTTTTAAGAATATCAAATTGAGAAAAGTGTTGACTTTATTAATAGGCTTGTAAAAAATAATGCCAAGTTTCAAAATTGCAATAAAGATATTTGAATACAAATGTTGACGATACTTAATTGGTTTGTAGTGTGTTTAAGAATTGTTTATGTTGTAGGTTCGATGTGGATGAGAAAATGTCATTATTAAGAGTAGATATTGAATAATTGGGGGAAAAATCAAGTACAAAACTACTTAAAATGTAATATATAAGTTTTTGTAGACAAGTTGACCACTATCTTATGCATTTGAATATTATGTGCTATTAATATAGTTAGAGTTGACTTTTGTATATCATGAATGATATCCAATTGCTTTATCGGTTGTTATCTCATGTTCATCGGAGAATTTTACATTTTTTATCTATGGGAATTTTACATAATTGTTACCATACATCCATTTAATTTTTACACTCAATAAACTAATACGATTGGTTTGAGCAATTCCCTTTAACTTGAACAGAATTGGCAAATTAAAAGAACATACAAATATGTAAATAAATTTACAAATGAGTGTGTTACTAGCATAATATGTCTCTTAATTTGAACTATGAACTTTTTCACCCTCTCTATGAGTATAACTTTCACATCTTACGAAATACACCATAATAATAAAAATATAAAAGAAGGATAAAACAAAGGTAATTTAATAAGGCAAATACATGTAAGAGGGAGGTGAATTGTGTGTGACTCGAAAATTTTCTAAGTTACTTTCAATTCATATAAAGATAGGGGTCTGTTAAAATTTAAAACAATAGGATTCTATCAGATGATAGAAGCTTGTTAAATGACATGAACCTATTAGACAATTGGAGCCTACTAAACAATAAATCTTGTTAAAGCAATTTAAAACAGAAGGTGCCTGTTAAAGCTTAAAGAAACCTCTTGCAAGTTGAAAAACATAAGGATTCTATTATATAAGTGAAGGAGTCTTTTGCAAAAATGAAAACACAAACAATATACTGCGGAAATTTAAAAGTTAAAGAGAGAGAGGGGAATGACGCAGCTGATTTATAATGGTTCGGTTTATAACCTAAGCCTACGTCCAGTTCCTAAGTATCCAACTTGATTGTTTCACTAAAATCCCAAGTAGTAATTTGAGGAGCCTTTTCACGCTCACAAGTACATATTTTTCAAGGTTCTCTAACCTTCCAAACTAATAGTATTTAGCTAGCATTTACAAGCTCTTAATAGATAAAAATGTAATTTGCTCAATATGAGCTTCAATGATCTCTCTCAAAAAGAATTTCACTTTCTAAAGCATAAGAGATTTGATAAGAATGTGACTTTCAAGAGTATTGATGTGGTTGATGTAATTCAAGAGTCCGAGCTATTTTTGCAGAAGCAGTGACTCTCCTTTAAGTAGACATTTCCTTTAACTAGTTATTGCTTCACTTGTATCCTTAGTTAACTAGATGGATTTAAATCTGAATAACTTCGATGTCATCTTTACCAAAAAATTTTCAATAATTACGGAGCTAATATACAATCTTCATAATTAGTAGGATCCTTTTGGATAAACAATTTCTAATAAGGAAGTTCATAAAGAAGGTTCCTATAAGAAAGGAAGCATTTCTCCTATGATTTTATTTCCTTTTAAGAATTAGACCATTAATTATACAAAGACATAAATCCAATTTAAAATTTGAAATATTATGTGTTTATCATCAAAATCATTAATAATAAACCTTAAACTAACAATCTCCCCCTTTTTAATGATCACAAACAATAACAAATATATTTTCAAAATTTAACTAATAATGAAGGGTTTCGAAAAAATACCTATAGACTTTATAAGTTCTTACTGATTAGAGGAGCCTTTCCTTTCTTATTAAGGAGATTATCGTTAACCAATTATAGATTAAAACTTCACATATTCAGTTAGTAACATATATCATAGATTCATCATGCTCATAAATTATGTAAGTAAAAGTTATCCTAGTATATCATAAATCTTTCGACAAAATATATCGTCATCTTAATTCTCCCCCTTTATCATTATCAAAAGTAGAGGGAAAAGAATGAATCAAGAAAAAATAATAACAAAGTTATCAAAGAGATATATAACATGTCGTGCTCAAAATCATGCAAGGTGAAAATATATCATTAACTCTTTAACTCTCCCCCTTTATCGTTATAAAAAAATATCTACTCTTCCCCTGTATTAAAGTTGAGAATTCTTCATAAAAGGATGGATTAGTAGCACCAAATATTATATCATCAACATACATTCATACTATGAGTAGAGCAATCTCCTTTTTCTTAATAAAGAAGGTTTTATCTACCTTTCCTCTTTCGAAGTTATTCTCAAGCAGAAAATTACTTAATCTTTCATGGCATCCTTAAGGAGCCTGCTTTAGGCCATATAGGGCTTTAGATAAGTTTATCATGTAATCTGGATGATCTTCTTTCTCAAAACCTTCTTGTTAATTATAACCTTAAGCTACAAGTCTAGTTTTGTTTCTTACCACTTTACCATTTTCATCACAAAAGTCTTCAATTTTTCTATTATCAAATTCTCCTCCATGATCACTCCGAATTGATAAAATGCAATACCCACCCACTATTAACTATTTATTGATTTTCTCTTGTCTCTATTTGAAGTTTATTTGCAGAAAGTATTATCTTATTTTAGGTAGGTACCCAAAATTTTTTAGGTCCTTTTAGGTTAGTAGCTTAACTTTTCGATCTCCAAACATACATTTGAGATAATTTCCTCATTCTACAAAAGTTCAAAAAATGACTAATATGATCATGTCTACCACAGTAGAAGCACAAAACAAATGAATGAGAGTTGTTATAATTTCTACCATGTATTAGGTTCTTGCTGTTATGACTATGACTACTGCTGGATTTAATAGAGAAATTCTTATGTGGCCTAATATCATTATTTTCATTGTAACTTATTCTAGCCTTATCAAAAATGCATTTACCATTACTAAGCAATGCATCAAGGTTGTTCCTTCCATCAACTAAATTTTCTATATCTTTTCCTAAAGATAAGATCTTTCCATCACATTTCTCTTTCTCAAATTCCAGAGCAACAACTTTTTCATCTAATTGTCTTACTTTATTATAATCATTCTCATGTAAAGTATTTTCCTACTTATCTACTCTTTCTTTTATAACTTCCTTTTCAGAAACGTTTTGCTTATAATCAACCTCAAGAGACATATTCTTGGCACCAAATTCTCATTCACAGATTCCAATGATTTACTCTTACTCTTTAGAGATGCATCATTGCTCTCGAACTTCTTAACTTATTTGAAATAATTCACTGCCAACTTTTTCTACTGATTATACAATTTATGACATGCATTTTTCAATTCATCAACTTCAATATTAGAGTTAGAATACTATACCTCATTATCTCCTAATTTATCCATAAAACAGACGTTGCTGAATTCTTAAGGCTCTTCTTCTTCAAAGCTTTCAAAATCTTCATCTGACTAGGCTACTCTTGGTGTCATTCCTCTTTTGTAGGAGGATTGTTTATCTCGTCTAAGCTTGGTTTCATGGATCAACAAGTTTCCTCGTAGCCAATCAAGTGACATAGTATCTAGATCATTTGCAATTTCTAGAGCTATCACCTTAGGTCTCCATTCCTATCGTAGTGATCTTAGAATCTTTGTTACGAGATAATTATTGGGATATATCTTTCCCAAGTTCTTTAAGGTCGTGATGATGTTGTTGAATTGTCCGAAGAATTCATTTATGGTTTCTCTCTATTTCATGCCAATAGTTTCATATTGATGGACTAAAAGACTTATTTTTATCTTTGTTTACCTCATTCGTTCCTTCAAAGGTGACTTGTAGTTTATCCCACATTTCTTTTGCTATAGAGCAGTAAGATATCCTTTCATATTCTTCTGGAGACAATACACATATCAGATGATGTTTTGCTTTAGCGTTTAGTTGTGCATTTCGTTTATCAACATCAGTTCATACCTCTACATCATCGGTTATGGAAAGTGTAGCTCCAACTTTAATGGCTTGCCAGACTTCGATATCTACAGATTGGAGATATATGGTCATTCTATCTTTCTAATATAAGTAGTTGTTTTTGTTGAAGTAAGGAGGCTTTGAGATAAATTGTACTTCAAAACTTCTCAAATTATTTTCCATGATCTATCACGAGTTGTAAAACAAAAAAATGTGAAAAGTTGCTCTAATACCAAGTGATAAAGCAAATATATGCAAGAATGGGTGAATTGTGTATGACTTGAAAAATTTTCCAAGTTATTTTCAATTCGTATAAAGACAAGGGTCTGCTAAAATTTAAAATAATAAAAGTCTGTCAAACAATAGAAGCCTGTTAAACGACAGGAGCTTGTTAGATGATCAGAGCCTACTAAACGATAAATCTTATTAAAACAAATTAAAATAGAATTATCATCATCCAAGAGGTGTAATTAAATGAAGTATGTAATATACTTCAACAACTTATTGTATTTAGTTATATTAAACTTGATAACGTCGAATGAATATTTAATATGACTGTAATGTTTAACATGCAGAAAAAGGCCCAACACAATTAGTTGTTAGACTTGTACGCATGTAATTATCCAATTCTTACCTTAACCAAAAACCTTAGGGCAAGCATAAATATGTTACTAAAGTTAATCTAATGATGCCTGCTATTTTCTTTTATAAAAATAAAAAGGCAAGGGAAATATAACCCTTAACCTAGTCCAATAGGTTGATTTGCGACAAAGTAAGCTACAAGAGATTGCTAAAGTTAATCAAGGAGGTTAAAGGATGATTTACAATGAAAGCGATTACAATTCACTTTAATTTGAAGATGATAGTTGGTTAAAAGATAAGACAAGTTGAAATTTATCAATGAAAGGGATTGCATCTTAAAATAGTATAGATGAATAAGAGATGAGACATGTTGAAGTGTGTAAATGCAGACTGATCGAATCGAACACTTAACTTTAAATCATTAATTCATTAAATAATTTATTTAAAATATGTAATTTTGAACTATTATATATATTCAACTATTTATCAAATACACACGAAAAGACTAATAGTTATAAATTTCAATGACATAACAAATAAATATTAGTTCTTAAATTGAAAAAATCTTTAATTGATATCAGCCTTAAAACTAACATTTGAGTCAAACATTTGGATCATGTTTTCGGGTGACTCAAACAGCTTGGTTTATTTTTTGGTAGGATTTGAATGAAGTTTTAGAGCACAAGTCAATAATTTATGAAGAGCAAAATTAGGTTAATTAGATTATACTCGTATAGGACATATTTTGAGTGAGTTCGTGCCCACGTGTTAACGTAATGATTCCACGGGCAAAGTCAACATTAGGTAAAAGGGTTGATGGGTGGGTTATTATAATCAACTGACAAATAACTAATACAAGAGATTCTAAAACCTAAATAATAACAAAATTTTGAAATGGGTAAAACTACAGTGGAGAAAAACACGTACCTTTTATCTTGTCTAGAGAAATATTCAACTTTCTTATACCCAACCTCAAGTCCATATGATACGTAAACTCCTTCACCCTGTCTCTTTTCAAGATAAACCATATATTAATTCTACCATGTATGATCAACAGACTGAATTCAAATTGAATTTGATATCAATCTAAGCAATTATATGGTAATGAAAATCTATCATTATTTATCATAAAACTTAATTATAATGTTATATATAGTTTGATTTAACATTTACAATTTCCATATTGTATAATTAGGGAAATAAAATTTAAGGTTTTCTATTAACTTGTAAAATACTGATTTTCCATAATTAATAATTTTATTTATCTTTTTTAGTTTTTGTACGATTACTAGGCATTTGTTCAGTGGCTTTATCGAGTAAATCATTTGTTTTTAATTAATTTAAGATTAATGTTCATAAAGAATGAATTATTTTAGACCATCTAACTTACACCCAAAAAAAACCTTTTATTTTCAATACTTTGCCAGTTTATCAATAGCAATTCCAAACAATGCACAATTTTAAAATATAATTTTCATTAATAAATTATAGTATCCTAGTATAACTCAACTAGGCAACGTATCACCCAATTGTTTATGCTGGGTTTTGAAAATAACTGACAAAGGATCAAATAATTATGCTACATTGTTGTCTTTAAATATGAGATGTACAACGTGATATATGTCATTGACATAGGAAAATTATTAACTACCTAATTTCCAGAAATAAAGAAATATTATATTTGGTATATTTGTAAGCTAACATGAAGTGAACAATCTTGTTGTCATTGGGTATAACTTACCCGATCAGAATCACAAAAAGCACGGAGATCCAACTCACTAGAGGAAGAAAACAATATGCTTAGACCAGGTGCTAATTTCACGAAGCGCAAAATTCTCATAGTTGCATTAAAATGATCTTGGCTTAGGTCCTGCGTAATTATAAGTAAATAAGGCGACCGACAATACCAGCATATCGATTAACATTGTCAATAGGGACGCCGGAGTCATAGGAAAGTTGTTACTTCAACATTAGAAAATCACATGGTTTACAACCAAGCATGCCTGATTTTATAAGAATGTCAATGGTATATTTCCTTTGTTATAAAGAAATGCCATTAGATGTTCGATTAACCTCAATTCCAAGAAAGTATTTGAGGGAGCCAAAATCCTTATATGAAAGCAAGTGTCACGATTGCATTTCAAGGCTTAACAGTAAGAAGAATTATTGATTATAATGATTACATTATCGACGTATACAAAGACTGCAGCAAAAGAATCCCCTGAATGTGAAATTAAAGAGAGAATTATCTACTTTTGGTTGAACGAATCCGAAATGGATCAAATTAGCGGAGAACTTAGCAAACTATTGTTAAGATGTTGGCTTTAATTAACCCATAAATTGACTTTCAAAGGTGACAAATTCAATTATCACTCGACTTTGAATAATCTAGCAGAGGAGACATATATACTTCTTTATTTTACTCATTACAAGGAATGCATTATTTACATTCAATTCACGAAGTCCCACATTTTAATTGCAGCAATTGCAAGCATCTAATAGTGGTAAGTTTTGCCACTGAGCGAAAGTCTTTATGTCGTCAAGGCCTCAACTCGCGAGTATCCTTTGGCAACTAATTGCGCATTATAATGTTTAATTCTAGAATTTGCATTATATTTAATTATTTAGACTCACTTTAATCTAACAAGCTTTTTTTTTCCCCCATCATGTACCATACTCCAAGTGTTATTTTTCTCTAACGCTTTGATCTCTTAACCCATGGCTTCTCTCTAATTTGGGTCTTGAACAAGCTGTGTGCAAGCATTAGGCATTACTTGACTACAGATGGCAGCTAAAAATTCAGTCCGAGATGATGAAAATTTTGAATAAGATAATGAATGAGATAAAAGGTGTTTTGCAGTTGAAGTGACTGCGCTAGATTGTGACGAGAGGCTGGAATCATCCCATACACATACAATCATTAAGATGTTTTGGAGGCTGACGATTTCTTCACGGGTGTTTTCTTTGTTGAGGAGGGCGGCATAGTCAAGTTCATTGGCAAAGGAGATAGGTAGAAATTCACGTTATGGAGGATTATCACTTGAATCAACATTAAATTTAGTGTAGTAGTGTCATGTAAGGGTGATCTCACTTGATGCCCATTTGTAACAGTTAAAGGAATGATAGTAAGGACTAAATTGTTCACTTGACTATGAATTTAAATTAAAAAAGAGAAATGTTTTTCCTAAAATATTACATCTCTGGAATTGAAAATTTTCTTTTAATTAGATCATACACATGATACCCCCTCTTGTCCTTGATGATAACCAGCAAATATGCAATGTCTAGAACGTTCGTCAAACTTGAGGATTACAAGAGAGTTTTTTTTTTTTATAGAAAAGGATAACGTGAGAGTTAGTGTTCCAGTAACTGCTATAAAGTTTTAGCTTGTGTTCTTTTTTTATGTTTTATTTTCTTATGGAGAAAAATCGAGCTAAAATTATATAAAAAATAAAATTGAATATAATGAAATTTCATAAGAAATTTAAAAATGTAAAAATTTTGACAGGATGATTTATGAACGGATTTACATACAAATTTTCCAATCATACATCGACAAATTATTTGCAAATGTATTCGATATTCACATTGCAAGATTAATTTGTTGTTCCCTTTGAAAACGTAGCCGTGAAAATAATAATTCCTCATTTGAAAGCTTTATAACACGGCACATAGAGTGGATAACCTTTTGTAGTGAGGATGGATATCCAACTTAGTTATGAAGTTTACTCAGTAAAGTTTTTAGACAGTTTAAGCATGACACAGTTGTGTAAAAAAAAAAAAACAATATAAAATGAAAAGAGAATACCCGAACCATTGAACTTTTTTAGGAAGTGAATGTATTAATGGTAAAGATAGAATTGTATAGGATAAACCAATTAACAAGACTTTAGCTACTAACGGCAATGGCTTGTGTTGAAGTAAAGTTACATTTAACAATCTTCATCTGCACAAGACGTCCCTGTAAGACCTCAGTGATTATCCATCAAATTTAGCCCAAGACTCCTATTAATGATAATGATCCAACTGTTACATAGAGGTCATAGAGATTATTCCATACTATCATCTATTCCTGCATGTCTTTATCTCAAGTTAATCCTCCAATTACCCTTCAAGTTAGAGCTGTATATACCGTGCCAAGGTGGTGAGCTATTATCTGTTCTCTAATAGAGCATACAATAGAATGAAACAAGCCACGGTGCTATCTTAAAAATGATCTAGTCTCTAATCTTGTTCTTTTGGTTTTTGCAACACCATTGTATAAGGTCCCTCCATTTGTTGATGATTAGTTGCACATTCTCATTATAATGCTCCCAAAACTGAAGAATTCAGCGCAAAGAGAGATGTCTTATAGGTTCATTAGCAACTTTGCGTAAATTGTATGCTCCCACAACCACCTTGAATTTCTTAACTTTGTCCAAGACTACGTTTGGTTGGGGGTTTATTAAAGGAATGAAATATAATGTAATATTATTCCATCATTTGAAAGGAGGGTTTATAATAGAAAGAGATGGAAGAAGATGATTTTATATTACATCTCATTTGATCCTAAACAGTAAAAATGAGAAATCTCCAATTTGGGAGGTTTATGATGGAATGTAAAATGATAAAAAACTTTCACTATATTAAATTATAAACCTTTCTTCCAAACCATATTTCACTATAATACATTATAAACCCTTACATCTCTCCCAAACAATAATTTTATATATTACATCTATTTATATTCCATTTCATCATAAACCATTTTATTTATTCTATTTCATTAAAAACTTTACGTCCAACCAAATACAGCCTAAGGTATTCAATTTTTCTTTAATAGCTAGTCATAGAGTTAAGGATGCTTTTAGATAGGACTACTTAAACCAACCAAACTAAAACCAAGGTACTTGATACAAAGGTTTTCCTTTAAGCATCAACTTATCCGCTGGTTGTGCCAATCTTTTTGCATGACAATCTCAATTAGGTCAATTAAAGCAAGATTTAGCTTTTCCTTATGACAGTTAACCAACCTACTTGTTCTTGAATGCCTTACAACTCTCGTAGTGTTGCACTTTTACACTCTTGCAAGAAAACTATAAAAGAACTAAATATTCATAGAAACAATATGAGCAAGAAAGAGATACAACCAAAAGCCAACCTTTATTATTTTCCTCAAAGAATTCAAAGGAATGTTATCTCACATCTCCCTCTCTGTGTGTCTCTCATAGTCACTATCTCTGAGAAGAGTAAGGCTCAAATGATCTATTTATAGGCACCTCTAGATGACCATGTTAGAATCCTAATAGAATTCTACTAGCTAATATCACATCTTATCTTATCTTATCCTTATCAGATTACATCACAATAACTAATAGAATGAAATTCCCATCTAATTAGGACTCTATTTAACAACATGAAGCTACATCACAATAACAAGATAAAAGATTACATCTATATAGAAATTATCTATGCATATCCATGAAGATCTCCTCTATATTAAAATGATCCTTCTACATGATCTTTATCTTTTAGAGATGATGTTTATCCCTTATGATCTTATCTGCCATATCATCCAAGATCTCCTCATTTGCATCCATTGATGATGAGTCATCCAGCCAATATCACACTGGTCCTTACAATGCTTTCTCATGTCAACTCTGTTAGCTATGGGTCTATCCATTTGAGCACACATTAAGTCCTTAGTCCTTCAAGAAGCTAGTTTTAGCCAAGTCAGCTTGTATAAGGTCTGAAACTCTACCAAAATTGCACCATACTAAATCACTATAGATTTCTCGCATATTCCCGTAATGCATGCATGTGATTTAGATGAACTTCCACTGGATGTCTACCTCAAGCCTTCTTTTGGTCTCACATCTGAATCTTGCATTTCGTCGAAAATTTCCTCCAATGTGCACTAATGCATGCTAGTACCTGACATTTCCCCTTTTTCTCCTTACCTCATTGCAAGTTTTTTTCCTTATTCCGTCGTTCTGTATGTTAAACATTGGTCAAGGCTCACCAAACATGATACCACTATGGAGACTTATGGGTTTAATAGACCACCCCCTATTAGAAGAAATCGATGTTGTCGTCGAAACAATCTGCGGATGCTCCTCCAAATTTGGATTCCTCGAAAACACTTTTGTCATTGGCACATCTCTCTTGTACAATATTCCCTCTCCATCGGGTTTCTCATTGCTTGTGTTTGAACGCTCCTTCACAAGGTCCACTGCGCTCAACATAGCAAAACTACTAAGGTAGGTTTCTTTCGTTGAGCCTCCTCTCCTTCTCCTTGATCCTTCGCAACCATGATATTTACTTGCTGCTCACCCACCTTTTGTCATGGGCATTCATGAGTAAAGTATGGCCCTTCACAAATGAACAAGTAATATCTCATTTTGATTATTTATTGGACTTACCTTGAGAAGATCCACCTACCTTCTCCTTTCCTTTCTCCACACCATTCTGTGTCCCACCATTCTTCTTAACCTTGTAGCTAGTTCGAATTGTTGGTGACATTTGAAGATCGACCAAGGAATCTGTAGTTGATATTGTGCTTGGGAGGTCCTTCACGTTTTGCCTCCGAAGCTCCATTTGTGCACAACCTTAAAAGCCGTTTATGAAGTTGAACAACTTTTCATCCTTTGACATATTTTGCACATCCAACATCAAAGATTTGAATTTCCTCACATACTCCCCTATTGACTCGTCTTGCTTCACCCTCTTTAAAGCTTCCCTTATGAGTTGTGAAGTGTTGTTAGGGAAGAACTGATCCATTAACTCCTTCTTAATGTTCTCCCAAGTGTCAATAGGAGGTTTACCTACATTGATGTCGTTGGAGGTTCTCATTCTCTACCACAACTTTACATCTTCCATCAAGCACGTAGTCGTGAGCGACACATTCTTCGAGATGCAAACCTTTGCTGTCGCAAACTATTACTCTATATCTTATAAGAAAATTTCAAGCTCCTTGGCACTTCGATTGTTGTTCAAAACCTATGGCTCTCACAACTTCACCAGAGTGCTTTCAACACATCCAACATCTTGAGTTGCAATGACATGCATTATGATTTTGATCTTGAATCTAGAATCCTCTTGTGTCTTCATTATCCCCGTTATTTGATGCTACAATTGTTCAATTCATGCCTTCAACATCTCAAATCAACTATTGTAAGACATCACCTCTTCCTCCCCTTAAGAAATTGGCCTAATGAGTGCCTTTACTTAACTATCACGCTTCAGCAAATTGTTGCCTCCTGACATATCGAAATTTAGATCTGATACTAATTATTACAAAGGTTTTCCTTTAAACACCAACTTATCCGGTAGTTGCACCAACCCCTTTACATGACAATTTCATTTAGGCTAGTATAACAAGATTCAGCCTTTCCTCATGACTGTCAACCAACCTACTTGTTCTCGAATGCCTTATGACCCTTACAATATTTTACTCTCAATCTTATAAGAAAACTACGAAGGAACTAAATATTCAGGGTAACAATAAGAATAAGAAAGATATACAACCAAAAGCTAACCTTTATTACTTCCCTTAAAGTATAAACGAGTGCTCTCTCATATTTCCCTCTCTCTGGGTCTCTCATACTCACTATATCTGAAAAGAGCAAGGCTCAATTGAGCTATTTATAGGTATATCTAGATGACTAAATTAGAATTCTAATAGAACTCTACTAGTTAAGATCACATCTTTTCCTTAATAGATTACATCATGCTAACCATTAGAATAGCATCCCTATCCAATTAGGGCTATATCCAGTAGGATTAAGCTACTTTACAATAATAAGATAAAAGATTAAATCTATATAGGAATGATCTATTTATATCCATGAAGATCTTCTCTATCTTCAGATGATCTTTATTTCTTAGAGCTGATGTTCATCCATTGTGATCTTATCTACCACATCATCTAAGATCTCCTAATCTCTATTTTTTAATGATGAGTTATCAAAGACGATAGCACACTAGTTCCTCCAATGCGTTCCCATGTCAACTGCATTAGCTATAGTCTGACCATTTGAGCACACACTAAGTTCTTAATCCTTCAAGAACCTAGTCTTAGCTAAGTCAGCTGGTACAAGGTCTGAAACTTTACCAAAGCTCGTATCATGTTTGATCTAACTTGCTAAATCGTCTTATAACTCTTGCATATTCCCGTCATATGAGTGATCCAACTAATCTTCCACTCGATATCCATCTCAAGCCTTCTTTTAGTCTCACATCTAATTTTTGTATCTCGTCGAAGATTTTCGCCAATGTGCACCAATGCATGCTAGCATTTGACATTTCTCCTTTTTCTCCTTACCTCCTCATAAGTCTTTGCCTTGTTTCGTTGTTTCATGTGTCAAATATTGATCAAGGCTTGTCAATGCCCATATGATATCACTATTGAGATTTAGGGGTCTATCATCACTTTAGGGGATAGCTACCTGAACTTATTCCTATAAGAATAATTTATAAAGTCCCTGAAAGAATCATACCTCCATTAATGCGATATAAATGACTCGACAAGTTGAAAATTTGTATTAAGGTAGCTTAGGAGTATGGATAGATCTAAACTTTTTACATCTTTGACTATTGCACCTTTTGGAATCAAGTTTTTGACACAAGTGAGGGAATTTATCTCACGCAATGGCTAACAACTGACTAATTGTCATACTAGAATGAGGTTGAAGCTCCATCTCCTAATTTATAATGATTCTTATTCTTACTTTTTCTATAAGCTCAAGTAAGTGTCACATAAAATATGAAAAGTTAAACTTTGGCTTAATACTCCAAAAACTACCACTTTTATGTATTAAGTATGAATCGATCTTATTTGTCACGAGATATTATCCTTTAGTATTCTCTAAAACCTTTTTGTGAATTGTACCTAGATGGTAACCTTAGTAGAGTGTATACCTAAACCTCGCTCTTTCTTTGGCATACAGAGTTCAATCTATTTAACCTTTATTAGGATTAAACCGAGTCCATTACTTTCCCAAATAAAACTTTTCTATAGTTTTGATGATAGATTTTGGAAATCATACATAAGGATACCAATATATGGGTAAACTATATGGAGATAACTAGTTGAACTTTTCCTACTAAAGATAAGCTACTACTACACTAACTTCCTATTCTCCTTTCTAACCTTACAATGAGGGAGTGAATTTATTGAAGGAGAGTCTTTTAAAGGAAATATATATAACAAAGTAGTGGATTAGAGGTTTTTAGGATTTCAATTCAAGTGATACATTCTAAACAACTTGCATATACCCCTAACACTCATACAAATGGAAAGTTGGCTTATATGCTTATTGATGCCTAATGTAAAAAGGCACTTAAAGATGTTTAAGGTTGTTATAAAGGTGCTTATTGAGTTTATATATGCCTTAGAGAATAATGTCAAGTCATCAACAAACAAAATGTTGTAAATCTTTAAGGATTTGCACTTCGAGTGATATTTGAATTTCCTTTCTAAGCTAATTTTATGCTTTATAAATTTGATCAATACTTCCGTACATAAGGTGAAAAGGTAAGGGGAAAAAGGGTCCCCCTGCCTTAGTCCCCTTGCTCCTAGGAAGAGTTTTGTAGGCTTACCATTAATCATTACTCTATAGGAAATTATTGTAATACATTGGCCAATCCAATTAACATACTTATAAGGAAAACCAAAAGCAAGCTTAGTATTTAGGATAAATGTCCAATCTAATAAATCATGAGCCTTCTAGAAATTAAATTTGATAATATAATTCTTGCTAGATACTTTTTTATTATAGTTTTTATGTAATTCTTATACCAACCTTATGTTATCTCTAATAAATCAACCCCTAATAAATGCTCCCCATAAAGGATCAACAATTTGGCTAATGATTGTTTTTTACCCTGTTAGCTAACATATATTTATTGATTTTATATATTACATTGTAGTTGGATATAGGTCTAAATTCACTTATACAACTAGGAGATTGAACCATGAGAATCAAACATATATAGGTCTTGTTTACCTCATATAACAATGTTCCTTTATAAAACAATTCTAGCACAAATTCTCTTATTGTTACCTTTGTGATATTCCAAGATTAGAAAAAAAAAGGCATTTAATCCATTAAGGCTTGGTGTTTTATTTAGATTCATGCCAAATAAAGCTTCTTCTACATCCTTAGGCATAAACGGTCTAACTAAAGCATCTGCCTTCTAACTAAGAATTTAAGAGCCAATCATAAACTTTGGCAATGAGATTCTTAATAAGGCTTTAATGGGGGAACACATTAACTTTATGAAATAAGATGAAATTTCCTAGTGAATCTCAGTTTCTATGGCTAATCAAGTGTCGTCTTGGTTCTAAGGAGCTATGATTCAATTGGTGTTTCTCCTTAAGAGTAAGGGCTTATGGAAAAAGATAGTATTTTTGTCACTTGATTTTTGCCATAATACCTTGATCATTGTTTGATTAAGGACCAATTGCTTGAAAGCAAATTTTGGTTGTTATTAGGCAAATTGTATAATGAATTTTGGATTTTATTAAACTTCTTTTGTACATTTTTCAAATCCAATTGATTTTTGGTAATCTAGCCTTATTTTTTAGCTATTGTATTGTTCTCCTATATATGTATTGCTTGTGTCCTTTTGCATTTAAGGATAGACTTCTTTTAATGGCCTTTTTAAAATCATCAACTCCAACAATAAAGCTATTAAATTTTAAAGGGGTATTTCTCTTCTTTACATGGAACTTGTCTTGAATTAGTATAGGAGAGTGAAATGATAGAAGTAGATTCTTGAAACTTGCTTTGCTATTAGAAAATTCCTTTAACAAATTTTTATTCATCAAAGCTCTATCCAAATTCTTTCTCAATAGCCAATCCCCTTTTTGTTTGTTATTCTAGGTCTAGAATGATCCCTCCATCCTTAGATCTGTCATTTGGATGTAGCTTATATAGCATTTGAGGTCTTTAGAGTAACATTTTTGGATCATATTTCCATAGCTTCTATTTGAAGAAAAGTGGAGTTAAAGTCTCTAATTAACATCTAAAAGTTTTGCATGGAGTTTGGTTGCTTCCTTAATCAATTCTGGAGATGAGATACATGGAATGCTAGATTGAAAGAACAAAAAAAGGTTATGCTAAACATAAGCTTTTCAAATTTCATCCTTACTTGAAGATGGATGAGTTGATCTTTTATTGAAATTTAAGTTAATCCTGCTATTATTATGAAATTGGTGCTATTATTATGAAATTGGTGATTGGATACGAATCTTCAACGCCTCTTTAAACAAGTCATTTTGTCTTTAGTCTAATCATTAATTCTGGTTTTCAAGAGGCTTAATGTCATTACAAAATAAAAAAATCATTTGTTGTTTCTTAATGTTATTGACTCTCGTAATTTTTATGTAAGGATATTAATTTAATGAGAGAAGTAGAACTTCTTCCTTTGAACTCCTTCTAGTTACTCTTTGGAAGCTATCCTTAATTTTTGTAAAGTTGTCTTTGGAATTGCTAACATTATTGGGATGGCTTAACTCTTTTGCCTTGTTGCCATTTTCAGCCTCACTTTTTGGTATTATATCCTCTATGTTTTGTGGGCATAGAGATGCATGGTAACATTGTAAGTTGATTTATATGGGGAGCGAGGCTGAAAGCAAGTAGTGAGTAAGGAGACAAGTAAGGAGCAAAAGGTGGC
Source organism: Erythroxylum rotundifolium (assembly GCA_027563915.1). Taxonomy (NCBI): domain Eukaryota; kingdom Viridiplantae; phylum Streptophyta; class Magnoliopsida; order Malpighiales; family Erythroxylaceae; genus Erythroxylum; species Erythroxylum rotundifolium. The sequence continues at coordinate 10,687,170 of JAOSBO010000209.1, forward strand.
CAGAAAAAGGCACTTGATTTTGCGTATCAAAACACAACAAGAGAGCAAAGCATGAAACCACAAGCTATAATAGGGAAGTCATTCAGGACAAGCTCAACCTTACACGCCATAAAGTGGAAAACTTTAGAAAGAAGTTAGAAGAATTAGGTCATAATGGGTCTAATTAGACTCTAATGGTATAAGTTTTTTTTATAAGAATAATGAGCTTATTTTTTGCTAACATATTTATACCAAACTTAATGTCAAAAAAACTTCATAAAAATAAATGTATTAGTCCTGCCAAAAGTTGAAATTTTAATTTGAAAGGATTTTTTTAGTTTGATAAATCAATTTCGCTGTAATCTTTTTAATAAATAAATATTATTGGATCGATGGATGATATATATATACAAAATATAGTGTATAGACAATTATTAATTTTGTTATGTGTGCAAATTATTAAAAGTTGCCTTACACATGTTAAATTATAAATTGTACAATACAATATATTGAAGAACTATTTTGCAATTTAAAAAAATTCAGGGATTATTTTATAAATTTAAAACTTACTTAAAACAGTGTCCAATATTGATCGATATTAGTATAGTATCGTATAAGAACCAAATCCAATACTAATTTCGGTACGATATTCATAATGTTGCTAAGGTGTGTATAAAGATTTATTTATTTGAATTTTTGATTTTAGTTTACATAATAAAAGAGTAGATATATCTACATAATTCATCAAGTGGTCATCTATTGAAACTCTCAAAATAGTTATCAGGGTGTCTCAAAAATTAAGCTCAATTTGGCTTCTCTTCTTTTTTTTTTTTTTCCTTTCTAAATTTGATTTTCTATATTCTCAAAGTACAAAAAACTTGATTTTTTTTGGAAATAGCATTTTTTATTAATATCAATATACTAATATTTTTATTAATGATAATAATTAAATAACAAAATATTTTAAAATATATAAATTTCACAATAATTAAGTAAATAGTCTTATTTTAATATTTCAAACAATATTCATTAATAAATATTAGTAAAACTTGAAGTAACTTATTAAATAATTAACATAAATATTTTATTCTTCAAAAATAAATTATGAAAATTTTATTATTAGTTATAGTTTTATTAGTAATTAATAATCAAATAATTTTAAAAATAGTATATCAAGTTGATGATAAATTACACCATAAAAATAAAACTAAAAATTGAAAGAAGTTTTTATAATTTCATAAATTGTAAAAAATGGAAGAAAGAAAAGCCAAAAATAAAAATTAATAACTCAAATAAATATGATTTCTTGAACAAAAGTGTTGTTTAATTTCTATAACATTTGTAAAGACATAAGCAAATGTAAAGGTTTCTAAGAGTTTATTCTTATATATATATATATATATATATATATGACATGAAACATAACTCTTTATTATTTTTTAGTGATATGAATTCTCACGTTAAAATATAATAATATTAAAATTATAAGTATTATATTAGAATTTGTGTTGATTTTTATATTGATACAAGACATTATTGCACACGTTAATATTGAATATTATTTTGAATCATTTCTTTTAAAATTATAAAATTATCTATATAATTATAATTTAATTTTTATTATAGCCAAAATAAAAAACATATTTAAACTTAACTTACTAGTTTTATTTATTAAAGTTAATGCAAAATATTTTATTTTTACAAATAATAAAAATTATAAAATTTTAATTAAAATTTCAAATTTCCCTAATTTACAATTATGATATATTATTTTGTGTATCGACTGGTTTGATCTATATTAACTAAAATTTTATAGTACGATCTACATAAACTAAAATTTTATAGTACTATTCGAATTTTATTTCCACCTTAATATCAATATCATTTTCTGTCTAGTATGACCCATAAGCACTGATATAGTTTTGAGCTGATAACTTGGAATAACTGCTAAAGAAAGAGAAAAATAGCTACAGGTAATGCAAAAGGCAATAGAAACTGCATTAACCGTATATTTTCATAATTTAATATGAAATTATATTACTTTCGAAAATATTTTGGTTTGCATGTTCTTTTATTTCATCCGTGTTTCACTTTGAATTTTATATTACTTTCGAGAATATTTGGTTTGCATGTTCTTTTTGTCATCAGTACGTATTTAACTTTTATTTTTCTATTGTGATTTTTAGTTTTTAGTTTTTAATTTTAATTTTTTAGTTTTATTTTTCTTTCAAATGAAAACTAAAAAATAAAAATAAAACTTTTAGTTGTAAATATCAATGTAATTATATTCTTATTACTAATAATAATTACAAATTTAGTTTAATTACAAAAATTAAATAAATTGATAAATAAAATAAAAGTATTCATAATTTTTTCAATAGTTAATTTTAATTAATTATCATAATTATTCTTAATAATTAATATATTAAATAATACATATTTAATTGATAGTAAATCAGAATTAAAAAATAGAAACCACAAATAAAAACAACTTTTTTTGTTGTCATAAAATTTAAAAATTCGAAGAGATCAAGATAAAAAATAAAAATAAAATTTTAAATAAACAAAATTTTTCTAAATTTAAAAATCAAAACAGAAAACTAAAAGCATAATTAACGTACTATTAAATGCAAAATTTAGGGAATGGTTCAGTCGTTTCAGGTCGCTTGTCCAAGAGGCCACCAGTAATTAAGCAATTAGGGATATTGGTCATGAAGTTATGCAAAATATTGAATGAAAAAATGAATACCCCTAATACGCCTGAGATTAATTAATTACAAGAAATATAGTTGATTTTTAAATAATTTAATCCAGTGAAACGCTTCAGGATCTTTCTTAGAGAGCCGTATTCATAGATTTGCCAACAACTGCAGATGGAATAATACCTTTCCTCTCTGTCAAAATTTCAAGGTTGTTAGGAGACTTGGAAGGCTTGATTTATAAACTATTCCCATCTCCTAGATGGATCCTGCATAAATTAAAGCTCCTAAAAACAGTATATCTACCATTCTTTGGATTACAGAGATGTACATTCGGAAAAAGAAAACAAAGAAAATGACTGGATCCTGCATAAATTAAAGCTCCTAAAAACAGTATATCTACCATTCTTTGGATTACAGAGATGTACATTCGGAAAAAGAAAACAAAGAAAATGACTGGCATGTGCGGGCACTGGTTTAAGTCATTCATTATCAATCACTATACATGTCAAAATCTATATTTCTATGTAACTGTATCTCTCTCAATCGTCATCTTTACAATTTCTGAAGACACTCACTCTTTATAAGTCGTTCTTATTGTAGTTGGTGGCATCTGGTCCATGTTAACGACCCGTTTATGGCTTTTGTACTATTCTTAATATGTCAATGACAGAGCTGAAGTATTTAATTAATTACCAAAAGAAGCCTAAACTTTTGTCAAATTTTCAATCGTAATTCAAAATTTAAAAAATAACAATAAAATGCTTAAAATTTTATTTTTTTCAATTATAGCTCAAACTTTACAAAGTGACAATAAAATACTCAAACTTTTAATTTTTTTCAATTATAATCCGATGTTATCTATTATTTTTTTATGCTCTCAGCCCTTTATTTTCTGTTTATTCTTCTGATGCCTCTCGCATTACATCGTACTGTACCAGTAAGTTCTTCATTTTTAGTTCATTCTCCTTATACCCTCAGTGTGAGAGTGTTGGAGTTGCGTAATCTGAAAATTGAAGGTTGAGGGTGTCGAGAGAATAAACTGAAAGCGAAGGAAAAAACTAAAATCAAAGCGTAAGGTCGTCGGGGTTGTGTAGTATAATTTATGTCATTTCAAAACAACAATGTCGTTTTAATTATGTGATTAAATGATATCGTTTTACTGTTAATTTTGGCTGATATGTATTAATAGTTAAAGTTTCTAAAACACATGGTAACTCACATCAGCAAACTTAATAGAATCACTAACGTGGGCTAGAATCGAAAAAACTTAAAATATTGAATATTTTATTGTTACTTTTTGAAGTTCGGGCTAGAATTGAAAAAAATTAAAAGTTTGGACATTTTATTGCTACTTTTTAAAGTTCAAGCTAAATTTAAAAATTTGACAAAAATTTAGGCATTTTTTGGTAATTAACTTTTATTTATAATAGATATACAACTATGAGGTGTAAAATTGTCATCTCTTACGATAAACACTAAATTGGATTAGCACCCGCAAGAATTGAACTTATAAACATGTTTCTTTCTTCCTTCTTTTACCTGTTTTCAAGACCACTTAATTTGGAGTAAAACATTCCTATTTACACTTCGACTCTACTTGTTGATCTAGCTATGGCCCGTAACGAAAGAGGATAAACTTGCAATAGTAATGCAACTACATAGGTCTTGAGGCGAGTTTCGAAATCTTTGATAAGTGAACCAGTTGTTTGAAAATTGGGCTTGGATTCAATCCTACATACAATATTATAATTAAAATGATTAACACATTAATCATAATAAAGCGTGAATCTTAATTCGTACCTTATTCTGAAACTTGATTATATTATTGTCGTATCTTTCATACTGTTTTCCAAATTAAATCATCTCAACTACCATAGCTGCAAAAGTGTCTAGTCTCTAATGGTATCCATAGAAGATACTAAGAGGATTCTGCAATTGTTGCAGAGAGGGTAAGGTAATGAGTGCTGGCTCTATTAAAACTTAAGCTTATTTGTAATAGGTTTTGGATATTTTAGTAATTTAATTGAAATAAAATTCTTATTTCAATTAAACTTTAATTAGAATTACAAATAATTTTAATTAATTATCAATTATGTCAAAATAAGATCTATTATCTCATATTGATTCTTATTTATCAAATATCTCATATTTAATTACAAAATTTCTCAAAACTTACATTCAAGTCCAACTTGATTAAAATATCTTTTTTCTCTTTAACACTTCCTTTATTTGTGACCTATTAGCTTCCCAAATACGTTGGTAGCGGATACAAATGTAATCCTAAATCATATTTAAGATTAGATAAATTAAACTCCTTTAATTTATTTTATATCTATAGATCAAGATTGGTATCTAGCAACACATCATGACTACTCAAATATTTAGAAATGTCAATGTGATTTTTAACTAACCTATTCATACATAATTTTTTTGTATAATTCAATCGTGTCATTATACAATGTTTCGATTGAATATAGAACATGGAATTGATGTCTATAATATTTTGAGTCCAATTATATTAGTTTTCTGCAATTAGCTATTGATTCAATTAATGAAATTTGTAAACTATTTACAAAAATGTTATTCCACTTTGGATAAAGATTTCCTTAATCAAAACTAATAGAGAGCAATAAAATGTTCTCCCTAATTAATTTAAAGGTATGGATCCTATTTTTATTACTCAACTACCTCCATATAATTCATGTTACATCTAGTAACTATTGATTGAACTACTCATAATTTGAATAGGTCATAAGATGTAACAAAATATAACAATTCGTATATAAGATAAAATTAAAGATTTCAAATCAAATGATCACTTATACAATCATTAGAATGAGAATTTCCACAAAACATACAACTAATGTTCCAAATGAATTTCTCATATGTGATCAATTCAACGAACTTGTTCTCTAATAAGCACCCATATGTTTGTTTAAATATCATCATACTTTAGTCTATGAGATCGACTACATCCTTTATGATGGAAAATATATTATGTAGGAGTCTTTTTACGTTCTATTAATTTTTAGTTTTAATAGAACAATTTAGGGTTAATACATAAATGTAATATGAATCTTACAATTATAATCTCATTATAATTTCATTGCAATGTATAATTATCTCATTGACTTCATCATATACATCTAAATATGTATAAGATAAATAATATCTTTAAATTATGACTAAACTATAATCATATGATTGATTGTAGGGCATAAACTAATATTCTCCTATTTGCACTAAGCCAATCGATTAAGTAGCTTATACCATATCACTATATGACGATCATGCTACTGCTAGGATAGTGGCTTAATGAGAGAATTCTACAATATTCTCAATAGTGAACACTTGCTTAAATGTTATAACTTTCATCCTAATTATCATCATAATTAAGAACAATTGACTAAATACATCCTTGGATCTTTAATGAGACTTTAGCTCTTTTTACGTGCCAAATGGCTCTAATGTTTCACAGTACATTACTGTCTTGAGCAATGCAAGAAATTATATCAAGTTCATTAAAGAGCGTATCGATCTAATTATTCATTTCCACTAAATAAAAAATGTATTATGACTTAATTAGCAACGATTGCTACATTAGAACCTTTCCAATCTTGAATGATATTGTTCCAAGTAAAATATACCTTAATCAGCTTTTACTTTTAAAGCTATTTTTCATATAATCTTGAACTTAAATATTAACCCATAAATAAAATAATGGATATCTTTAATACTTCTCAAGTATCAGATATCACAAATACTAAACATCTTTAATACATTATCTATATGCTTAGAATTATAATACGTAAAAAAACTTCCATTCTATATAGATATAATCAACAAAATTATGTTGTTACCTTTTCATATCCAATCAGAGTTGTTCTTTGACAATTATATTTTCAACAATTGAAAATTAAAATTTTTATTCTATATAAGCAATATGTCTGTACATAGTCTCACTAAAGAGGACAACTATAATTCCCCTAACCTTCTTATAGACATGATAAATTTACAATCATCTCTAAGACAAATTCTTTGAATTCATCATGAAAGTGAATATTTCAATGTCTCATAGCCTTTCAAATATATGTCAATTGTATCAACAAAGGCTTTAATTCCAATTGGATGTATTATCATAAGATTTGAACTTTTCAAATTTCATCTTACTCCTACTAAACAAATTTTTTTAATACGTTTGGAAGATTATATCCAAATTTTTGGATATTTGATAACCTTTCATTACTTAATTTAGTTATAAATTTAATAGATAATGTATGCTTCAATAAAGCATCACATCATTAAATCATTAACTTTGACTCTTTTAAAGACTTACCATTTCATATCTAATATAAAATCTTGCTAATTGATCTAATTAGAACGATTGAAGGTAAGCCATTATGCTAGGCATCACTATAGAAGAAATAAATATCACATCCAAGACTGTATATTCCTCCTTACATAAAACCATACTCTTATGAAATTTTATTGTGAAGGTATTCACCAGAGAATCTCATTCCCTATAAATTATTAAAAATTTTAAACTCACCATAATAATCTCACTAAAACTGCTTCAACGTTGTCAATGCTTAATTTCTACTTAGATTTAATCACTTTAAACTTTCCAAAATTTTAAATCAACATTTCATTTAATAAATATGAATACAGCAATAACAACACCTGGTAGAAATCCCGCTAACACATAAAATCTGGAGAGATTCAGTAGTACGCAGTCTTACCCTTAACTATTAGAGAGACTATTTCCAAATGACCGATATGAGAAGAAGAAGAAGAAGAAATAATAATAATAATAATAATAATAATAATAATAATAATAATAATAATAATAATAATAATAATAATAATAATAA
>JAOSBO010000209.1:10694821-10715912 GCA_027563915.1 Erythroxylum rotundifolium
TCTTTGTGTAGCTAAAAGAGAAGCAATTTTTTAGACATTTTTCGGTGAAAATTAGTGCTTAAGTATATTCTCAATTAGTTTGCATCCTAGATAACATTTTGATGAATTAATTGAAATACATCTCTAGATAATTAGCAATGACATATTATACATATTGATAAATTTCGTAAAGAAAGAACGTTAATTAATATATTCATAAAGAAATTTTAATTTAAAGAAATACTAAACTGATTGGCATAAACTAAAATATTCAACACAGCAAACTAGCAACTTAAGCATGCATCTCAATCACATATAATTTGTGTGTAAATAAAATGCATGTATATCATTATCCGTGAGTTAGCAACAGAAGCATAAAAATAAATACCTCCGGCCATTGCTCCGGTGATGTCCAGCTCCTCTGATGGTTTGAATCTTCTAACCTCTTCTTTTGTGTCTCTTGTTCTATGAAAATGAGGATAAGGACCCAAAACCTATAAAATCACTTCATCTCTTTTGCCCATCACAGAAGAAAATTAATGAAGCATGGGTGTTATTATGTTTGTGAATGAAGGGTTAATCTCTAATGAACCATACTTTAAACTGTAGGAACAGTGGGAACATTTTAAAAAAAATCTTACATTCTCCCACTTGGTCCATTTAAGCCAACACTAAACATAACAAGAAACCAAATATCTGAATCATGGCGATAGGTCCTCCTCTTATAATGAGTATTATCTTCCATGTATTACATGTATAACATTTCTCATTACTAGCCCTTAAACTTAATGAATAAACCATATGTTTATTCTAAGTCCAAATTAGATGACATTTCTTAAAACAATCAAATATATATGTGTGCACAAAACCATATGAGAAAATATCAAATTAAATTAAATAAGAGTTCCATTGAAGTAACAAACATACAACAAAAATTACATTATGGAACCAAGTCCCATTTGCACTACGTGATCCATAAATAGCTTAGGTGGCATGCCTTGAGTTAAAGGATCTGTAATCATCAAATCAATGCTAATGTGCTCTATGACAACTTTTCTTAACACGTTCTTTTATAGCTAAATACTTAATGTCGATATCCTTACTTTGACTTTCACTCTTGTTATTTTTAGCCATAAAGACCACAGTTGAGTTGTCACAGTACAACCTTAATGGCTTAGAAATTGAATCAACAACTTTAACCCAGATATGAAACTCTTCAACCATACACCGTGCGAGGTGGCCTCAAAACATGATCCAAACTCAACCTCCATTGTGGAAGTAGCAATCAAGGTTTGCTTGGCACTTCTCCAAGATATAGCTCCACCAGCAAGCATGAAAATATAACCAACTGTTGATTTCCTTAAATCAATACTGCCAGAAAGTCTAAATCAGAGTATCCAACTATTTCTAGGTTCTTAGTTCGCCTATATATAAGCATGTAGTCTTTTGTGCCCTGAAGATATCTCATAACCTTCTTTGTAGCTTTCAAGTGGTCAACACCTGGATTGTTCTTATATCTACCTAACATTCCAACAATATATGCAATGTCGAGTCTAGAATAGACTTGAGCATATATAAGGCTTCTAACAACTGAAGCATATGGAATGTTGTTTATGTGTTCCCATTCAAAATCATTCTTCGGGCATTGATTCAAACTGAATCTATCACCCTTCACTAGGGGTGCTACACTTGGTGCACAATCTTTCATCCAAAATCTCTCTAAAACTTTGTTAATGTAGGTCTCTTTAGACAAACTCAAAATGCATTGAGATCTTTCTGTATAGATCTTGATACCAATGACATAAGATGTCTCACCCATATCTTTCATATCAAAATTCTCTAAGAGAAATTGTTTCACCTCATATGGCAAACCCTTATCATTAGTCACAAGTAAAATGTCATCCATGTATAACACTAGAAAACAAGTCTTACAACCACTAACCTTCTGGTATAAACATTGGTCCATTATATTCTCTTCAAAACTAAATGAAGTGATGACATCATGGAATTTTAAATACTACTATCGAGAGGCTTGTTTTAATCCATATATAGATTTATTAAGCTTGCAAACTAAATGCTCACCATCACTATCGAAGAATCCTTCAGGTTGTTTCATGTAAACCTCTTCCTCTAGTTCACCATTAAGGAATGTCGTTTTCACATCCATTTGATGTAACTCAAGATCAAAATGAGCTACCAATGCCATGATTACATGAAGAGAATCTTTCTTAGATACAGGAGAAAATGTCTCTATGTAGTCGATGCCTTCCCTTTGAGTGAACCCTTTGGCAACAAATCTTGCCTTATGTTTCTCAATGTTGCCTCGTAAGTCTTTCTTTGTCTTAAATACCCATTTACATCTAATGGCTTTCACACCATAGGGCAACTCAACGAGATCCCAGACTTGGTTAGATGTCATAGAATCCAACTCATCTTTCATAGCATTGTACCACAGGTCCAATTCCTTAGAACTAATGGCCTGTGAAAACATTTCAGGATCATTTTCAACTTCAATGCTACAATCTGACTCTTGTAGATGTGCTATATAATCACTAGGTATTGCTGACCTTCTAACCCTAATAGATCTCCTCAACGTTGTATCATCATCCTCATAAAGAACCTATTGCTCAACCTGTTGTTCAATTGGTTTCTCAACAATTTCTGTTTGTCCCTCAATTACAACTTGATCTACTAGATTGGCATTAATAGCTTATGGAACTTCAGTAACTAGTTGTCTAACACACGTTTCAACTTGAGGGGTATGTGTGATAATCAATCTATTATTTGAGTCAAAGGGTTGAGCTTCATAACGGCCTATTTTAAAAACTATGTCTTGAAAATGACCACTCCCACTGATCAAGTCATTCTCAAGAAATTTTGTATTTCTTGATTCCACAATTCTCGTGCTGTGAGATAGACAATAAAATCTATACTCCTTATACCTTTCAGCATATCTAATGAAATACCCACTAATGGTCCTAAGGTCTAGCTTTTTCTCATTTGGGTTGTAAATTCTCACTTTAAACAGGCATCCCCAAAAGTGTATATGCATCAAACTCAGTTTCCAACCTTTAAATAACTCAAAAGGTGTCTTTGATATAGCCTTGGTTGGAATTCGGTTTAATATATACACAGCCATCTTTAGATCTTCAATTCACAAAAATTGAGGAAGTTTTATGTTACTCCACATACTTCTCACCATGGCCATTAAGGTTTGGTTTCTTCTTTCTGCCATACCATTCTGATCTAAAGAACCAGGCATGGTGTACTGGGCAATAATCTCATGTTCCTGAAGAAACTTCACAAAAGGACCAAGCGCTTGTCCACTTTTAGTGTATCTGCTATAGTACTCTCCATCTTTATCTGATCTCACGATTTTAATCAATTTTCGACATTGATTCTCCACTTTATTCTTAAACATTTTAAAGGCATCTAAAGCTTCGTCCTTAGAACAAAGTAAGTAGAGATACATATATCGTGAATAATCATCTATGAAGGTGATAAAGTATTGCGGACTATTTGAGTCCATATCTGGACAATAAATATCTGTATATATGATTTCTAACAAGTTTGTACTCCTTTTAGCACCCTTTTTAAACTTGTTTGTTTGCTAACCTTTAATGCAATCCACGCAAGTCTCAAAATCAACAAAATATAAAGTATTAAGTACCCCTTCATTTTCTAATCTCTTGATTCTCTTAATGGAGATGTGTCCTAATCTAAGGTCCCATAACATAGAGGATTCTTCAATCGCAGCACATCGTTTAAATCTAGTAGTTACATGCATCAAATTATAGGCATCATCATTTTGTAACTGAATGGAATAAATACTATCAGATAATGTAGCATAACCAATAACTTTAGATCCATCACATAAACTAAAACCAAAATCTGAAAAGTTAAAGGAAACATCAAAAAGTAACAGTCTTGATATAGAAATCAAATTTCTAGAGAAATTTGGAACATAAAAGGTCTTTTTCAAACACAAAATAAAGCCACTAAACTTCAAGTGCCAATGGCTTCCACATGTGAACTCGTCTTACTTCCTGAATAGATGAATTGTTCACTTCCCACTAACTTTCTTAGGTTTTGCATATCCTGCAAGGTATTTGAAACATGGATTGTAGAATCATAGTTAATCCACCATGTGTTATGATTAGCGTTAACCATATTAGATTCATAACAAACAAATGAAATTTGAGTACCTTTCTTCTCGAGCCAGTTCTTAAATTTAGTGCAGACCTTTTTTCTTGAGCCAGTTCTTGAATTTAGCATAGGCTTTCCTCATATGTCCCTTCTTCTTACAGAAGAAACTCTTAGACGGTCTCTTTGTATCAGATAGAGGAGACATTTTTCCCTTTCCCTTGTTTTTGACATCATCTTGTCTCTTCTTTCCTAAAATGGTCAAATTAATCCTTTCACCTTCTTCCATCAACAACATTTCCTTTTCTTGCACACATATGGTCAACAGTTCATTGATTGACCATTGGTCCTTATGTGTGTTATAAGAGATTTTGAAAGGACTGTGTTTGTTGGGGTGGAGTTCCCAGAATGTAATCCATCAGGAAAGATTCTGATATAGTAACTTCTAACACTTTGAACTAACCCACTATGTCCCTCATATGCATGATATGATCACGTATGCCTTTTATCCTAGTAAGCCTCAAGGATGACAACTGAATAATCAAAGTGCTGGCAAGGGCCTTATCAGATGTAACGAATTGTTCATCAATGGCCTTCAATAGATCTCTGACATTACTATGTTGTTCGATAGAACTACTAATACCAACATATATCTTGGTCTTTATGAACATCACGGAGAGGTGATTGGATCTCTCCCATTTTTCATAAAGAGCAACAACGTTTGGAGTGCTCGTCTCATTCATACTCAATGATTCATCCTTCCTAATAGCATAGCCTATATCTATCCAGCCTAAATGAAGCAGAATTCTCTCCTTCCAGACCTGATAGTTGTCACCCCTCAATTCGGCAATATCATACTTAATATAAAAAAATATTCATAGTCTGAGTAACTGCAAATTAAAAAATAAAATTATATACTTGTTATATATATAATTCTAGGCCAATAATAATTCATGGTTTACCAAGGTAAACCATGCATTTAATAGATGAATCCAGTGACATAAGACTTGCCTGTGGGCTAAAGTTCTACTCAATTAGATCCATCCAAAACTTTACAACAAAACTATAAATTATGTTCCTTTTCTTAATTCCTGTGGGTAGATTGAGAAATATAATTTGATATTTAATCCTAATTGATCATACAAATATAACAAAATTCCTGTGGGCAGATTTTATCATATCACATATGATTAATTACAATTAATGATTTAATGTGATCTTAAAACTAAATATATAATCCTAATTAATTTGAGATACTGTGGCTACTCCCAGTTAATTAAAATCATATTTATCACTCACATCATCTTAAGTTTAAATAAAGCCTAAACATTTGCATCAATTAATAAATAATGCAAATAAATCAAATAATAATGCACAAATTATTAAATCTAATATTGCATGTATAATGATCATAAATTTATACACACAATTTTTAATTAATCACATATAATTTATGCAAATAATTAAACACTTATAATTAGCATGTCAAAAATAATTCCAATAAAAGACATACATAATTAAAATAACATTTTCATAAAATATTAATACCAAAATGATTTTATAAATAAAATCACAACAAATTGGGTTAGGTCTTGATTAACCCAATTAATTATTGATATTAACAAAATTAAAAAGCAAAAAGCAGCAAGTCGTCTTCGACCTCCTGTCGGGTCGGGTGTGACCCGACTGCAGCCTCATGCAGAGCCTTTCACTAGATGAATAAGGGACGTGCATGGATGAATCAGGGTCGTCGATGGGATGACGACGACTAGGTGACATGCATGAGACATTAGAAAATCGACCATGCACGTTGCATGGATGGCAACGTCCGAAGCCTTCATCGTCATCCCTCCTCTCTCCACGATCCAGTCACGGTTTTGGTGCTCCATGGAGTATCAAAAGATGATTCTCATGTCTATCATGAACACATACGTCGAGAATATACAATGATTTAAGCTCAGCTCACACGACAGAAGGGAAAACCGAAAACAAAACATAACAGACCATGCATTCTTAGACAGTTGGAAGTGTGGAAGAGGTGCTAAGGCTTTGATACCAAATGAAACATTCAACACTCTAAGCCAGAAACTCAAGCATGCATCTCAATCACATATAATTTAGGTGTAAATAAGATGCATGTATATCATTCTCTATGATTTAGCAATGGAAGCATAAAAATAATACCTCCAACCATTGCTTCGATGATGTCCAGCTCCTCCAATGCTTTGAATCTTCTAACTTCTTTTCACAATGCGATGGTGTCTCTTGTTCTATGAAAATGAGGATAGGGACCCAAAACCTATAAAACCACTTCATCTATTCTGGCCATCACAGAAGAAAATTAATGAAGCATGGGCGTTATCGTGTGCATGAATGAAGGGTTAATCTCTAATGGACCATACTTTAAACTATAGGAATAGTGGGAAGATTTAAAAAAAATCTTACATAAACCTATTACGTGCTATAAGAGGAAAAAAAAAACACACAGAGACAAATACAATATAATGCAATTTAAGCTAAATATTTTGACATATAAATAATAAAAATATGTAATTTATTAAATTTAAAAACCTTAAAATATAATTAAAATAAATTTCTCAAAATCCATACCTTTGCACATGAATAAGTCTAGTTAATATAGAGCGATGTCATCCAAAGAGCTATTTCCTTTAGACATGTTATTTTTTATATGGGAATTGTCTTAGTTGAATTTTATTTTTTTTATAAAATGAGTAATGGTTAAATAGGATGAAATATTTGATTTTTTTGATTTAAAAATAAAGTAAAAAGAGTTAAATTACAAACTTCCCAAATCTGTATAACCCTTAAATATGCGTAGAGATAAATATGTAGATATGGATGCACTTTTTTTCTTAAGAATTTATTGGCGATCATCACATAAATAGTCACTAGCAATAAAAATCATTCTAAATACAAAATTTAAAAGCCTAATAAGTGTTATATGTTTTTCTTATAACAAATAGATTAAACCTAAATGGTAAAAATAAAAAGTAATATTACAAATTAAATAACTTCAATGGAACAATAATTTTTATTTTCTAAATCTTGAAGAATTTTCATTTAATCAAATTAAAAAATATATACTTAATGAAATTAGTCAAATACTATATATGTAATTATTATTCTAAAGTATTTTAATTAGATCCAATTAATTAAAAAATTATGTATTCAATCAAATTACTTTCAACGAATTGAAGTTCGAATTAATTTTCGTATAACAAAATGACTATCATTTTAATTGCTGATCAGGTCTTAGTAATGTAGTTAAAAATAATTGAATCATTACTTCAAACTTCTATCTGATTTTTGTACTAGCAAACTAAGGTACAAAAAGCAGCCCTAACGATGATTTTGGGCAAAATGTTAAATAATTATTGATGCCAAAAAATGGAAAACCAAACAAAACGTACATGTTCTCCAAAAATGATATTAAATTATTGATTATAGAGTTTAAAATATTACTATTACCTTTTGTATTAAGTCTAACATACAGATAATCAAATTGTTCTAACAAAAACACCTTTTATTATTTAAATTTTTTATTATATTGTTTACTCATTCTTGTAGTCATCCCAAATTTCCTTTGTGGCTTGTACTTTTCTTTTGCTTAAATAAAATTATCTATTAAGTCCATATTGTATTTCAACACTTTTAGCATTTTATTGGCTTCATTTTTTTAGGTTACCAAAACTCATATATATCATCTATAAGAAGTCATATACAAATTCTAGGAGAATTTCTACTTGACATGCTCGAATTCCACATTGATCATGTAAGATAACAATAACTTAACATGTTCAGCAGGATATGATTTTGTGTATGAGAAATGGAAAAGAAATCATTGTGCCTCTAGTCGTGGAGGAGGAAGTCCTTACAAAAGTAGGGAATAAATATTTTGTATCCCAACAATCAAGGCTCCTAAGAAGGTAGCAACACCTTTAACTAACTTTCCACTTGGCAAGGATTCAAAATCACAACCACCGTCACCACAAAATGATATTATTCATATAAATGAGATTCCATAATTGACGTCTAACTTGGCCTCTACAATTGAGGCAATTAAGATACTAACAGAGATGGCATATAAAATTTCTATCATATTGGTATAAATTACTATGTATCCTGCACCAAATGCAACAAAAGTTGGTGAGTGGTTAACTTTGATATCTTCTTATGTAGATGAAAGATATGTTCCTCCTCACAAAAGAGAAGGCGTTCCTGTTGCATCTATATGTGTTAATCTAGGAAATGGCTCATAGGCAGTCAGGCCTCTAACTCTCTATAGATAAGGATTTAGCTTGGAGGCTAAAGCTAATGGACCATACCATGGTTCAGGAAGAAACCTTGTGATTGTAAACTTCAATCCTATTATCGATCCTCCATTAATGAGACTACAAGTTGATATGAAATCTATTATAGAAGACATTCAGGAACTATTGAAGCTTGGTTTAAGGCATCCTAGTTGTCTAGAATTCTATAAGCCTTATTCGGAGCATATTAACAACAAGTATCATTATTCCCATGGCTATAGAATTCCTAAATTTAATTTATGTTTTGTTCAACACGACCAATCAACCATTAAGCAAATTACTAGATTCACCATTCAACGTGAAGAATTAGTTAGTTATGAAATTTTCAATAATTTCAGGCTTTGACTATTCTCAAATTCATTAATAAACACATCCTTCTCCTTGTATGTTTTGTTGCCCAAGAATGTTTACCTTTTATGGATTGAGCTGAAGGGATATTTCATACTCAATTTTTTTTAAATGAACCTAAAGTTAGTACACTTGAATTCTCTAAAGTTACTAAAAAAGCGGCGAGAAAGCTAACATGATCATTAACCAATTCAAGAATATGAGAAGTCAATGTCAGATTACACTTTTATAGACCGAGTATATGAAGTTACCTCAAAAGGGTCATGATATTAAACTTAAAAAAAAATTGAAGGTATGGAAATTTTGTGATTTGTAGAAGTTGGTAGCAAAAGTTTCTAAACACGAAGAACTGTTGAGGGAAGAAAGATATAGGAAAACAATTTTAATGGGTACTTATTTCACATAAACAAATTCACATGATTTGAAAGTGGCCAGGGTTAATATCCCTGAAACTTGTGCTTGTCCCTCTTTAGAACATAAAACTTTTGAAGTTGAAAGGAAAATGCAAGCACCAACTACTTAGATTTAACACACTTTCAACACTTTAAAAATAGAAGAAATCTTTGATTTTTTATTATAAGAAAATTTTATCACTTTATCATTAAAAATTAGAACTTTAACAAAGAAAGAAATCAGAGGGAAAGACTATTGCACATACCAAAATACATGAGGTCACCTAACAAATTCATACTGGGGGTTTAAGAATGTTATCTAAGATCGAATCAAGAAGGGAAATTTGTCCTTTACTAAAGTTGACCAAACCATGTTGATGGATAAAGATCTATTCCCACTAGGTGCAATCGATAATGGAACTTAGTTTGATCTACATCTTTTACTAAATGTCAAGAGGGAGCTGAAGTTTGTGGAAGATTGTTTGGCATTAGCTACAAATTCAAGTATGGGTGTTTTTGTTCTCAACTATAGTTTAAATGCCAACGATAAGAATAAAAATTAGTGGATTCCTAAAATCGAGCAAAAATATAAATTACAAGGAAAAATCACAAAACTAAATTTGCCCAAATGTTTAGATAAAGATATGATCCTTGAATTTAAAGTTTTCAATACAAAAAGCCTCAATTCGTAGTACCATTGCAAGTGTCACCATTTCATAAATGGAAAAAAATAAGGTATCCTTAGAATTTGGTCCCATAACCCAAATTCAAAAGAGAATTCTTTAATAACAGAAAACTCCTATTAGGTTAGGAAGAAGCAAGCCACTGTGATTAAAGAATCCAAGCCTAAGGAAACCATTCTTTATAAGACGTGCCTTATAATGAAAGCATTTTGGACCTAAATAATAAGAAAGGATGTGTAGAAGCTACCAGTGAAAGGTAAAGTAAGAACAAAGAAAAGCACAATCTTAGATTTTGTAAGAAGCCAACATAGTTTGAGCGTTAAGATAGGGATTGTGATGTATTCGTAAAAATTTTCATGCATGTACCATATGTTGTTTCTTTTATAAAACTCCGTACTTTGGTGCTTCTCTGCATCATAATTAATCGATGCTTCTTTGAGAGGCTTATTTCTTTGGAATAAACAATTTGGTTATGGTATGAATTCTAGAAAGAAGAGAAAATTTCTTTAGTTTTGCTCAAGATTCCTCCAACAGTAGATAATGGGGTTATAGAGCAAATATAAGATAGCATGATTAGGGAGGAAATATTCTGAATTTCAATCAAAAGTTAAAGCTCATGTTGCATAGTTAGCTTTAGAGAATCCTTAACTCTTAACAACTCAACAAAACTAATTATCAGCATAATAATGGAGGGAGTGTTAAGAGAAACATTTAAGAAGCTTAAATCAAAGACTTCTTATAAAGATGTCGCTACCATCTGAATGTATCCTACCTACAAGACATGAAATAATGTGTCAAGTGTTTGGCATATTTTTATAAAGAATGAAAGGAATTTTTACTTTACCTCTAACAAAGAGACTTTAGTAATATTTTGCTTAGGGGAATTTTTAACTCTTTTAGATTCTAGCTCATACGAAAAGGTAGCATATGTAAGGTCTAATATAGGGTCATCTATGAAATAAAAACCAAAAGTAAGAACTGCTAGAGGAAACAAAGTAAGAGAAGTTAAGAAGAGTAAGATATCTTTACCAATGTCCTCCATGATTTTCTCAAGAGTGGAAGAATTATATTCTACAGAGGTGGTGTCTTTAGTTATAAATTTTTTAACTTTAGTTTCTTCAAGTAGTTTGATGGTTGAATAAGTTAACTTTCTAGTAAGTCTCTTGGGAATTGGTGTTTTGTCCTTCTTAAAGCTTGAACCAAATAAAGACTTTTCTTTGAGTTTTTTCTTCACAATAGGGTCAGTAGCCGCAATCGCTTCCTTATAAGAAATATTCTTTCCTTCTTTTCCAACTTCTACATCCAAATTTATAAAATCTGTAGCCAATTTTAGTAGTATATATCAAAAATCAAATATTCTTTTGCCAGAAGGAGGATCTTTGAGGATGGCAAAATTTGGACAAGGAACTAAACTTTGAAGGCTTTTCTACCACCAAAGTTGGAGGGCTTCTATATTAGTAATATTGGGCATAAAGATTTTAAATTTCAAAATGCAATAATGGTCAAATATTTCCTAAAGAAATTTATCATTGATAGCACTGACATTAAAGGGAACTCCCACCAGTTAATCCAAAAAATCCACAATATGGTGAATTCCGAAAGAAATTTTAAATTATCGGCTCTAAAGATAAAGAAGATATAACTTAAAACCTAAGGCCATAGTAGAAGGACAAGGTTTGAAAGCTTTGTCACCACCCCTACAAAAACCTTTATGTTGGTGTAAGCACGAAAGAGTTTTTGGTAAACAGTCAAATAAAAGGATTAAGAAGTCTTAAAAATTTTTAGCCAACAAGGCCTTTCAAAGAAGTCTTCTAAAGTTTAAGGTGGTCTATCAACCTGGACTTCAAAGACAATAAAATACTAAAGAAATTCTTTAAATTTTTGTTACACATACTAGCAAAATGATAAAGGCTAAGAAAGTATAGAAATCTAAGATATATAGAAGGTGGGCCTTCTTTGTCCCTAAGCTTTGGAAATAAATAAGGGTTTAGAGTTGAACAAACCATACGCATAAATTAAGTCTCTGTGGAGGAAGTATGGATAGACATCTCCCTAAATTCCTACAATATAATCCTAAGGAAATATAACCAACAGAAAATTTTTTACTAGAGGCCATCAGTCTACAAACAAGGAGGAATTTAAATATCATTTTATTGTTTACAAGGAAAAAAATCTATTCAATAGATACCAAATGAATTTAATATGTTCCTCTTTCGAAATAGGATTCTTAGATGAAGCATAACTATTTAAAAGTGTTAGAGTCCAAACTAGAAATTTCCTTAACTAAACTAACAAAGCATCTTTAAGTAAAATTGAGGCATTCAAAAAAGGAAAAATAAAGAAATCACAAGAGGGTCTCCAAAATTTCAAGACAATAGATATGAGATTAGGTTGACATTCTATTAGGTTTTCAGAAAGAGTTATTATAATTAAAGAAGTCCTTGCCTCTTCTAAATAGAATGTTACAAAGGGTATAACATGTCTATCCATCCATTGGTCTATATATTTTGGCCATGGATTCAAGGATTATGGGGCCTAAATAGAGGAAATTCTAGAGAAAATTTTGATTTACTCACCTCTCATAGATAAGCAAGAGACGGATAAGGAAATTTAGTGGATGAAGGGATTCTGATAGTCAAAGGAAAACCTCATTCATGGTCAAAATGAGGAAATATTCCTACCACATTGAAAAAAGAAAATTATAAAACCAGTTATTAGAAGTGAGGAGGGTTTCAAAAGTTTATTGCCTTATTCTAATGAAGGATGGTAGAGGTCCAACTAGAATACAAACCATATCAAGTTTTATAGCCTAAATAAAGAATATAATTACAAAAAATGATGAAATTTTTTAGTATAGTACAATATAACTAAAATGTTCAATTTAATGTAGTCAGAGGAGGACGAGGTAGATTTATGATGTGCAAAAGCCGTAGTCTAAAGAAGGTCTATTAGGTTTTGAGGGAGTTTGTGGGAAAGAGAAGGAAAAAAACACTAGATAGAAAACACAAAGATTGTTTGAAGTTTAATGTAAAAAAAAAGAAGAAGAAGAGTAGAATGAGAGGATTTTATAGCAAAATGGGCAAAACCTAAAAGAGTAGCAAAATTTTGAAGTTTAAATGAAGCAAATCTTTTAGCTTTCGTAACAAACGATTAGTTAAGAATTTTAAACATAAGAGAATCTTGATACAATCTTTATGCCTAATATACCCTTTGAATTAAGAATTCTCTCTAATTAAGGGCTATACAAAGATTATCCTGATGAAATTTTCAAGCTTCCTCTTCCAACTAAAATCTCTTTGGTTCCTAAACTTTCCAAAACCACTAGTCCATATTTAAGAGTTTGGCTAATGGTATTACATCCATTTTATAGAAGGCCAAGAGGTCTTTAGTACCATGTAGTTGGTCTATGAAGTATATGTGAGAGACAATTGTTAATAGCTTAAGAAGAATCCAACCTATTCATCCTTAAAGTGAGAGGGTCCAAATGTTGGAAGTCTTAGAAAACATCTGGCCAAAGAATTAGTAGGCATGTGACATGGTGAGAAGTCTAGAATTTGGGAGATATGCAATTAGCATGCAATGGGTAGGTAACAAACACAATAAAGATACGTGGAAGTTAGAAAATTACAAGAGAAATGCGTGAGATTACAATTGAGAGAACAATGTCTGAAATGTTGTTAACTAGCACATGAGAAGTTTAACAGTTACATGAAAAATACTCTAATCAATTGAAGTTAAGAGGGTTATATAGATTCACTAGCATTACAACACAAAGGACATCTCTAGACTTATACACAGACACATAGTCAATCAGACTACTTCAACAAAACAGCTTGATACTATTTCAAGTTTCATTTGTGTTGTTTACTCATTCTTATTGTTATCACAAATTTTCTTTACAACTTGTACTTTTCTTTTGCATTAATATAATATTCTCTTTAGTCCAGATTTTATTTCAACATTTATTAACATGTTGGTAGCTTAGAATTTTATTTTCTAAGGATACTAAAGCTTACTTATATTGTTGATAAAAAGTCAGCTTTAAATTATGGGGGAATTCTTCTCTCACATGTTCCAATTTGAATTTTAGGTTAATTGCATAAGCCACCAACACCTATCCAATTTTCTTGCTTTCAAATTAATTTCATACATAGTCAATTATCTCATTGTTTTCCTTTTTCTTACCATTTCCTAGCAAACAATTCATCCAATTTCCAACATCTTTTAGTCCCATGTCGGCCACAATCACAATGGATGGATTGTTTCATCCGTTTTTCTATTATTTTCACTGCCTAAAAGTCAGGTGCAAATTATGCAAGCAAATCCTGCATCTTTTTGTTCCTTATCTAATGAAAAAATTATTAATTAGATAGAGAAAATCTTTAAATGCGACAATAAAACGGCAATTCTTATATGGTAATGCTATTTGATCCTCATATTTGTCTTATTCTTTTATCTGTAATATAAATTCAGTTGAAGTGTTCCCAACTACTATTGAGCAGGATAAAAAGCAGCGTTCTGTATTTGATGCCTTCCTTTTTCATATATATAATAACTTTAACTATTCGAATCTCAACTTTCAATTTTACAGTATCAAAATGTAGGTGAAGTTGATTACAAGTTAATATAGAAAAATTTCAGAATTTTTAATCTGTTAAATTAAGATTTTGATAAAGCCTTGAAACTTGTTAATGTGGGAAGAACAGTAAATGAAAATTTCATAACTAATTGTTAGGTAGTAAATACATTTGGACTCCGCTGCTCTTCAAAGATCTTAGGTCACGTAGCTCTCTTCCTGTTGCTAAAATGTATGCTAATGTATTTTATGGATATTAGCAATGTCAAGTATACAAAAGAGAATCCTACTGTGTCATTGTAAAATTTAGGAAAAAAAATCTTACACAATATTAATTTAATTTAAAATTTTTATCGTTCCATAGTTTTTAAAGTAGATCTAATTTCATTATTTTGTAGACTAAATTTTTATTTTTGATTAATTTTACTAAACTAAATTAACATTCGTCACGATGTAACTTTCAGCTGTAGTTTTGATATCATTAGATTCACAATTATCATACATAGAACGTTTACGTTAGTCGGAAATTGGCCTATTATACTAATTACTAAAACAAAATTTTCTCTGAAACTTAATGCCCCTACTAAAAAAATCAAATACTGTTTATACATCTTTATATTGGTACAGTTTGAAGTTTGTTATAGCTTAAGTAAAAGTCTGAACTCTTTCCTATACATTTCATGCTTAGAAATGACATTTGTAAAGTTAAGGCACCAAATTATTTATAAATATCCCTTATAAATACAATTCTCAAACCTCATACGACCTAGTTGGTTTAGTAATAAAAAAAAATCAGAATCGATTCCACAAAATTTAGGTTCGTTCTTTAAGATCCGACTGAAATTGTTGGATCCTTTCTATGAAGTAAAAATTCAAGCGACCCGGTTCATTCAACCAAATGATTCTTAGCTATGAGCTATTCAAAGTCTACTATCAACTTGTTCAAAAAGAATGAATGACCGAGGGTGTGATTCACAAGTATAATCTACAATTTATTAAACCAAGCCACGTTTTTGGGTGATAATCTCCTCATTTTATGTTTAAACTATATTTCTATCAGATTGATCCTCACATAATTTCAATATGATTTTTTAACCCTCAATCCCTTACTTATCCCAGTTAGTCATCCAATCTGGGTCTAAAAAGAAAGGATTCCAAAATAAAATTGTCCTTTACCTGTAAACCAAACCAGAGAAATATCTAGGATGGAAGCCTCTTACGATTTGACCAAAAAATGTTTTTCATGTGTTTTTGATTGTTAAAAAAAATCGAAGTAAATGATATAAACTTTTATCTACATTTGTGGCTATGTGGTTCTATCTTAATTAAATGAGGAAATTTTAAGAATTAAGACCTTTCCATTGACCTACGGTACATGTGTTTAATGGCATATATAGTCGTTGCATCGATCTACCTCAACGTTTGTTCATATTTTCAGATGGGCCAAGTCATCAAGAAAATATGAAAATAGTTGGATCCTAGGAAATCCGAACAATCTTAGCTGTAACAGAGAGATGTACCAGTTAGTCGCATGTCACCAAACTTTAACCATAACTCTCTTTGGGGTCCGTCTGAAGACTGACTGTTTAACATCGTCATCCGTGGATCATAGGCATGTAGCAGCTAACTGTTAGCTGGCTTCTTGTTTTGTAGAACTGTACATACATATATATATAGAAAAGTAGGCACAAGACTGCTACATTTGGACGCACAAGTCGTCGCCTAAGAAAGAAAGATTGGTGAGGAAGAGAATGTTGGGGGAAAAAAAAAGGCCTAGAATTTAGAGCGATTAGTATGTAATAATTAAAATTTGATATATGAGAATTTATTTTCACATCAATTATATATACATTTATGCATTAAATTTGCACAATGCTTTATCTATATTTACAATTACTAAATATTTTACTTTAATATTAGAGAATAATGCTTAATTTAAATAAATTTTGAAATGAATAAAGTTTTTTCTTAATTAACAATTTTTGGTTTTTGTAAATTAATCTTGATTTTTAAGTGATATTTCTCATATTTAAAATTAAAATTAGTTTAATATTGATTAATTTAAAACAAAATTATTTTTTAATATACACTAATTTTCGAATGGTTAAAGTATATTAACAATTAATAATTTTTGATATATTTGTGAACTGATCTTTACCAATATACATTATCTGAAAATTTTAAATTAGTGTAATATTTTAAAATTAAAGTTTGTTTGGTAGAGTCAATCAATATTAAATATTCTAAACTAATTTATAGTTTTCCAAAATCGCAAGTTATGATAAATCATAATCTAATAGCCAGTGGACATAGGTATGCCCTAACCTGAACTACGATAAGGACACTCCAAACCAAACCTAAAGGTTGAAGATAAGAATAACATCTGATCATACATGTGTATCATATATTTCATTTGGGTAAAGCTACTGATCTCCATAAACATATAAGCATTATGAAAATGTTGGCATGAACCACTTGATGATATAAGTCTTTGTATTTTCTTTGTATTTTGGTGGTAGCAAACACAGAAGCAAAGTAGGAATCCTATTTATATTTTTGGTCAACCAACAACCCCGAATAAATTTGATGGTTAGAAACTATATATATGGGAATGATAGGAAGCATATAAGCCACATATATGAGCTTGGTATACACAATAAATACAAGGACCATGACTTAATGTGATCTAGCTAGCTAACTAACATTTCCGCTAAAAAGTAGGGTTGTAGGACCCCATGAAAATAATAACTCGACGTTAGTTTGTTTAATTTGTTTTCTTCATTTATGTAAAATTTTCTCTATATATCCTTCTCTACTGTTTCTTGTTCTCTACTGAAACAAATGATACTTGAAAATACCAAACATTGACATGGTATCAAAGTTATCATTTTCTTTGAGCACTTTTTTTAATTAAATTAATTCGTTTCTTTTTCTTTGAAGAATCTGATTTCATTTTTATTTCTTCCTTTAGTACATTGATTTGCTTCATCAATAATCCTATACGCATTACACTTTCAATCAACATTATGCTGCAATTTTTTTTCTGCATATACAGTGTTTATTAATATTACTCATAGATTTTATGTTTTGTTGCTTCAACTAATATAAATATAGTGGAACAAATTCTGGTATGCCTGTGACTTCGATTACTCTTGATCCTTGTCATACATTTTACTTGTTGAATGCAGATCATCCCGACTATAAGCTCTCTACCAAGATTCTTACTAGAGAAAATTATGGGAATTGGAAGAAGTCATATGAGATTTCTCTTCTAGGAAGAAACAAATTGAGTTTTGTCGATGAGACCTGTACCAAACCTGATTATGATTCTCCTGTCTTGCCCTATTGGATTCCTTGCAATAGTATGGTGATATCTTGGTTATTGAGTTCTGTCAATTAAGACATTTATGACAACATCTTGTATTGTTCAACTGCAAAGCAAGTTTAGGATGAATTAGCACAACGATATGGGAAAAGTGAAGGATCAAGAAAAGTGAAGCAAGTTTAGGATGAATTAGCACAAATTGGGTTTCGTCGATGGGACCTGTACCAATCCTAATTCTGATTCTCCTCTCTTTCCCTATTAGATTCGTTGCAATAGGATGGTGATATCTTGGTTATTGAGTTCTGTCAGTGAAGACATTTATGATAGCATCTTGTATTGTTCAACTGCAAAGCAAGTTTAGGATGAATTAGCACAACGATATGAGAAAAGTGAAGGAACAAGAATTTTTTAGCTGCAGCAAAGTATCACAGCCTGTATCTAAGAAAGTCTTTCTGTTTCTAAGTACTACACTAAACTCAAGAAGTTATAGGATGAATACGCTATGCTCATCAACATTCTTACTTGCAAATATGAGGCTGCACTAACAATTGCAAAACTGTTACAAAATCAACAACTCATGAAATTCTTGTTGGGATTAAAAAAGCATTACAAGAGTGCAAAAGGAACCATTTTGATGATGAAGCCTTTGCCACACATGAATGAGGCATATAATCTGATATTATAGGAAGAACAACAGAATATTATTCAACCAATATCCTAGACCTTACTGTTTGAATCCTCAGCTTTGATGAACCAGCAAAGAGCTTATGAATCTAACCACCAAAAGATTTTTTATTCCTCAGCTTTCATGACTCGCTAGAAAAATACTGGAGGTCATTACATACAGACTTTCCAACAAGAAGGTCTTTCCTGATTCCAAAATTCTGAAAGAAAAGGAAATGTGTCTTGTAACTATCATAAGAAACTAGGGCATACCACTAACAAATGTAACAAGCTGTAGATAAAAAACAAGGGAGTAGTTACTACCGCTCAGACGATGAAATCTTTTTCTACTTCTCTACATGTTAATCTTCTGGACTCCTCAAGATTTAATCAGATTTCTCTCCCCGGTGATCTCTACAGTCAATTAATGGATCTCCTTAACAAACACAAGCCTGACTTCCTTGTTTTAGAAAATGGTCATGCTTCTACTACCATGTTAGCAAGTAAAAGCTTTTGTTTCTTGATTTTAAAGCTAAATATAGTTTGGATCATTAATAGTAGAGTTAGTGATCATATTACTCCTCATTTGAATGTCTTCACTGCATATTCCCCTGTTCCTTATCCTTGTTACATCATTATTCCCGATGGCACTAAGGCATGAGTTGAACATATTGCCGATGTCAAGTTAAGTGATGGCATACTACTTAAAAATGTGTTTCTTGTACCAAGTCTTCATTTTAACCTACTTTTAGCTAACAAACTCACTAAACAACTTGCATCTAACCTTATCTTCACTCCAAGTTCTTGCTATGTTTAGGAACCATTGATGAATAGGTAGTTAGACCTTGGTAAAGAGTCAAAAGGACTTTATTATATGTCTTGCACTAACTCTAATCATTCTCCTATTACTACTGATCATTCTTATAATACATTTTTTGATACAATCGATAGTAGCTTTTGCAATTTTATAACTATTGTCCATGATATTTCTAATCTTTGGCATTGTAGAATGGGGCATATCCCTATCCTATTATGCGATATATAGACTGTATGGCCACTGTTTCTAAGTCCAATAAAAATTTTCAAATATACCCTCAAGAACGACAGTCTCGCAACTCTTTTCCCTTCAGTTCTTCTTTCTCTTTTCAAGCTTTTAACCTATTATATATTGATATTTGGGGTCCCAACCATAATCTCATTTATAATGGGTGCAAATATTTATTGACTGTTGTGGATAATAATTCTAGATGTACCTAGACTTTTCTTCTTTCTCATAAAAGTGATGCTTTCCATACTTTACAAATGTTTCTTTCTTATATTGAAAATCATTTTCCAACTCATATTAAACTGATTAGATCTTATAATGCTTTAGAATTCAAAGAAGGAGAAGCTCTTACTTATTTTGCTCGGAAAGGGATTATTCACCAAACCTCTTATGTTGGAACACCTTAACAAAATGGCAAAGTTGAGCAGAAACATAAACATCTTCTAGAAACAACCCGAGCCTTATATTTTCAATCCAACCTCCTCATATAATTTTGGGGGGATTGCATACTCACTGCCACCTATCGTATAAACATATCTCTTTTTTACATTTTTAGACACCTTATGAATGACTCCATAAATCAAAACCTACTTATTCTCACCTTAAATCCTTTGCTTGTTTATGTTTCACATCCACTTTAAAACTTCACAAAACTAAATAAATCCAGGACTGACCTATGCATTTTCATTGGAAACCCAACCAGTAAAAAAGGTTATAAACTTTACAGTTTAAAGACTAAAAAAATCGTTATCAACACAGATGTCATTTTCCATGAGCAATCTTTTCTGTACAAAAATTACACTTCTTCATCGTCGAGCTCACCCACTTCACCATTACGTAACTCAATCTTTCTCGATCTTAACACTCTATGTCATACACAACTTCCTACTCCCACTAGTACTGAACCCCCAATGTTGGAGCCCGATCCGGGAACCGGACCCCAACCGGAAACGAAAAACGAAACGAACAAATTTCGAAACGAAGTCCAATCGAAAGCGAAGCGAAAATTTCCGAAACGAAGATGAGGTTCGAATCGAAACGCAAAACAATAGTGGAAGCAAATCAAAAACTTAACAAAGTGGATCCCATAAATCGAATCGGAACCAAACAAACGGTTTGATCATACTGAAATGAATTCAAAGCGAGGCGAATCAAAGGTTCGAAAGACAAAGCGAACGAAAGGCGAACCAATAATCGAAACATATTGAATCAACAGCGAAACAAATGGTTCATTCGAACCAAAACAGATGTCCGACATCCTGGAACAAAATCTTAGAAATAACTATCGCGTTGGAAACCTTAAGACTAATCCAATCCGAAACGGTATAAATATTTTTCTTTTCTTTTCTTTTTTTTCATCTTTTAACAAATTCTTATTTCTCTCTTCCATAAAATCTCACACATATAAAACCAAATACTATCGTTTCTTAAACAATTTGCACTTCTATATTTCAAAACCATTCATCACAATCATCGGACCTCCTGTCCGGAATCCAAAACTCAATCAAACACATTCATACCCATAGCACTTCAATACCTCAGTTCCATATTCGAATTCCTAATTCAATCCAAATCCAAAAATCAATCGCATTTATAATCACTCACA
>JAOSBO010000209.1:10786840-10798831 GCA_027563915.1 Erythroxylum rotundifolium
TGTTACGATCATTAACAAATTAAATGTAATTGAATATAATTAAATAAAATGAAAATATAAATTAAAAAAATTTAATACTAACCATTACTGACGGATAAGACCATTTCCGTCGGCATATTTATACCGACGGAAATGGAATATCCGTCGGTAAATTGTTGTCATACATACCGACAGAAATAAAAATATCCGTCGGTAATGATGAGCACAATGTACCGACGGTTAGCTTATTTCAGTCGGTAATTTTGCAGACGGAAACTTTTTTTCGGTCGCTAAGTTACAGACGGAAATGGTTTGCGCTATCGGTAAACGTTAGCGACGGGACTTCTTTTTCCATCGCTAAATTTGGCGACGCACACTAAATTTCTGTCGGTAAATTTAGCTACGACCGTATCACCGACGTTTTCGCGCTGTCGTTATATTCCGTCGGTAACCTTAATACTGACGAAAATTTTGGTTATTCCGTCGGTAATTTCCGTCGCTAAACTTCTATTTTCTTGTAGTGCTTATATTTGAGATGATCTTGCATGCATAGAAGGCTAGGTTAGCTTGATAATTGAGGAGGCAATTGAGTTGATCAAGTAAGTGAAATATTGATCTCTTGTATTATATGTTAATAGAACTTAATGAGAGGATTGATTAATTGAAGTATTGGTGTTAAACGTGTGCTGGGAAAATGATGCATGAATGGTAGTTTCTGTTATGTTTAGCATCCATGAAAACAATAGTTTATGAGCTGTTAAATGAATGATTTTAAGCTGGAACGAGAAATTGAGGTATAATTAAGGTATAATTGAGGTAAAATTAATGGACTATTAAGAATGTCTTTTGAATCTGGAAAAAAAGGGGAATAAATCAAGCTTACTTAAGGTATAAACCTAATTGCAAAATGGTAGTATAAAAGCTATCAAGTTTGAATGATCTGAAAGCAAATAAGTACAATCAAGATCTTTGAATAATACATACTCGAAAGGTCAATTGAGCGTGCATTGAAACATGATATATAGATAGATACATACATACATACATACATACATACATACATACATATATATATATATATGTGTGTGTGTGTGTGTGTGTGTGTGAACGATTAAATAATCATATGATTGATAACTTAATGATGTGTGAAATATGTGTGTATTGTATAAAGATAGATACATAAGTTGATCATCAACATCCAAACATTGTCGAATCATCAACGCAATAACTTATCTAGAGCGTACTTTGAGTTAACTTAGATGTGTAAACTCAATTATATATGTTTTGTCTGATCTGTATGCTGAATATGAAATGTGAGAACAATTGAATGTGAAATGTCAGAATAAATATGAAATGTGAGAATAATTGAATGTGAAATGCATGAGGAATATGAAATGTGTGAGCAATTGAATGTGAATTGCCAGACTTAGATCCGATGAATTTGATATATGTGATAGAAGCACACAGGAATGAAAGGTAATGAAACTTGGCATATGGAATGATACATCACATTGAAATGTATGATCAAATAAAGGAGTTGTGACTGGAGTAACCAACGTGAAAAAGAGCTTTACGCTCAGGATTTGTGTATAAAGAGCCACAGACTTAGTTATTAATGAGCCCAATATCTACAACAGATACGAGACAATAAATGAAATGAGTCCGGTATCCACAACGGATATGGGACTATAAATAGGCACTCAGTCATAACAAAGCAAAATAAAATGGAGCCACACGTGTACATCCTTATATATATCATATGATTGAATTGAATTGAATTATTGAATTGTTTGAAATACAGTTGAAAAGTAAATAAGGATTTGTTGTGATATGAAATGTTAGTTTACCTGATATACTTATGAAAGTATGATAAACTTGATGTACTTAATATGGTATGATGAAATGTGATGTGATATTCAATACTGGATTATATGTAATACTTGTTGAATTGGGATATGACCTATCTTTGTGTTTCAAACTTGAATGAATATATCGATGATGGTTCATTCATTGAGTTCGCAATCTCATCAAAATTGCAATGTTGATTTTCAGGTTCAGAGGAGATCTAGTTAGACTAATTAGAGTATAGCTATTGCAATTGGACATGAATTAGTGGTCGGGATTAGTTGTACCTGCAGATATCTCTATTCATTATGCATTAAGAATAACATTTCTCACCTATTGTCAAATGCATATGTGAACTTTGAAGTGTAATGACATTTGTGATTTAATATGATTATGAATGAAATGATTCAAAATGAATATTTGAAATGTGAATAAAATGATTCAAAATGAATGTTTGAAATGTTAATGATATGTGATGTCGTAAAATATGGTAATGTGATCGTCTTCACGTGCCATCCTCGTAGAGTATATTCTCGAATAATCGTTGATACGTTTAGGCATATGCTCTATGACATTGGTACGTTACATCTTTCCTATACAAGTAGAGTCATTTTGATCACTTTAGTGCTGTCTAGCTTACACATCCACTAGTGGTTAGCTTATACTGCCCTTCCTTGTAAGATAATCAAGAACATTGACATATTACTCAAGGCTTTTTTATGGTCTGGAAAGTATGAGTCTAGGAAAAATGCCAAAGTTAAATGGAGTGGTATTACCATTCCTAAGAAACAAGGTGGGATTAGTATCATCTTTACAACTATTCTGCAATGAGTATTACTTAACAAAAGGATTAGGAGATTGATCTCAGATAAGGAATCTCTTTGGTCGAAATTGATCCATGCAGTTCACCTCCAAATCAGAATTTTTGGCAAGTTGATCAATCCAACCAATTTTCTTAGCTCTTCAACCTTTTGCTGAAGACATGATTCTTAATCCACCCCTATATTAAATATAAGATCAATGTTGGAGAGAATACTTGGGTCTGGTTTGACAACTGGTTAACGATTAGCCCTCTCATACACAATTCAACTTTTTCATATATGAGAAACAAAGTGCCTTTGGAAGCTAAGATGGCGGATCTAATTCAAAAGGAGGAATGGAGAGGTAACTTTGGATGATTTTCACGTCTGCAAGAGTACCTACCATATTTAGGGGATTCTCGACTGCTCGACTCGGTTTGCTGGAACCCTAACCTGCAAGGAGGGTATGATAATTTTTCTTGCCATAGAATATTCAGAAATGAGCTAACGATAATCCTTTGTTACAATCTTGTATAGAAGAACTCGTTGAACCCCAAAGTTTCTTTATTACCTAGTTAGTCATATGAAAAAAAAAGCTTAGGACCAAATGTAGTTAGTTCAACCCTTCTGATACCATTTGCGCTTTATACAAC
Organism: Erythroxylum rotundifolium; assembly: GCA_027563915.1. Lineage (NCBI taxonomy): Eukaryota > Viridiplantae > Streptophyta > Magnoliopsida > Malpighiales > Erythroxylaceae > Erythroxylum > Erythroxylum rotundifolium. The sequence continues at coordinate 10,790,118 of JAOSBO010000209.1, forward strand.
TATAATGATGAAAATAGAAACCATATGTTTTTTTTGTATTATTCTAAAGATATTTAGAGTTGGATCCTTCATTTGTTGGAGGTAGTACCCTTCTTATGAATGGGAGGCTAGATTGAGATGGGGCATCAGTCATTATGAACCTGTGAAGGAGAATGTTATCCTAATTAAAGTTATTTTCACTACTACCATATATATGATGTGGAGAGAGAAGAACTACAGGTTGTACAAGAAAGTAGAGGAGGATAAATACAAATAAGCTGGCAAGATTATTACTTGGATTAGATTCGTATTATTGGCCACCAAGAAAGCTCGAAACTAGATAACCCCTCCTATGTAGTCAAGATGGAATTCACGGTTCGTGGTTTGCTTGAGGTTCCCTTATAAAATTTGTTTCTTTGATGTTTTGACTAGTACCTCCATTAGGACCTAGTCAGTAACTATTTTTATAATTGAATATTCTAATTCTTTTGTATCAAGTGTAATATATAAGCTATTGATAATATAATTTCTTATTCATTTTTAAAAAAATCTTATTAAGTAATTGTAATCTTGGTTAATGGTGGTCCCACTATTACTACTAAAGGAACTAAAGGCGTTAGGCAAGGAGACCTTATGTCTCCTTACCTATTGACAATCTACTTGGAGGTATTTAATAGACTTTTCTCCTTTAAGATCAAACACTCTTATTGCTTAAATTCCATTATAGATGCAAGAAGATAAACTTGTTTAACCTAGCATTTGCTAATGAGCTCCTCTTATTGAGTGTAATAGACCTTGTCTCAATCCAGGTCCTTATGAAATAACTTAATCATTTCAGTTCTCGTTCAAGATTGAATATAAACTTGTAAAAAAATTTGTACATATCTTTCATCTAACTTCTGCAATCAGGATGCGATACTTTCTTCCATATCGGATCTCAATATGCAAAACTTGCTATTCAAATACTTAAGTGTCCTTATATTAGACAAGAGAATTAGTTTCAAAAATTGCCAACCTTAGTATGAAGCAACCAAAAGAAGAATATTTCATCCTGTCTTATATTGGAAGGCTCCAACTCATAAATTCAGTCTTAAATATCTTATATGTTCACTAGTGTTCTCACATCTTCCTATCTCAAAGATTAATTAAACACTTTGAAAGAACTCTAAATAACTTTATATGGATTGGATTAGCTAATAAGCTCCTGGGAACTAAAGCCAGATGCTCGATAATATGCAATTCAAAACAAGAAGGAGATTTAAGGATTTCCTCAATGAGAAGCACCAATAAAATTCTTCTAGAAAAGAAACTATAGAAGTTGTTTACAGATTCTCAACTTATTTGGGTTAAATAGTGCACACATACAATATCAAGAATTAAATTTTTTAATCTATTAAGTTGAAAGAATGTCTACTTATGGTCTTTCAATCAAATTCACAGGACAAGGGACATCATGAACCAAGGAATCAAATATAAGATTAGAAATAGAGAGTGTAATTTTGGTTTGATCATTGGAATGATATAAGCCCTCTTTACTTAATTCTAGGTTTGGATCATCTGAAAACACTCGTTCCTCTTGGTGTAAAAATTAAAAGACTGATGTGTGATGATGCATGAAATGTTAGATATAGGCTGAAGAAATTGCAAAAAACTAGGGATTTCAATTTATAGACAGATCTAAAATAAAAGAATGGGTTCAAATATTCATAAACGAAGATGGTATATATATACCACCACTGTATATAATAATAAAACGGTGATTGCCACTATATAAAATGCAAACAACCCAACTAAACAGAAATAAAAACTATATAGAAGAAGTTACACGTTATACAACACCCTATGTAGTAGTCTATACAATACATGATAAATACAAAGAAAAGATAGATTTCTACAGCCCCCCCCCCCCTTTGGTGGTGCTTGGTGCCAATCACACGAGCCTAACTTGGACATCAAAAAAGAAAACTGAAGTTGGCAAAGCCTTAGTAAACATATCTTCCAACTGAAACTTGGAGAGAATGTGCTGAGGAAGAACAAAGCCCTACTTTTATTCATCCTGAACTAGATGGCAATCAATTTCTAAATGTTTGGTCCATTAATGAAAAATAGGATTAGCAGTAATATAGACAGCAGCCAAAAGTGAACATGAATTGTTGTAAGGAAAAAATAAACTTATAGATGGAGATTGTTTCAGATACTTGAGCACTTAAAGGGAAGTTGTCCAATGCTATTCAGTAAAGGCCTGGACCAACTGACTCAACTGTTGAGTCACATGAGTGATATCTGGTCGGGTGAGTCCAAGATAAAGGAGACACTCAACCAGCCTTCGATACCTGTCTGGATGCACCAATAAAGGAGAGCTAGCACCATTAAAAACAACAATGAGGAGATAAAGGAGTGGCTGCCCCTTTTGAACCTATCAAACATGTATCCTTGAGGATATCCGACACATATTTTCTTTTATTCATATACAATCCATTATAAGATCTAGCAAGTTTCAATCTAAGAAAATATTTTGCAAACCCCATGTCTTTAATAGTAAACTGGTCATATAAAATCTGCTTTACTTGTTGAATAAAAGTCTCTGTTGGACTTATGATTAACACATCATCAACATATACAATGATAGCAATATAATCAACCCCTTATGATTTAATAAAAAGACATGGATCATGAGCAGATTACACAAAATTCTACTAACAAAGAGAAATAGTAAACTCATAATTCTATTGGCATGAAGCTTGCTTAAGATCATACAAAGACCTCCGCAAATGACAAACTTGGTTGGGGCTAGCCTTGGTATAGCTTTAAGGAGATAACTTGTACAACTCCTCATCAATATAACCATGTAAAAAGGCATTAGTTATGTCTAATTGATGTAAAGGCCACCCTTTTGCAGCAGTAATAGCTATAAAAAGTCTCACAATAATCATTTTGGCAACTGGAGAAAAGTAGCCATTGTAATCAACCCTTTCAATTTGATTATGGCCTTTTGCTACTAACCTAGCCTTATACCTATCAATAGTCCCATCAGGTTAAAGTTTAACCTTATACACCCGTTTAGAACCTATAACCTTTTACCCTTTGGTAAAGTAATAAGGTACTAAGTATGATTGATATCAGGAGCTACCAACTCAGCTTCCATAGCAGCCAACCAATTTGGATTAGTTTAAGATTGATCAAAAGAATTAGGTTCCTCAAGATTAGACACATTTGCTAAAAAAGACTAATAAGTTGATGTGAGATGTAGGGAGATTAGAAAGGGATATGTGAGAGCTGTATGAGAAGAGGAATAAGTTATATTAGGAGAAGTATGATGAGCAATATTAGTAATAGATGCAAGTGAAACAAAATCATTCAACCAATTTGGTTATTGGTTCACACGAGTACTCCTTAGAATCGGAGCTAGACTCTGTGTAATATCAATGGAACAAGGAATATTAGATGAAGGTGGAGCTGCTGAATTTGATGGACCATCATTAAGAATTTCAGGAGGTGATGATTTTTAAAATGCAACAGGTTTTAAGACATCTGGATTAGGCAAAGGTACTAATTCTGAATCTAAAGAAATAGACTGAAATGGGAATATGTTCTCATAGAAAACAACATCCCTAGAAAATATGATGATCTTGCATATCATAAAGTTTGTAAGCCTTTTGGCTTGAAGAATAACCAAGGAAAACATATTTGAAAGACCTAGGAACAAACTTATCTTTGTACGGCGATGTGTTAGAGGCATAACACAAGCAACCAAAACTTCTCAGAAAATTGTAATCGAGTTCTTTGTGAAATAGAGCAGAATAAGAAGAGTTCCAGTTAAGAACATGAGTTGGAAGTCCATTAACGATATATGTGGTTGTTAAAATTGAATCTCCCTAAAATTGCTTTGGCAAATGGGACCGAAACACAAGGGCTCTAACAATTTGTAATAAATGTCAATGTTTTTGTTCAACAACTCTATTTTGTTGTGGAGTATAAAGAGAGGTTTTCTGGTGTATAATGCCATAGTTGACAAGAATTTCTTAACAACTATGACTTAGGAATCCTGTTCCATTATCTGTTCTGATGATTTTGATTGTAGCATGGAATTGATTTTCAACAATTTAAGGAATTTATCTAAGAAGGAAGATGTTTGACTTTTATATTTGAGTAAATAGGTCCAGGTTGTTCTAGAAAAGTCATCTACCATGGTAAAAATGTAGTGAGCTCCACTGATTGAGCCTTACTTATAAGGACCCCAAAGATCCATATGTAACAAGTCAAAACATGTAAATATACTAATACTGCTCTTAGGAAAAGGAAGTATGATTTGTTTAGAAAAATGGCACACATCATAAGGTTGTTCAAAAAATTTCATATCATTAAAAGAACATTGCAATTATTTCATTACAGTAAGGGATGGATGACCCAATCTTTGGTCCCAAAAACCATCAAGAGTAGCACTATGACAATGTACTAACTTATTTGAATGATTATCTAAAAGTGTGGTGTAAGACAAAATGGTGTTTTTTTGAAATGAATATTTGTCGAGAACATATAGTCTTGCATTTAGCTTTCCAACTAATAAGACCTCATAAGTCACAAGGTCCTACAAAACACAAAAGGTTGCATTAAAGGTAAATTTGGTAAGAGATTGACAAGCTAGTTTATTCACAGAAAGTATATTATATTTGAACGAAGGTACATTTAAAGTGGATGACAAACTAAGATTATCATAAAGGATAATATGCCCTGTGAAATCTACTATCTTAATTGTGCCATCCGGTAGGTGAAAGCAACTAGTCTAGGTCTATCAAACAAACTTAGATCATAGCACTTATGGTTTGGAGCACTGTGTCTATTATCCAAGAACCACATTCAATTGAACTAGCTGAACCAAAACAATGGTTGAGAATGCTACCTGCAAAGTCGTTATAGTGTGCGAAATTGATGAAATCACTTCCCTTGTTTGTCATTTGGATCTGCTTCCCTTCGTTTTTCAAAAAACTCCCGATACTTTGCTGAATCATTACAATCATATTTTGCTTCCAGATTGGTTCTTTTGTACCCCTCTCTACTGGATAATCCAAAGGTGAGTCAATCATATTCACAAACTCCTTATTTGTATCTCCTCCTTTCTTATCTTTAGAACTTTTATACCAACATGGATACCTATGGATCTTGAAGCAAGTATCTCTTGTATGTCGTTTTATCTTGGAAAAATCACAGAATATATCCTCCTTATTCAACTGTTTCTTAAAAACACCTCTGCCGGCCCTTTTCACACCACTATTACCATAATTACACACCATCATAACACTAGTTGTATTCTCAGCAAAGGCAACGTTAACCTCCTGTTGTTTTTAAACCCTAACCACCATCACATAAGCCCTATCTACATGAGGCAAATGTTCCATCAAAAGTATTTGACTTCAAATAGCATCATACTCTTCATTCAATCCTATAAGAAATTGTACTAATCGATCATTATCCCCAAAATCAACTAACTGCTTTAAGGATCCGTTTGAACACTGTGGGATGGGAGCTAAACAGTTCAGTTCTTCTAACAAACGTTTGAGTTTAATGAAATAACTAGAAATAGACAATTCCCCTAAAAAAATTAAACTGATTTCTCTCTTGATCTGATACAACAACGAGCCATTACACTCTTTCGTACCGTCGCTCTAGTTCTTTCCAAAGATCCCTAGCCGAACTTGTGTACAAAAAAGACTCCACGATGTCTTTGCAGAAGGCGATAAGAATCCACGAAGTGACCATAAAGTCGACCCAACTTCACCAATCATAGTCTGGTGAGCTTTCTACTAGTCTTTCACACTTGTTGTTGATGAAATCAAGCTTCAACTTTACACATAAAGCGATTCACATCGCAAAACTCTAAGATAAGTAGTTGTTGCCGCTTAACAAAGTCGTGACTAGAATCAACCCAGGATGATCTGAGTTCAGTAGAAACATCGGATTCTCGTCACCATGCACACTTCCAAACGACAGTCTTGAACTATTCATGCCATCTACCATGATTCAGATGCAGAGAAACGAGCATCGACCCAATCTCTCTGATACTACGAAGAAATTGCAAAAAAAAACTAGGGATTTCAATTTGTAGACAGATCTGAGATAAAAGAATAGGTTCAAATAGTCATAAATGAAGATGGTATATATATACCACCACTGCACATAATAATAAAACAGTGATTGCCAATGTATAAAACGCAACCCAACTAAATGGAAATAAAACCTATACAATAAAATTTACACGCTATACAACACCCTATACAGTAGTTTATACAATACATGATAAATACAGGGAAAAAATATATTTCTTCATAGGCTTATCTAAAATTATAAGCAATATATCCCATTACAACCCTATCCCAAATTTGGAGGATCAGCTTGAGTGGAACACCACAAATCCAAAATCTTCAACAACAGATTATGCCGGAGTTGAAGTCACATGGTGGAAGTTAGTTTGGTCCCTAAAATGCCCCCCCTATGCTTCCTTTATTCTTTGGATGGCTATTAGAAATTGCCTACTTCCTATGGATAAGCTTAGAGAAAACTACCCTAAACTTACTCTCTTTGTCATCAATAGTTGAAAAGCTTATATCATCTACTTCAACATAGTTCTTATAGACCTTAGGTAAAATAAAAAAAGGTCTAATACATCGACAACATATAAATATATAAACTTTAAAAACATATATTTATTGTTAAAGAGACTACCTTAAGCCCCTCATTGTGACACAATTGAAGGATCTAATTGGTTGCATTAATTCTTAACATTAAGATTAAGAGAACAACTAAAAAAACAAACAAAAATGTTAAAAAAATAGTTAAGGAGATTTGCTTCATTTTGCTCTTTATAAGCGTTAAGAAACTAAACCCTATTTTAGGTCATTTGCCCTTTACAAAAGTTTAGAGTGGATTATATTTTGTTTCATTTTGTTCTTTACAAAAGTTAAGAGTGAATTCTATTTTATTCTTCGTGAGAGTGAGCCAGTCGCTTCATACTTACAGTTTTTCTACAGCTTTCTGGAGTTCTTGTCTTTGACTTTACCGGCTATCTTTCATCATCTCTTCATGGTCTGGCTTCATTGGTCCCGCTGAACACGTTAGATTCACAAACAAGGGGGGATTTTACAGTATTAAAACTTGTCGTTTCCTATGGACCTGATGCCCTATGAATTAAGAAGAAAGCTCGAACCTTTGGAAGCAAACGCGAGTCTATACAACTATCTATGCAGTCCACTCTTTAAAGGATCAGATATTAATTTTCGTACAAAACATTCCCTCGGGTACGAGTTATGACCTTTTCTCACTTTAGGAGCTTCCCAATATGTAATGCCCTTTCATTTAAGATCTGTTCTATGTATTTTGTGTGTTTTCACTTTTGAGCTCCAGGCTCCAGCCTAGTCTCTATTTAAGTCTCTTGTATATTTTTGGCTTAGTTGCTTTCTATACCAGTTGACTTCGTTCAAAGCTTGTTATTAATGAATTTTTTATTTTTTTTAAAACATTATAAAGGGTGCTAAAAAGTCATCGAGCATGATTGCATACTATATTAGTTATGACATTATTTTTGAATATAGGGTTACATAACTTGAATCCTATGCAAACAAGTTAACAACACTTTTACTCTTGATTTTGTATTTTCCTTTTCGAATTTAGTAAAAAAAATTATTCGATTCAGTTTTTTATTTATTTTTCTATTTTTATAATTAATGAAAATTATAAAAATTGGTTCTAATTTATTTATACAAATTCAATTTCATTATTAGTTGAATTGTATTATGTAAATTATTTAATACTAGTTATTAATATAAAATAATCATAAATATAATAAAATAAATATTCTAATTTATTTTTAAATTTTTAAATTTTAATTTAACATATTTCAAAAATAAAATTAGTTTCAAATTGAAATTTTTTTACCAATAACTATTCTTGATATTTTTAAAGACTTTTCAGAAACCTAAAAAATTTAAAATAAGTTTCAAATTTAATTAGTTATATTTTAAATAAATAATTATTATTTTGAAAAACTAATTTTTTGCTCAAACTTCTTATCTATTTAATTATTCATTCTCAATAAAAACACTATAGTTTATGTTAAATATTAATGAATAGTACATAACATATTTGATAATTCAATTTAATTAATAAAACTAATTTATATTTAGCGTTTTGTCATTAGTAGTAATAACTAATAAGAGTGTAAAAAAACAAATTTTAATTTAAAATTATAGAAAATTAAATGTGGAACGAACCCAATTGTAGGTCTCCACAATCTTGGCTTAAAGGCTTTCCAATCTATTTCAAATCATTATACGCATATTTGGGCACAATTCGTGACTACTCTACTTGTTCTACAATTCGACCACAAAGATCTTGCAAGATGTGTGACATTAGATATCGACAGGAGAGGTCCTTTAACATTCCATCGTTTCAAGCAAAATTATATAGCGTTACAGTGAACCAGACAGGAATTCACACTTGGAAAACAAAGTAGACTTTCTGCAGATCAACAAGGATTGATATGCATGGATAGGATCCATGTAAACCCTCTGCATTGATATACCTTCGTCCAGTTTCATACCCCTTTGTAGGCTGTTTATAGATTGAAATGGAGAAACAGATCATAATTGTTCAAACATTGACCAAGAATGATACATATGAGCCATATCAGAAAGTTCAAATCTTGAATCATGTTGAGACCCAAGAAGTAGTATGTCAGCGCA
>JAOSBO010000209.1:10934003-10947346 GCA_027563915.1 Erythroxylum rotundifolium
CAATTATGACTAGGTTTGATTTGAGTTTGATTTATGTTTCTTTAGAATTTGGTTGAATTTTAACTTATTTTCTCTTCGAATTTCTTGTTGATAATATTAATTTGATGTGTTTGTAGGCTATAGGATTGTTAAGAATGCATGTTAGACTTGGGAAAAGGTTTAGAAGTGGAAGAATTACCCCATCCCACAATCGTGGAAATTGGACGATTCCCACAACCGTGGGAAATCTCTCTAAAAAGTTTCTAGAGAGAAATCCCAAGATCATGGGAATGGAGGGTATTCTCACGAGGGAAAATTTAAATTTCTCTCCCCTTATTCTTTCATTCACTCTTAAAATTTTTACACTCTCCCTCTCTAACCTATAATACCCACTCTCTCATTCTCATAAATAATTCATTTTATTCTACATTATTGGTATTTTCTTCATCTCTTTTCATAAATATTTCAATCCTTTACTCTTACCATGCATTAATCATCCAAAAACACAAAAATTTGGGTAAGATTTTTGCTCTCTCTCTCTCTAAAAAAAGAGTTCATCCCTTTCTTTCTTATTTTTGCAGGTTTTCTTCTTCCAATGGCAACAAATAAGATGGTAGCTTAAAAACCAATCAAAAAATTTCACCTTCAAGTCTCTGGTGAAAATATACCTAATTTGGTGGCAACATTTCATGCCCCATTTTGAATTTATTTCGAATAAGAAGGTATACATCTTTAAGACCTTAGAAATAGGGAATTGATCACTCCTTGTTACTTTGATTTTGAATTATTAGAAACCATAGGAGTGCGATGGAATGTTGACTGGCTAGCTGCAAATATAGGTTAGAATATATTCATTCGTTATAATGTGCCTATTTACCCTATGATAATTATGGAGTTGTTCACTACAGTATGTTATAACCCTAAAATGGATGTATTTTGGTTTAGTTGAGCTGGCGATATTTATAAACTTGATTATCATGTCATTCGTAAAATTTTCAATTTGTCAAATACAAAAATTCTAGATGATCACGATGACTTTGATGTCGATAATTACTAGAATGCTCTAATAGGTGAAGCAACTTTTGACTCTCACAATGCACAGAACACTTTAATCTAAAATGTCTAGCATTTGCTTTTGCATAAATTTATATGCTTAACGGTGATTAATGAAACTGAAAGTAATAAATGCTTGGCCAAAGAACTTTTCTTTCTTTGTTGCGTGGATCAAAAAATAAAAATTAATACACCTTATAGGATTTTTTGATCGATAGTGAGTGTTGTGAATAAGAAGAGCTTTTATTTTGTCATGTCTCATATTTCTTCTACTTTGGCTTTGTTTTATAACTTTAATATGGAAAATGTGCGAACAAATCAATATAATATGTATGGCATATGTTATTCAAGGTGCTCTGAGATTTTGGAGTTCCACTCTATAGAGCTTCGAAATCCTCAGACGCGTACTACAGTGAAGAAAAGGAAGGGTAAGCATATAGTTGCTTCCTAACCCTCCACTTCATAAGTGGTACCAGAGCTACAAGACGAAGCAGTGGAGGAGGAATCAAGTGCACCAGCGAAGGTTAACCGATTTCAACAAATCCTTAACCAGATGGCCTCTAATCAGTAGTAGATGATACCATAAATCAACGAGCTTGACACCCAGATGAGACAAGTCCACAAAAAGCAGCGATACTTGAAGAAGAGATTCCTCAAGTTCTTTCAAAGGAATAATTTTAAAGCTCCTTCGCTAACACTGTCACCACCATAATCCCCAAAAGCTTTTCTTACCCTAAACTTTTACATTGTTTTACTTCTTTTGTTTGGTTTAATATCTTTTGTTTTGTGTGATTTCTTTTTTTAGTTTAATGTCTTTTGTCTGGTTTAATTTCTTTTATTTGGTTTGTTGTCATTTTCTTTTGTTTGGTTTAACGTCATTTTCATTTGTTTGGTTTAATTTCTTTTATTTGGTTTGATGTCATTTTTTCGTATCTGGTGGTTGACTTGTCACATTAAGGACAATGTGATCTTTAGGTGTGGGAAGGTGACATTGACTTTCTCAGTTTCCTTGTTTTAATCACTGTTTTTATTTTGTTAAACAGGATGCATGCTTAGGCAAATCATATTGTTGTGTGTTAAGCGATCAAACCGCATTTGAATTATTTTGATTGGTATTGCCAGATATTCTTTCATGCTAGTTGGAATTAGATTGAATGCATGTTTGAACTTAGATTAGGTTACTTGAATAGAGAGTGAACCATGCAAAGTGATAAAAAGTAATTAGTTACGTAAGCTTACTCACAATTGGACATTTGAGTGATAAAGTAGTGTAGAGATGAATAATGAATGATCATTTGAGCCAATATGAGGACTGAGCCATATCAATCCATCCATATTCATTTTATTTCTTTGATGTGTGATGCTTCCTCAGTTATTACCTTCAAAATTTTCTTTGAATCGGTTTGAGTTTACTGGATGCATACTTAATAGAGATAATTAAGTCCCCTTTTTGTGTTAACTCTTAGCTTAAATGACCTACCCTTTTTTATCCCTTTTTACCCCCGTTGAACCTTAATCTTTTGATTCTCAAAAATACCCAAAAATTTTAAAATCTGAAACCCCATTAACCTACCCATTCACAAGCTTAGTAGAGTATTTAGTAGAACATTAGTTAGATCATTGTGAAAATTTTTACCGAGATGAGTTAAGGATACTTCTGCTTGTGAATCACATCACATATAGTTGTTACTTTATTCATAGCCTCTTCCATGTATTAAGAAAAATAAAGAAAAATGAAAAAAATGTTGAAAAGAAAAAGAAAAGAAAAGAAAAAAGAAGAACAATTGAGTAGCCTCAATAAGTGCAGAGATGTAGCATAGTTACACAAGTATCTCAGAGTTATGTTTTGTTATCCCTTTTACGTGCTTTGTACTTTACGAATGCTTGTGTTAAACCCTTTATCCTCTTTATCCACCCCTTGCCACACTACAACCATAAACAAGTCCTTTTGATTTATTTATGCATGCAATTGTTATAGAGGAGAATTAGTATATTAGCAAGCCTATGGTAGTATAGTTTCCTATAGGAAGTTTAAGTGAAACACTAACCATCAAACACTTAAGACAAATGAGTGAAATCGTGAGGAAGATTCATATTTCATCGATACTTATCTTTGAGTGATGGTGCCATTTATTGAGTTTGCTTATGTACATTAATGAAAAGTAGTCATAATATATGTAGTAACTTGATATTTGAGTTGGCTAAACTTTGAGGGATTGTATGCTTTGATCTTTATGAAAATGAAGTGATGCAATTAATTGGTGGTATTTATTTTGCTTGATGACAAGAAAAGATTTAAGTATGATGAAGTTGATAGTTGTTCATTAGTCAATGTTTTTCTAAGTATTTGGCATGTGTTTCTTGCATAATAGTTTATTATTATTTCATTTTAGGATTCATTTTGTATGTTTTTGTTTAATTGAATCTTCATTGTTTCATTTTTATATATATTTTTATATATTATTTCATTTGAATTTATTCCTATTTTGTGTTTAATGACGCACTTTGTGCTCCTAACATGTACATTTAATGATGGAATACAAGTAAAAGATTAATCAAAAAATACAGCACCTGGAATGAAGCAAAATGGCAGAAAAATATTGGAAGTATAAGGAGTAAAATGACAGAGCAACTTGAAGGAGCAAAAATGCAAATGGCCAGGAGAAAACATAACGTAGGGGGAGTCACGACAAATCCAAACAAAAAACAACACAAATGAAGCAAAACAACGTGGGAGAGGAGCAAAAGCATGAATAAAATGATGTTGCACAGCCAAAGAAGGAGCGGGACATGTCAACGTTTTGGGAAAAACATATTCGCGAGGGTTTTTACATGAACAGTACGTGTGGTTTTGCAACCTCTCCAATTAAATTGTCAAAATCATGCTACATTAGAAGAAGAAGAGTGGAGACGGCAGAGAGGAGTGAACAGGAGCATTAGACCAAAAAACCCCCAACTTTTTTTGTCCTATCAAGCTATAGTGAGAGAGGAGTAGAGTGGTGGCAGAAATAAGGAAGAGAAGAGAGCGGAGACATGAATAGTCTAAGTGGACCAAAAACTTCAAGTTTATTTTTTACATCGATGAATAATAGATAGGAATAACAAGCTTGGTATTAAGTGAAGAACCGTAGGGTTTTCAATAGGGATATTAATAGGAACTGAAGCATTTTTTGGGGTGAGACTCATTAAGGGCTGAACATCTCGGTACCAACTCTAAGGTGACATTAACGCTAATGACCTAGGTTAAGCATTTTTTATTATTTTGTTATTTCTTTCTCTCATTAGAAATTGATTATGTTTTCTTATGTTTATTAGATTAGGTATTGAATGATGATGATTCTAATGCTCTATTGAATTGTTTTTCATGAAAACCCATTGCTAGCATCGACTATAATACGTAATTGTTATATTCCTGATTCATGTGTAGAAACTAATGGTTCTGAATCATTAAAGATAACATAACATAGGTTAAATAATCTGAGCTTGTGTGATTATTGGTCTATTTTTCTGATTCATAATACAGTTGTCTAGATAAACTTAGAGAGCTTATTCTAGGTTTCCCAATAGCTAGGTTTAATTGACAAACACTTCATGATTAACTAGGATCTAAGGAAAAATCGAGAATAACAGAGCTTGCTGTTAATCTACGACCGATAATTGCTAAGAGAGATCAAAGAACAACAAATCAATGAATTATGCTTAATTAAGGTGTAGGCCGAGATTGAACTGAAAAATCGGATCTTTACCAAATTCCCCAATTTTTATAATTTTTTACATGTTTTAGTTAATTTGTTTTTATTAGTCTAGCTTCATTTTATTTTTTATTTCAATTCCAAAAACGCCTTTACTTAAACATCGATTGATTTCATTTCATAAGCTAATCGAGCACCTCCTATTGGATCGATCTAGACTCACCACTGCTACAGTAGTAGTCTAATTATTTTATTTTGACTAGCATTACGATGCGTCAGTCACCAATTCCCACGATTGTGGGATATTTTATTTGAGAGTCTATGCGGGGCTCAATTAAACTTTAGGGTTTTTGTACTATAAAACATATTAAACCTCCATAGATAAGGGTGGACGTGATAACTCTATAGAGAAGCGCCTCCTTGAGTGCAAAATCCGAGTTTAGAGTCTTAAGGAAGGTGGAGATTTAAGGATCAACAATTGAGAAAATAGCACATTAACACCAAAAATTCCAGATTTTGGCAAAGAAGAGAAGAAGTTTTCTTTATTCAATTTTCTGTCAATTTTGTGTCTTCTAATCTTTGTAATATGGAATATTTCAATGTTGGTGATATTATGGAGACCATGAATGGCTGATTTGTTTTTTAGGAATCACTTTTGAACTATTTTGTTAAACTCCTATTTTATTGAATTGAATGAAAGTTGTCTTTGTGATTGTTGATTATATTTATATCTTGTAATAAATCAAGAGAGTGAGTAAGATTATTTGTGTAGGATTGTACAACGAGAGTTGGCAACCTATAGACTTACAATCATCACGTTAACTGATTAGTTAGAGGAGAGATCTCGACTAATTTAATTGATCACCCATAGAATAGCTTAATAACTAGTTAAATTGGTGGAGTGATCAATCCACGTTTTATCTTAAATAAAGTTTGATCTAAATTAAGTAGTGTCTAGGCATCAATCCACGTGGGATTGATATCCGCTTTCTAACTACAATTCACAACTCGTATACTTGTGATTTTTTAGCATAAAAAAAGTAGACTATTTTTCAAAATATAATCAACACCTATTATTACAAGATTGGTAACAATTTTCTTATCACTTCAGTGTTTTATTATGAAGAAGAAAGAGTTAAGACAAATGTTTACCAGTGATAAGTGAGTTGTATATCAGCATGCTAGGTCTAATATTAAGTAGTGTCTAGGCATCAATCCACGTGGGATTGATATCCGCTTTCTAACTACAATTCACAACTCGTATACTTGTGATTTTTTAGCATAAAAAAAGTAGACTATTTTTCAAAATATAATCAACACCTATTATTACAAGATTGGTAACAATTTTCTTATCACTTCAGTGTTTTATTATGAAGAAGAAAGAGTTAAGACAAATGTTTACCAGTGATAAGTGAGTTGTATATCAGCATGCTAGGTCTAATATTGGATTGAAGGTTTCTATAATTACACTTAAAGATAGTGAATTTTATTCTCAATGTCAATTTATCATCCGAGTTTGTTAGCCTTTAATGAGGGTACTTCTTTTGGCTGATAGTAAGGCAAAGTTAATAGTGAGTTATTTTTATGATATCCTGGAGAGGGCAAAGGAAGCAATCAAGGATAATATGAAAAATAAGATTTTTTTTATACACACCTTATATTGCAATCATCAATGAGAGATGATAAAGCCAATTTTACTCTACGATGTTTACAACTGAAACATTTTTTATTCCTAATGTCTACTTTAGACTAAGTTTTACAAAGAAATCTAAAGTTAATAAAAGAATGTTATTAACTATTACAACAATTATTGTCCATGAGATGATACAAGATCTGTTACACTTACATATGGAGATTTATATGGATGTTTTTGGTGGTTTTGGGAAGCCAATTGTTATCCATCAAAGAGACAAACTTAATTTAGGTATTTTTGTTTCAACTTTGTTACTTGTTGAAAATTAATCATCACTTTATTTTGTTTATAATGTTACTTTTTTTAGCTTAGGATTTAAAGTTTCCTAGGGAGACCAATTTGGAAGTGGTGTTCCAGATTTGTAAAAGTTTGCAATTCGAATTCTAGGTCAATGTGTGAGCGTAACAGGGTGTGAAAGTAATTAGAGTACATTTAAATTCTTCCATTTCAAGAAAAGGAATATATTGGAACATAAAATTTTGAATGATTTGATTTTTGTTTAATACAATTTAAAGCTTTGACAAAGATATGTTATTATCATTAAAAAGTTGAATATAATTTCTTGTAATTTTTTAATAGTTTAATTTTATTGTTTACTAAGACTATTAATAGAACAAGCAATTACGTAAATCCAATTTGCCTTCATCATTGACATGTCATTTAGTGAAATGAATTTAAATGATGGTGATAATGATTTCATATTAAATGAGAATTTAGGTCAATGCAAGTTGAGCTTGTATTCAATTAAATGAAGTTTTAGGTTTTTTTTCTCTTGTTTTAATATTAAATCTTATTTATATAATATAATTGTAAATATCTTTGTTTCAAATTTCACTTCTAGTTGGTAATGATAAGGTTGTGAAAGTAATGGTAAGGTGGATAATGGTAATAATAAAGCCAACCAAAGCAGCAAGTTTCACAAAAATTGAACACAACATATGTTATTCAAATCGAAGCCAACAATGACCAGATCATCCTAACCACAACTTCAGTAACTGTGCAAAGTGTTGAAGGAGATTCTGAGGTGAGTAATATTAACCTTATCCAAGATGATATCATAACAACTCCTAAAATTTCTATTGGTCTTAAAGAAACTGCAGCAAATACTGAATTCCATACAATAGAGACAAGGAGATCAAAAGGGGGAAAAGGGAAGGGCAACATAAGCCAAATCTTTTAACCCATGTCTATAATCGCGTGGAATATAGATGGAATAAATTTTCCCAATAAACAATTAGCTTTAAAGGACTTTGTTTTAAGAAAGACGCCTCTCGTATTCGAATTATTAAAAACTGAGGTCAGACTAAAAAATTTAGTAAAATTGGACATTTTTGGACGCCGCTGGAATGTCATTACCAATCACCAACATCATGCTTTAGGCAGAATTATAATATGCTACAAGGAGGATGAACTCAAGGTGGATCAATTAGAATCAAATGAACAAGCCATGCATTTGAAATTGTCCTTCCTATAGAAGGACATCTAGATAAATGTCTCTTTCATCTACGCAAGCAAAGATTCCAAAGAAGCGACCTATGGAACAATTATCATCATTCAGCAACACTATCTCTATTCCTTGAATAATATGTGGAGATTTTAATTCTATATTAAACCCTTAAAGGCACAAGGACATCGTTATTTAAAGAATTATATAGTTAATTTGAAAGACATGGTGGAGGAGTTAGGGGTGACAGATCTTAAGTTTAGTGGCCATACTTTTACCTAGTCCAACAAATAAAATTATTTTTAGCACATCAGGAAAAAATAGGATCGAGCCTGGTAAATGATATTTGGCTTAAGACCTTTCTCAAAAGCTTTACTACACTCAAAGACCCCTCTTCTCTGATCATACCACTATATAAGGAAAATCTATTCCAAAATGTTAGTAAGCACTATCCCTTCCGATTCAGTAACTTCCTAATGAATATTTCAAGGTTTATGGAGGAATGTATAAAAGGTGCAGTATATAGTTGTCAAGGGATCAAGCAGTTATGTTGTGTCCAAAAACTGAAAGTATTAAACAGGAATTGAACATCTTAAATTCTCTACAAAGGCCTACAACTTCCTCAATAAACTCCTCTAGACTTGAACTTCAAGCTATCTTGCTAGCCTTGCTGCTTATCCTACTAACCAAACTCTAGAAAAGAATATGTTATCACAATTCTTGAAGGCTACGCACAGTCACAAGTCTCTCTTATAACAAAGAGCTAGAGTACATTGGTTAAAACATGGGGACAACTGCACTAGATTCTTTTTCAACGCCATTCTTGCAAGGAAAAATAGCAACAAAATCCACTCTAAATCTTCAAACACAACAAGAAATTCAAGAGGAGATAGTAAGGTAATTTAAAGACTTATTAGGAACTCTTGACACTTCAAATGCTATGTTAGATGAACTCAGAACCCTCTTCCTCAAACAAATCACATCAGCAATCTCGAAACTCCTCATAAAATCAATGGAAAATACATAAATAAAAGTTGCAGTTTTTGCCATAGAAGGCTCTAAAGCCTCTGGCCCTAATGGCCTAAATGGTTACTTCTTCCAGAAGTCTTAGAGTGAGACAGGTCCATTTGTTATAGAGGCAATCAAAGAATTCCTTTCCAAAGGGATTAACAGAACCTTTATATGTTTCATTCCCAAATGCTCCAATCCTACACATTTTGGAGCTTTCAGATCTATTGCATGCACCAATTTTCTCTACAAGGTCATATCTAAGATACTTGCTTTAGGATTGGAAAAAAAAGCCCTATCCTTTCTAATCAGTGACAACTAAGGCAATTTTATGCAAGACAGACATATAGGAGAATATTCTTATTATATAAGAGCTCCTAAAAGGCTACTCCAGATCAAATTATTCTCCAAATTGCACAATTAAGATTGATTTCCATAAAGCTTTTAATAGTGTGAGCTAGGATTTCCTATGGACTTTATTAATGGCTGATGGATTTCCAATGATCTTTTCAAGATTGCATCTCTACCTCTTCCTTATCTATTTTAGTCAATGGTACTCCTACCACACTCTTTAAGGTAGCAAGAGGATTTCGGCGAGGGGACCCCTTCACCCCTTACCTTTTCATCCTTTGTATAGAGACTCTTAACTTCCTCATCAAGCATGAATGCTTAAAAACTCAAAACTTAGATACCATGCTAAATGCTAAAAGATTGAATTGACTAACCTCTGCTTCGCAGGTGATCTACTTTTATTTTGTAGGGCCTTCAAGGATTCCATACAAAGTTATGTGACAACACTTATCAAATTCAAAAACTTCTCTGGACTATAATTCAACCCAACAAAGAGCCATTTTCTCCTATCCAAGAAAGCTACTGCTTTATGCCATCACATCTCTCAATCAACTGGAATGCTTTTCAAATAGACACCTTTACTATATCTTGGATTACCATTTTCTACTAAAAGACTCTCATATACGGAATTCACCCCACTCCTAGAGAAAATATAGAGAAGAGTCAATTCGTGGGTTAACAAGTCTTTATCCTATATAGGGAAGGTTCAACTCATCAAATCGGTGTTAAAATCCTTCTATATTTACTAGAGCTCTCACATCTTTCTTTCTCAAGGTTATCATCAAAACCATTGAAAGAATCCTCAAGAACTTCCTATAGAACCACTCCAAATAGTGTCCAAGGTTCAGGTAAAGTAAAATAGGCCGATATTTGTTTTCCTAAGGAAGAAGGAGGGTTAAACATTATTAAAATCATAAATCAAGCCCTAACTTTGAACAGACTATGGTGGATCCTTATGAATAAAAACACTCTTTGGGTGAATGGCTACACTCTTAATTTCTCAAGGAAAGAAACCTATAGAGCATTAAGAAATTAGTCTCATACTTTCATTTTCTCAACCAGATTATGAAATTGAGTGACAAAGTTCGAGAAGAGATCTTTTGCAAAATTGGGAACGGCAACTTGACTCATGTCTTGTTTAACAACTAGTTTAGTTTGGGACCTCTCATACATCATTATAGCAATCTAAGCAGTCCTCAAACTTCTTCACTCAAACTCAAACTATGCTCAATAATCACAAAGGGCAGTTAGAATTTTTTTCAAAACCTAAGACATCTCTAACCATCATATCTTCCACAACCTAAGTCTCTGGACACTTTCTATTGGCAGACCCAACTCATCCTTAAAGCCAACAAGAGGTCTTCTAAGATGTAGGAAACATAAGGTGGAATGGTATAGAATTGTTTGGAGCAAGGTACTAACCCCAAGGGTATCTTTCATACTATGGTTAGCAATCCGAAATAAGTTGAATACTGCTGACAGAATTCACTATCTGCAAATGGACATAACATGCCCATTGTGCAAGAACCATATGGAAACAATAAATCATCTCTTCTTCACATGTCCTTATAGTAGCAACATTGGAAATCTATAATTAATAGATGCCTATGGCTAAACCTTAGGAACACTATCATAGAGGTGATCCAAAAATTCACAAACCATACGATTCCTCTAGACCCAAATACACATATCTATGTTCTATCCCTAGGACTTTGTGTATATGGATTATGAAAGCAAAGAAACCTCAAACAGTTTGGCGAAATTAACACACCCAAAGAGGTCCTCATATTTGAGATTCTCTATGAAATTAGAGAGCTCATTCTACTTCGTAACCTGAATCAGACTTGCAACACAACTGTTCTCACTTCACTGAATGTAAAACTAGAAGCTACACTTGGAAGCTAAACATATGTAAGAAAGAGAAGCAGAGGAAACACAGTACAGTAAAAGCAGTAATGAGGAAACTGAAATACCTAATCAGCTGATCCAACATTGAAACCACCAGATCTCTATGAAACCCTTGTCATTTGTCAAATTCCCTTAAGAAGATAAGCATGCCTGTGAGATTGTAGCTCTAATCATTCTCCTCTTTTCTCACAACCCTAATTCAGTAATGCTAGAACATTTGACATGTTAAATTGGAACATACTTACCTCATTTTCAAACAATGTTGTTTGGTTCTTTATGTAATGACATCGTAGGTTGTTGTACATTTTCTTTTAAGTTAGCTTTGGTTGTTAAAGACTAAGGCCCTGTTTGGTTAAGGTGTTGGTAAAGGAACGAGATGGAACGTAACACACTTCCATCATTTGGTTGAGGGTTTCATAATGAAATGGAACGAAATGGGATGGAAGTGGGGGATTTCATATTACGTTCTATTCCATCCTAAACAGTGAAAATAAGAAACCTCCGATTTGGGAGGTTTAGGATGGAACATAAACTAATAAATACATACTACCTAATATACCCTCAATTAAGGAAGCTAGTTAAGCTTATAAACTAACTTATATCACACAATTTATGGGCCACGAGCAGTTAAAACGAGAAATGGAGGTACTTGTACATGAAAACATCCAACTCATGAAGCAGCTCGTTGCATAGATAGCAAGAACTGAAGAAATCATTAGTCCACAACTCTCTCGTCTCATCACCACCACCACTACGACTTCCATCAATATTCATGATCATGATCGACGGCAAGAGTGGCAGCGATGATGATGAAGAAGCATAAAACAGTCTAGGACTCACGTAAAGAACACTCACTCAATCATCAAATCCATGGTAAACATGTTTTTTACTCACATTATTCCCAACGTAAGAAATAACACATGTATAGCTCTCGTCGCTCTCTTCCAAAACATTATCATCTCTTTCTAGATTCAGCAGCCCAACTCCCCCCTCTAAAATTAGCTGCGAGTTTAGCTAAACAAACTATTTTGATGAACAAGTATATGCCCAGATTAGTAGGTGTGAAATTTGAACATAATTTGGTTTGTATAACGAAGTGCCTATTTAAATTATTTTGATGCACTGTCTTACTTTTGCAGTCCACTATTTGATCCTAATATTGTGAATGGCAACATGGATCTAATTAATGATTAATTGAAACAATTTTAGCTTTATGATTTGATTTTGAATTTCTACATTCCTGATATCATGTTATGCGAAAAAGAGATTAAAGAAAGTTTAGCAATAAAAATTGTATATAATTAATAATATTTTATATTATTTCTCCTTACCTTTATAATAATATTTTTATACTATTAATAAAAAATAGTATATAATTAATAATAAAATAAAATTTTGAATAAAATTTTTATTAATAAAAAAGAAAATATATAAAAATTATTCTTTAATTGTTTATATATATTTCTATATAAATAAATAATTTTTAAATATAAATCACATATAATAGAATAAAATTTATTAAATAATTAATAATAATATTTATATATAATTAATAATAAATTATATATAATTATCAATAAAATAATGAAACATTTATTTTAAAATAGAAAAAATATATAAAAAGTTATTTGTCACGATTGTGACCTGAATAAATCACAACTATGACTTTTTATTTAGATATGATTTCTGTTTTAAAATTATAGCATTAAACTTTTTGCAACAACCATTTTATATCATGAATATAACAGTCTTTTATTATACATTACATTCCATTTCATCTATCTTCCAAACAACATTTCACTACATTATATTATGAACACTTCCATCCCTCCCAAACAACTTTTCACTATATTTCATTCTATTTCATTATAAACCTGTTGGAATTATGCCCATGACCCAATCGTTATGTAATAGATTGAACATTTATGTTTTTTGATTATTAACTTTGTTTAATAACATGGAAAATGATTATATTATCATATTATGTTTATTGCTTTTTATCCTAATATGATAAGTCCTTGATTAAATTTATACACTTGCCATCATAGTGGAGATTATGATCATGAGAGTCAAGTCTTTAGGGTTTAATATAAAATTTTTCTTAATCGTAGCATCATCAAATAAGGATTTTAATGATTCGGTTAGATCAATATGTATGTAATAGTATCTATTGGATGGATATTAGTAGATCTCATTTACTAAGTTACATATATAG
>JAOSBO010000209.1:10983518-10999911 GCA_027563915.1 Erythroxylum rotundifolium
AACATTTATGGTATCAGAGCTTGAGAGAATTATGTTATGGTTTAGTATGGGTTGGGTTCCAGAAACGGGATCCAACAAGTAGCGTCGGGAGTGTGTGCACACACTTTACATTTCATCACCCACTTTCGTTAGAGGCGATTTTCTGCATCTTGGGATGCCATTTTTTGCTTCATTCAGCTTATTTTTGACCCGTTTTTCATAGGTAGCCTTATGTATACTACTTTTATGTAAATCATATATGTAAAAAAAAACTGAAAAAAGAATCAAAAACTAAGGAAAACCATATGACATGAAAAACCAAAAATCCTTCATTTTTGGCAACCTGATCACGTAATTGTTCTAATACCGTGTGTAATACGTGGTAGAGACCTTATTACATATGCAGGATCATACATGAAAGGGTTAAAAATGAAGGAAATGTGGAATACCTAATTTTGGTTCCACCTCTAGTTTTGATGTAGTTTCCGAGCTCCAAACGATCTATAATCTCCTAGGACCTTTACAGAAAGTGTTTCTTGACACATGATTTAGATCTTTCTATAGTTTTCTTAATACGTAAGCTCTCTTAACGGGTTAAAAAACTGTAAGCTTACGATTGATAGGAGCAACTGCACGAGACCCTAACCCATATATAGCTTCTATATCGGGCTTCCCCATCATAAGTCCAATATATATTAGGTCCAAACTAAAAGGGATCTATTTTCTACCTGGACTTCGATCCATTGATTAAGATCATTTATTGGGCTACTTTATTACCCTTGTCTGGATCAAATTACGTAACTTAACCGATAATTTATTAAAAAAACAAAATTACAATTAATAGTTGTCCACTTAATAGGAAAATGACAAAAATGTCCCTATGGACAAAAATGTCTAACAATTGATTGTTGTTCTGCATACAAAATGTACATATATGATTATGTTCGTGGTTTATGGAATGTATTGTGAAAAAATTAAATAAAGTGATTTCGATTTGTGGGATTGAATGAACTGGTTTATTATAGAAAATTGACCTCATTTTTTGGTCCTAAACAAAGCCCATGTAAATTTCTTTCTCATACTAAAAATGTAAAGAATTTGTCTTCATAATTATTGTTGCATTGACCATAAACACCTCCAGCATATTTGAACGTAGAAAGAAAAATTAGTTTAAAACACATTTACGTATGAACAAGATTTGTTTAAATTTGAGTGGTTTTCAATTTCAGCTGGTTAAGAATGTAATGGAAGAATATTTGTGTAGTGGGTGGGCATAAAACTAGACTTGATTGGAGGTTGTTGCAAACAAATCACAATTGAACCAAGAAAATAGAAGAAATATGGGCGTGAGTACAAGATCCCTAACCAAAAAATTTCATTCCACTATGGAAAAAAATTTCAAGTTCCCGTCTTTTTAAACTTGTTTATGTATTTCTAGGAAGAGGAAACCATATATCATCATTATCGTCGTCGTTGTATTTATTTAATTTTGCCTACAATCATTGATAGGAGATGGACTCCATCGGATATAGCTAACACACCAATAAAAGAATAAATTGAGATAAAAGGGACACATAAGATTTAACGTGGAAGACCCATTAACGAATATGGGAAAAACTAGGCAAGAATAGAAAACTTTTCACTATGGATTACCACTATGGATTACAAATATTATAAGAAGAAGATCTCACAATCCTCACCAAGAATTATATATAAGTTATGGGAAAGAGACTTTCGGGATGTGTAAAATCTTAAACATATGCCTCATTATATAGCCTTAATGGAGGCTTCTATGTTCTCTCTTTACCAATATGGAATTTAAGCTAATAATCTCCCACTTGGAGATCTAATTGAGAACCAATCAATCTCTATATTGTTATTTCTATATTGCCATTTCTCTACTGTCCACGTCTCTGCCCAGCCATATAAGGATCTACATCATATGAATTTATCAATGTTAATTGGCTTTATTAGTGCATCTACTAGGTTTTTTTTTGTGTGAATTTTCTGCATATCCATACTTCCATCTTCCACCACTTCACAATCAAAATGATAGTGAACTCCTATATGTTTAGTTCTGGTATTAAAAGTTGGATTCTTTGCAATATGTAAGGCATTCCGACAATCACAAGTTCCTCCAGAAACCTTTTTATTCAGATCGATTCTTTGCAAGCTTATGTAACTTCCATATAATTAGCTTCTATTGTAGATAATGTTACAACTGTCTGTAGTTTAGACACCCAACTCACAGCTCTTCTTGCAATAGTCAACACATAGCTTGTAGTGGATTTTCTTTTATCAAGATCGCTTGCAAAATCAAAATCAATATATCCTTTGATAATAAATTCAGATCCTTCATTACAAACAGTAGCATTTGAGATCCCTTTAATATATCTTAAGATCCTCTTTATAGCCCACTAGTGTTCTCGACCAGGATTCGCTATATAATGACTAACCACTCTTACTATATGTGAGATGTCCGGTCTTATACAAATCATAACGAGCATTAAACTTCCCACAACTGATGCATATAGTACTCAAGATATCTCTTTCCTCTCTGCTTCACTTCGAGGGTTTTTCTTTAAGAAAACTTAAAATTAATAACAAGAGGAGTAAAGATTGACTTACAATCTTGCATATTGAAGTGTCGCAAGATTTTCTTCAAGTAATTATTCTGAGAAAGCCAAATCTTCCTGTTATTTTTGTCTTGGTAAATTCGCATCCCTAGAATCTTATCTGTTGATCCTAAACCCTTCATTTCAAACTCCCCAGCTAACTGAACCTTCAAATCTTGAATACAATCTTTATTGGGGTTTGTAACCAACATGTTGTCAACATATAACAATAATATAATGAAATCGTTATTATCAAACCTCTTGAAATATGCACAAGGGTCTGCACTAAATCTGTTCAATCCATAGCTCATTATGAAGGAATCAAATCTTTTATACCAATATCTTGGCACCTATTTAAATCATACACATATTTGTTCAACCTGCAAATCAAGTTCTCTTTCTCTGGTTCTTCAAAACCTTCTGGTTGATGCATGTATGTTTCTTCTTTAAGATCTCCATGAAGAAATGTTGTCTTTACATCTAAATGCTCCAAATATAGATTAAATGTAGCACACATAGCTAGGATGATCTAAATTGTATTAAGATGAACTATAAGTGAAAAGATCTCAATAAATTTGATACCTTCTTTCTAAGCATATCCCTTTACCACCAACCTTGCATGATACTGCTCTACCTGATCATCACTTTTACGTTTGATCTTGTAAACCCATTTGTTGCCAATAGGCTTTTTCTTTTGTGGTAGCGGCACAAGCTTCCATTTCTTATTCTTATAAAGAGCTTCTATTTCTTCTTACATTGTTGCCATCCAAAGTGATGCCTCTGAGTTATTTGTTGCTTCTTGGAATGTTGATAGTTCACCATCTTTGGTTAGGAGATAATATGCAACATTACCCTCTATAATATAATTAGACTACTAGGTTAGGATTCTCCTTTTATGGGTTGACCTTTGAAATTCTATATTTTCATATTCAACCAGTTCTTGCTCCTTGTGATATGATATAACTTTAGTATAATCTTTTTGTTTAATCTTCCTTTCTTCTTGAATCGCTACAACTTTAAAATTTTCTTCAAAAGTGTTATTTTGATCTTTCTCTTACAGTTTATCTTCTATAAATATGACATCCCTGCTAATGACGAGCTTGTGGGCTGTGGGATACAACAGTCGATACCCCTTGACTCTATTAGCATAGCCCATAAATCTATATTTTTTGGATTTTGGATATAGTTTTGTGATATCTTAAGTATTATACATCACAAACACAAGACTTCTAAATGTGTGTAATTGAGAATTGTCTGTTAATTTACTAGTCTACATCTCCATCAGTGTCTTCAGATCAATAGATCTTATTGGTGATCAATTAATCACATAGCAGTTGATCTTCACTGCTTCTGCCTAGAAAGACTGCCATAATTGCAATTCTCAACATGACTATAGTTTGTTCAATCGGAGTCCTATTTATTCACTCAGCCACTCCATTTTGTTTAGGAGTGTGAGGCACTGTGAATTGACGTTTGATGCCTTCTTAATTACAAAAATCAATGAACTCATCACTAGTATATTCTCTATCATTATCAATCCTGACGCACGTGATTTCCTTCCCCGTCTCTAACTAAATTTTTGCTTTAAATGTTGTGAAGGTTAGAAATACATCTCCCTTTCTCTTAATAGGATACACTTAACATCTTCTAGAGTAATCGTCGATAAAGGTCACAAAGTACTTGGCTCCAACCAAAGATATAACTGGTGCTTACCATACATCAAAGTGAATCAATTCTAGAATATCTTTACTTCTAAAATTTGATGCCTTAAATTTCAGTCTATATTGCTTATTTGTAATGCAATGCTCACAGAAGGGTAATGATACCTTCGTGAGACTAGGGAATAGTTTCTACTCAACAAGAATCTTCAATCCTTGTTCTAACATATGGTCAAGTTTACGGTGCCACAATTTTGCTGCATTTTTTGCTAACTAATCGATGCAATTGGCTTCCATATATGTCTCTCCCATAAGCTTATATAAGTTTGTAGCTATCCTTTCCACCTTCACGACTCTAAGCACTCCTTTGATCAACTTCATGACTCCATTTTGAATGAAGGTTTAATACCCAATTTCATCCAATTGTCCTAAAGACAATAAAATTTTTTTCAAGCCCTTCACATGTCGAACATTTTGAATAGTGTGAACTGTAACATTATACATCTTCATCTTGATCGTGCCAATCCCAACAATCTCCAAGGCATGATTATTTCCCATATACACAAATCCTGCAAAGATAGATTTATAAGTGTGAAACCAATCTCTACAAGGAGTCATATGTTACGTTTCTCCAGAATCCATTATCCAAGCATCAGCGAGCTCTACTATGTCCTTGAACATTGTTGCTACTTCACTATATAAGATTTCTCCATCGACAACACATCCCCAAGAATTTGATGCTTTAGAGGCCTTGTCTCTACCTTTCCTGAATCAACATTCACTTTTAAAGTGCCCTCTCTTGCCACAGTTGTAACACTTGAGATTTTTCTTACTTATAGATTTCGACCTTCCTTATTTGTGGCTTCCAGTGGAATTACTCTCCATTGACCATCCTCTTGTCATCGATAAGGCTTCCACTTGATGCGAACTTGTAAACCTTTCTTCCTTGTTGATGCGCCTACTTTCTTCTTCAAGAATCGAATCAGTAACACCATCAAATACCAAAGTATCTGTAAGGATATTACTGGTTAAATTAATGATGAATTGGTCATACGAATCTAGAAGACTTTGAAGTCGAGTCTCCGTACATTCAATTAAATTTACATTATGTCCCAACTTTGAAAGTTGAGAGCATAGAGAGGTCAGAGTATTGATATGCTCTATTATTAAAGTAGATTCAGACATTTGGAGTGTGTAAAGTCTCCTCTTCAGAAAAATTTTATTGTAAAGAGACTTAGCTTCATATAACTTTGTCAGCTAATCTCATATCACGTTGGCTGTTTTCTTTTCCTCTACACCTTACAAGATATCATCCAATAAACCAAGATGCAAATTTGACATGGCCAATACATCTATTTGTTTTTGTTTGACGTCATTTGTGAAATTAGTTGGCCTATTATTGATGACCTCCAAGCAGTTATCTTTTACTAAAACTACCTTCATCTTCAATTTCCATAATAAGAACTTTGTCCCGTCAAACTTTGTAATATCAATTTTGGTTAACATTGCTTCTATCATAAGAACTCCCACTCTCTTACATTAAAAAGGGAAATCGTCTTGAGTTATATCCACTTAGTATGTAATAAGACTGTAGTACACTAAGAAAGTTCCCAGGAAAAGCTGGAGGGGTCATAAATGATCCCACTTAAAACCTAGTCTCCTTGGATAGAGCTTGTCCTAGATATGCACTCAATCACCTCAAACACTAGTGAAAAAAGCCCTAAAATGACAACAAGAACCTAAGAATAGAACTACCCTTAACCCACAAGAACACTAAAAAAGCTCGTTTTCTGATATGGAATATCAGATTATGCCACACAAACAGAGTATTATACTTAAGCAACCCTTGGGCTCTGATACCACCACTAAGAAATTGACTACACCGAATAGAGCAAACACACCAATAAAAAAATAATTTGACATAAAAGAAACACACAAGATTTAACGTGAAAAACCGTTTAACAAATATGGGAAAAAACTATAGGCAAGAATAGAAAACTTTCTACTATAGAAATCAAATATTACAAGAGGAAGATCTCACAATCCACACCAAAATTTATACACAAGGTTATAGGAAAGAGATTTTTGGGATGTGTAAAACCGTAAATATATGCCTCCTTATACAGTCTTAATGGAGACTTTTGTGTTCTCTCTTTACCAGGGATTTAAGTTAACAATCATGGTTCTTGGTTGCTTCACCCGAGACATGGCCTTTCCTCTTTCTTTCACTCACTTATCTTCTCCAATCCCTTTGGTCTTTCTCTACCTCTTTTTGTTAGTCTTCTTCTTATTCACCCCTATAAATCTCATGCTCAACTTTCTCACTTGTAGTTTCAATATCTCAATATCCCACAATTCATCAGTCCATAGCTTTCTCTCCACCATCTCCACTTAGCTACTTATATTTTGCAATGGCTATCTTTGGATTTGAAGGTTTTGAGAAATTTTTAGAGCTTCATTTCTTTAGTGATGACCCTGCAGTTGACAACCTAGGACTTAGGCTTCTTGACTTCGACTCACTTGTCTAAGTTTTGGATGTTGTTGTATCTATTGTTGGGAATCGGTTATTTGATACCTACATGCTATCATAATTGAGTTTATTTGTGTACCCTACTAAGATCATCATCAAAACATATGGGACTACTCAACTCCTCAAATCAATCTGTCCATTTGTCAACTATTCCTCTGACCTTAGCCTCAGTTTATGCTCTTGTAGATACACCGAAGGCAGCTTTATCTTTCCTAAATAGCAACCCTTTCCGCACACCAGCTTCAGTAAAGAAGTTATCTATTTTCAACCGAACATCCCCTCAAATATTTGCTATAGAAAAGCCTCTTTTATGCCCTCTAAAATGATGTCTCACTTATGGCATGTCTTCACTGTCGGTAACCAAATTACTTGCATAGATGATTCATACGCCTTAGAAGTGTGCATGACAAAGGTTGATCGTGTTCTTGCTTGTAAATTCTTTAAGTCGTCTAATGATGGCAAAAATGGCGACGTTACCGGCAAAGAGATGACCAAGCTTATCAACATCTGTGACAGCGATGCGAAGGCTTTAACATGTGAATTTGCATTTGACCCTGCTGAGTAAATCAATGAAAAATGTTGGAGAAGAATCAGGAGATCAAGACCTATGTAATAGGATATATCATAATATATATATTACTTCCTTTTATATATATCTTCCCTTTTTTATGCATATCTTTTAGTTGTAACAAATCCTAGTTAGGGACTATATACATGTAGGGATGTAAAGTGTTTTGATATTTGAAAAACATTATTTCCATCTACGCTTCATGGTATTAGAACAAGGTTAATCTTTGATTTACATTGAAATTTCTTGCAATTTTGCATTGCCTGAATCCTAATCTCATCCCTCACCATGACTGAAAACGACCCAGCTGCTCTACCTCTTACAAACCCAACAACGAGTGACTCAAAAACACCATCAATTATCTAATATCAAACTGAAAATCCAATCTTCAATGCTATAATTACTTTAAATGAGTCAAATTATGATGTTTGGGCTCGAATCGTGGAGATTCATATAGCTGCCCATGAGAACTTAACATATATTGTAGACGTGATGCACCACCAACAAAGACAAATCTAGCTTACAACAAATGGAACGTTGAAAACCAAAAAGGTTCAAGATTGTTTACTTACGTCAATGACATTAGATTTGATGAACAGATATATGAGATTACCAACGACTCAAGCAATCAGGAGGGCTCTTGCCAAAGCCTGTTATGGTGGAGGAGATGAGGCACAACTATTCTCATTACATCAGCGAGACTTTATAATATGATAGGCTGGTTAGACACTACCAGCATACTATGGCGAGCTGTAGGAGATCTTCAACAAATTGGACTATCGTGACAAGGTTATCATGAAGGACCCCAAGGATATTGTCACCTACAAAACATTTGTTGAAAGGCTGCAAATATACATGTTTCTGAATGGACTTGGTGTTGAGTATGATCAAGTTCGTGGAGAAATACTTTGCATGAAACCAAAACTGAAACTTGAAGAAACTATGCATATATAAGGAGAGAAGAAAACAGGAAGGGCTTGAGTGATGGTGACAGTCCAAATGAAGATGCTGCAATGTTTACATGGAATCAAAGAAACAAAAAGGACAAAGGAAAAAGGAAATCAAAAGAAACTAGCAAAAGCTATGAGGTGCATAATCCTGAAATGAAGAAAGCTAGCAATAGTTTGGAATGCACATATTGTGACTTACTAGGTCACATTTGGGAAAAATGTTATGAAAGAATCGGGTATCCTGATTGGTAGGGTCCAAAGAAGGCACCAAATGCAAGGGTAAAGCAAATGTTTCACAAACAAGTCTTATTGAAACAAAACCTGAAGCTATGGAATCCAAAACAGCCTTGGCTATGAATGTCTCCTCGTCTAGTAAGTCTCTGACTTCTCCTGCTCTGTTTGGATTAAATACATGGGTAATTGATTCGGGAGCGACTGAGCATATTACTTATGACCAATCTGTGAGAAACATGAAACCATCACAAATAAAAGATGTCACCACTACTAGTAGAGAAAATGTGCTCGTACTAGGTGAAGGATCTTTAATAATGAATAAACTTAACCTTGAAAAATTCTTGTCATACCATCCTTGAATTATAGTCTTTTATTTGTAGCACAAATAATCTATACCTTAAATTGCATCATAAGTTTTTGGCCTGATTTTTGTGTTTTCAAGGACATCAAGACGAGGTAGACGATTGGCTCTGGGACTAGAAGAGGCAAATTATACTATCTAGATTTTATTACCAATTCTTCAAAAACTCTAGCGACGACTTCATGTTTATCAACTAGTTTTTCTAGTATCCTTGAACTTTGGCTTTTACATAAACAGTTTGGTCAAGTATCCTTTGGATATTTTAAATATTTGTTTCCAAATAATTTTTTGAATTATGAATTAAAGGATTTGAAATGTGATGTATGTGAACTTGCAAAATGCTAGTATGTATCTTTTCCACCAAGTACCACTTGAAGTCCTAAACCTTTTAAATATGGTAGTGCATTCTGATGTATGGGGTCTATCACGTGTGTCCACATTAAATGGTGCTAAATGATTTGTAACATTTATAGATGATTTTAGCTTAACGACGTGGATTTGCTTCATGAAACATAAAAGTAAGGTAGGAGAATTGTTTAAGAAATTTTAAAACATGGTTAAAAACACACTTTCATAAGAAAGTTCAAATCCTTAGGTCGGATAATGGAGGGGAATTTACTAGTCACCCAAGGATTTTTTGCGCACTAATGGAATAATTCATCAAACTAGTTGTCTTAGTACACCATAACAAAATGGTGTAGCTGAACGTAAAAATAGACACCTATTAGAAATGACTAGATCCATGTTAATAGGAGCAAATATGCCTCTTTCATATAGGGGTAAAGCCATTATGACATCTACATATTTGATAAATATGTTATCGTCAAGAACCTTGGGTTTTAAAACACCTTTAGACACCTTATGTTTGCATGTAGAGACACCAACACCAATGAATTTACCTCCACGTGTATATGGATGTACTGCTTTTGTACATTTGCAAAATGCAGAAAAAGGAAATAAATTATATATCCTAGAGCATATAGATGTGTTTTTGTAGGATATGGCATTAATAAAAAAAGATATAGATGGTATTGTCTACAACAGAAAAAAAAAATGTATGTCACCATAGATGTTAAATTTCATGAAAATTGTATGTACTATAGTAAGGAAGCGTAAACTGCAACATAAAAACTAGTGATTTAGAATACTTGTAGTTAGGAAATGGTATTGGACAAAATGAAAAAAATGAATCTCACAAACATGAACCACCATGTTCACATAATGGAAATGAAATGCAAACCGGAAAAATAAGCTAAATTGAATCTGAAAGTCCAAATGTTATTGAATCTGAAACATGCATTAACCAACCTGGAAATAATGTCAGTTAGTATAAACCAAAATTCACTGAACCAAACCAAACTGAAATCCTTTTTAAAATTAAAAACCATCTTGAAAAAATTAAGATAGGTGATATGTATAAGTTATATACATCTCTTGGAACTAGAAACAAAAATGAAGATAGTATAATTGAGTCTTCTAAACTAGTGCAAACACTGCTAAGTCAAGATGACCAAGTAAGTACAAAGATTCTTCCATATCATAGTAATCGTGGAAAACCCCAACAATCATATGAACTCACTCTCTCTTCTACACCTAAGTATCCTATTGCTAACTATGTATCTTATCATAGAATCACAAGGGAATCTCAGTCTTTTTTGAATCAAA
Source organism: Erythroxylum rotundifolium (assembly GCA_027563915.1). Lineage (NCBI taxonomy): Eukaryota > Viridiplantae > Streptophyta > Magnoliopsida > Malpighiales > Erythroxylaceae > Erythroxylum > Erythroxylum rotundifolium. The sequence goes on from JAOSBO010000209.1 coordinate 10,994,079, forward strand.
TATCTATTATAGATGTTCCTAATAGTATATAGGAGGCATTGGAAGATGCTAGATGGAGGAAAGTAATGGAGGAAGAAATGAGTTTACTTAAAAAAAAATAAAACATGGGAGATTGTTGATTTACCTAATGGAAAAAAAACTTGTGGGATGTCGATGGGTGTATGCCGTGAAACACAAAGCCAATGGTGAAATTGAAAGATTCAAGGCAAGGTTAGTGGCAAAAGGTTATAGTCAAAAATATGGCATAGATTATGAACAAACATTTGCACCAGTTGCCAAGATCAATATAGTAAGTATTCTTTTATCCTTAACTGCTAATTTTGGCTGGCCCTTGCATCAATATGATGTAAAATAACATTCTTGCATGGTTGAAGAAGAAGTGTATATGGAGCTACCTCCTGGTAGTGTCTTTAAAAATGAAAGAAGTAATAAGGTGTGTAAATTAAAAAAAAAATCTTTGTATAGTTTGAAACATCACTAAGAGCTTGGTTTAGGAGTTTCACCTCTTCTATGAAGGCTTTTCGTTATAAACAATATAATTCAAGTCACACATTTTTTTAAATGAAATGGTGGGAAAATTACTATCCTAATCATTTATGTAGATAATATGATTGTGACTAGAGATGATGAAAATGAAAAGCAAATGTTGCATGAATACCTATCAAACCAGTTTGAAATGAAGGATTTGGGAAATCTTAAATTTTTCTTAGGCATTGAAGTGTTAGATCAAAGAAGGGAACATTTTTAACACAAAGGAAATATGTGATAGAATTGCTTAAGGAAGTAGGCATGTTGGCATGCAAACCCATGGATACACCTGCAACTGAAAAAATAAAATTAAGGAAAGTAATGACACACCTGTTAATAGAGAAAGATATCAAAGGCTAGTTGGAAGGCTTATGTATTTGTCCCATACATGGCTAGATTTAGCTTATCCAGTTAGCTTGGTTAGTCAATATATGCACTCTCCTTATGAAAGTCATCTAGAGGCAGTAATGAGAATTTTAAGGCATTTAAAAAATTCTACTAGAAAGGGAATATTTTTTTCAAAAAAGTAGCAGTTTTGAGGTTGAATTTTTTACTAATGCTATCTAAGTAGGGTTGGTTGATGATATAAGAACAACAGTTGGACATCTAACCTTTGTTGGGGGGAATTTAGTGACTTAGAGAAGTAAAAAACAAGGAGTAGTAGCTAGATCTAGTGGAGAAGTTGAATATCATGGCATGGCGGTGGGAGTCTGTGAATTGTTGTGGATTAAAACACTACAAAACAACATGGCTATTGCAACGAAAATCTTAGCAACACCTTTGATGTGTGTTGCTATTAGCATTTTTTTGTAATGCATCGTTACTAAATATTAAGCTTTGGCGACAACTTATTGCGAGGAGAATAAATTTGTATTTCAACCATATGACTTATTGAGATGTTGCAATGAACCGTCACTATAATGCATATGTAGCTACATTCTGTCACTAGTTAGTGCTGCAACAAGAATGGAAATTTTGGTGCCATTATACGGGGACTATTTTAGCACCAAAATAATAGATGTTCGGTGACACTCTATTACTAGAAGTGTTTGTGTGACATTTATTATGATAGCACGTTGCAAAAAATGCCACATTGGCATTTTTTAGTGACTATCTATCACCATATTCTAAGTTACCTTTAGTGACAATCTGTAGCAAAATAAGTTATAATGTTAGCTAATGTGACGACCCATCATAAAAAAGCGATATAGTTATTTTTAGTTATAATTTGTTGATACTCTATTACTAAATGTCTTGTGATGATATTTTGTTGTGACACCACATTGTAGAAAAAGGTTGTGCTAGTATTTCTAGTAACCATCTGTCACTATAATCCATGCTAGTTTTAGTGATACTCTATAGCAAAATAGATAATAGTTACATCTATTGTGACAACTCATCAAAATTGTAGATCATAACTTACTCATTTTTTAAACCATTCTAGAAACTCTAATTTATGTTTTCTTGCCACTTCCCTCACCCTTTCTTTTTCTAGCTTTAACATATGTTCTCTATATACAAATATATTAAGATCCATAAAAATAAAAGCAAAAATTTTTGTATAATAGGAATAAAACGCACGAATAATTACTTGATAATATCTTCAATTTCGTCACAATTCTCTAATATATAAAATTGCGCCTGTGTCAATTCCTCACTAGTCAGACGGTAAAATTTTCCTCTTTCTTCTTCTCTGTATCGATTTTTGAAGAACCGTCCAGTCTTAGCAAGTACAGATATGCCTTCCAGGATAGAAGAACAATTTCTTATTAATTTCTTATTAACTTATTGAATTATTCAATTTAAACCTTAACCTTTTCAAAATGTTCAGAACAGATCCTGAGTAGACGAAGATCCTGAGGGGATTAATTATCTATTAGTTAAATGTCACATTAATATTGATGTCTAATTATTATTTTTTAACTAGGAGGTTAATTAACATATTAAAATACCTTTTTGTGAATTTACTAATTAAAAGAATAAGTTTTTTTAACAAAAAAAGAATTAGGTTTATGAATTAGGAAATATACATTTGTCGAAATACCTAATTCAACAACCTACTTCCTCTCCGCTCCTTTTCCTACGTATCATTACTTGTGTGAGAATTTTCATAGCTTCATCTTGACATCTTGATCCTCAACTTGCAGAAGTCTAGCGTATGCTACTTGACAAGATCGCCAACAAAACTCTCTCTCTCTCTCTCTCTACTATTTCTCTCTATCTCCTAAGAAAAACACCAAACTAATACAAGTGGATCTAATTAAGCTAAACCTATATCCCTCTTCTTCCGATATATAATCCTCTCCTCAACTGTTCCCTTTCACATTATTCATCCTCTTAAACCCAGATGGTGTCCGACATTTAAGACCCATCGACATGCCATCTTCTGTACAGCTCCAAAGGGCCACCACCACCTTGCCCTTTCGCAAGCAATCTCTGGCCACCTTGAATTGAAGGGTTTCAATGGCTTAGGATACACCAATACTTGAAGACGTGGTTCGCCATCATATAAGACCCGTTGGTTCTAATCAGTGTTACTCAGTGGTGGTCTAAACCATTAATGCACCGGGTCAAAACTTTAGAGAAAATCAAATCACAATTGGAGACTTAATCGGATAGTGAGGATTTTCGAATACAAAACTGATAAACAGCGGCGATCGAAGAGATTAAGCCAATAGCGTCAGAGGCATTGCTAGTTAATCTTCTTCTTCGTCTCTCTTCTCTGATTCTCTGAGAATGCTTAAGTCAGGTTTTTGTTCACTTGCGTGATATTTTGGTGCAACTAGCGTTTTTATACTTAACATTAGTTCTATTTGGGATTGGATCAAGTAATTTTAGGTATTGAATTTTAACTATTGCCTGGAATTAGAAGTATTGTTTAAGATGGATAGGGTATTGACTGCTAATAAAGTTAAATTTTTGCGTTGGTAGTGGTCCGATGTTTTTACGAAAGCGTTAAAAAGAGGGGCAACGGGTATTCTTCCTTAGCTTACTAGGCATCACTACTTTGGTGGAGCTTTTAGGTTACACAACTGAGTAAGCATTCACTACTCATCTTAAAAATGGTCGACAATTAAATTGATTTTGACATTTATTCTATTTTGCACAATGCTAAGATTATCAATATTTATGGAGCGGGCAACTTGCAATGTACACTGGACCAATAGGTATTTTACTAATTTAATACTAAAGGTGTGATTTAGGTACTAGTTGAAGCTATGATGATAGTTGTGCATAAGAAATTAACTTATATTTATGTCTTCTTATTATGTTTTTCATCTGGTTTATTTGGTTCTTATTCCATTGTAATGGAAATTGCTGTTGGAGGTCTCTTAAATGCCACTTTTGGAAATGCAACAGAAATGATCATATCTATTTATGCATTGAAGGTTGGAATGATAAGGGTAGTTCAACAATCTTTAATGGGCTCCATCTTGTCAAATATGCTCTTGGTTCTTGGGTTTTCTTTCTTTGCTGGAGGGATAGTTTATAAAAGGATTCAGCATTTTAGCAAGGTATGTCCCCAATATTTGATCAGATTAAGGATGAAGGGGTTGTTTTCGTTTCCTATTATTCTCTTATGTCTCAGTTCATATTGAAGTGGGATTGTCATTGTATCAGGTAGCTGCTCTTGTGAACTCTGGGTTGCTTTTGATGACTGTAATGGGGATAATGTTTCCTGCTGTGCTTCACTTTACACATACAGAAATTCAATTTGGAAAGTCAGAGTTGGCTCTTTCAAGATTTAGTAGTTGTGTAATGCTAGTCGCGTATGGAAGCTACCTATTCTTTCAACTCAAAACCCCTCATGATACATATATATTCATGTGAACGATGAGGTATTTTTATTTTATTACTTTTTAACTTAAAACCCCTCAAGATCTGTATTGTGAGTTGCAGGCCTTCATTCTAAGATTCGTATTGTGAGTTGCAGGTTTTCATTCTAGTGTTTGTCTATCCAGACTTAGCATGAGAATTTAGCTTATTGATTTAAAGTTTGTCGAATGGTGTCTTGGCAATGCTGTTGAGCATGCAAGCGTAATCATGTTTGCCACAAAGGATAAGTTTGTCGGTGCTGTGATAATATTTTTGTTGCTAATGTAAAATTTCTTCTATTATTCATGGTTAAACAAGTATGAACTATAATTTTTTTTCAGGACATTACACTTGGGGTTGCTATAGGATCTTGTGCCCAAATATCAATGTTTGTGGTTAGTTCTTCAAAATTTTGATCAACTTTCAATATTAGGAGAAGATGGTTACCATTTGCTTGCTGTGGAATAACCAATAGTTTGCACTTTTGGAGTAAAAGTATTTTCAAAGGTAAAAGGTTATTGTCTTCAATAAGCTAAAGAATTTTCTTCCCCTGTGATAATTTGGAGAATTTACAATTTTTATGGTTTTGACTTTGTCAACACTAATGAGCATATATTGGATGGAAGCCAATGGTATAATACTGTCGAAACAATAAAAGGTTTTATAACTTCTCAATAAAGGTATAATATTTTGGTAAAGTAAATGCGTTTTTTAAGATATTACGTAAAAAATAATATATGTAATTCATATTCTTCTGTTTAACTGCACATTTGGCAAGTCTAAGAGATCGTGCTTATAGTGATGATTTATGATGTGGTTGATACAGATGGATGATGATACTTACGGCATTAGCTAAAGCAGCAAAGTGTCTTCAGCTTTGTGCATAAAAAGGTCAATATCAGGCTGGTAGTCATTATTATAATGATGCAATGTGTACAGAAATATAAAGCTAGAAATCTCATAATTTTAATTTATTCATGTATTTAATTATTGATATTCATGTAGGAAGAGTTGAAGAATTATAAAGCTGAAAAAGAAGCAGGATTGATCAACCTTGATGACGATGAGATTTTTGAGAAAGTTCTTAGTGAAGAAAAACATGGTCGTGTTAGAAGCTACTTGCCAAATACCACCCCATCTAGTTATTAGGCCAATGGACCTTCAAAATATGAGCTTATAAAAGAACTTACTGAAACCAAAGAGTATGCTCAGAGCTTGAAGAACGAAATGACAAATCAATTTCAAGAAATGAAGGGACAAATTGTGAAGGATGTGCAAAATCAAATGATGGAGAACTTTAAGAATATGCTTGAAGCAGCTAAGAATGGAGATTTTAATTTTGATTCTTTAAAAGAGATGTTCGAAGCCTCATCGAATATCACTAACTCCTTAAAATCTCATACCAATGACACAAATGTGGTAAGTCTTAATCTAAAGTTTTTTGTATAAATTATTTTATTGTTTTTAAATAATCAATATTAATTTTACT
>JAOSBO010000209.1:11036414-11046624 GCA_027563915.1 Erythroxylum rotundifolium
AAGACAAGGAATACAAACCTTGATCAAATTTTTCTTTGTTTTCAATTTCTTAAACAATTTCTAAATGTTTTGTCATTGTCAAAAAAGGGGTGATTGTTGGACCAATGGAGGTTGAAAAATTAAATCCTTCTATGTTTTTATAATAATAAAACTTAAAGAAATGGTTAAGAAATAATTTTAGGTTAATTGGATTAAAATGAAGTTGATGGAACACTAATTGACTAATGTTGGCACATGTTGACTATTATGTTGTTGATGATTTACAAGTCAGATGAAGTTTAGATAAGTCGATTTATGAAGATCAAGATTGCAATAATGAGTATCAGAATTAAACAACGTGAAATTCATGAGAAGATCTTGCATGAAGAATTCAAATACGTATCTCAACAATCAAAGATTGGAGATTTTATGAGATTTGTTAGTTGGAGAACTGGACAAGTCGACTATCATATTACAAGTCGACTATCATCAATCAGACCTATTAGTTGGATAAATAGACTAGTCAACTATCACCCTATTAGTCGGCTATTCGAAGAGCGGAGCTGAAAGTTTCATGAAAAACGTTTGTGCTAGTCGACTAACACTTGGAAGACAAGTTAACTATAATGTACTAGTCGACTATTACACATCGACTAGTCGACTATCAGTTATAGTTGAACAAAATTTGACTTTGTCAATTGATTTCGAACGGGAGAAAATCTTTATACAACGGCTAAGAGCATTCTACAATGGCTAGGAGAAGTCTGCAATGTCCATAAACAACTTGAAGCCTACAAATAAATTACTTCACTTCAGAGGAATGATTACAGAAGTTCAAAAAGAAGCATACTTGCTATAGTTCGAAATTATCCTCACATTGCTCTCAATTTGCTTCTTAGCATATTCTAATTGTATTCAGCCATACTGAGCTTTACTACTTCATTACTATCATTGTTAATATTGTGAGCTGAGTGATTAGAGAAAAATCGCTTGAAAGGTAGGATTTGTGCCAGGAAAACAAATCATCTGTAAGGTGTAGTTTGAGCCGGAAGTCAAGTTGATTGGAAGAGTTTACACTAAACTATAAAGTGTGTAGTAAAGAGCTTTGACAAAATCCTAAGTAAGAGCTTAGGTAGAGGACGTAGGTCTTAGCACCGAACCTCTATAAATATTGTGTTCCGCTCTTCTCTACTCTTTTACATTTCGATTAGTTTTTATTTGTTTCGTGTGTTTTAATTCTTTGTTTTGTAGCACTTCGTGAAAGGATTAAAAGATCTATTCAATCCCCCTTCTAGATCATTTTCATATATTTCCTTATTATGCACTCGATTTCATTAACAACTAAAGAAACATAATAATTAAATACTTCAATTTCATTATAATTTTTTAAATGTTATATACATAAACTATTAGAAGAACCTAGATGTTACAAACATAATATTTATATTTTATTTACAGTTGTTAGAGGAATGTAAATATTATTTATAAATATTTAGATAAAGATAAATAATATATAGTACAAAAGTAAATATTAGAATATATGATCATTATAATAAATTAAAATATACATTAATTTGAAATAATGTGATTCAGTCACAAATTCAAACATAAGATATTAATTTTATAGGTTCTAAATTAGAAACTAATAGTTGTAGTTAATGAGTGAATATTTGAATTATAAATATTTCTGATTGTACTTAATTATTGTAATAAGTAGTTTTAAAGTTTAATTTAAATGTATATATCTATATATCATACATTTTGTAGTTGTTAGTATAATTGAATTTTGCACATAAAAAAATAAGTTAGATATTGTTCACTCCTTGAACATGTTTACTACTATTCAAGTATAAAATTATTTTTTATGCGAAATAATGTGAGTTATTTCTCCGAACTTAAAGTGGTTTGAGATTGAGAAGTTTGATGGGAACAATTTTTTATTATAAAAGTCGAAAGCGAAGGTTATTTTTATAAAGGATAATTGCATTATAGCTATTAATAAAAGGTTAGCTGAAATAGTTATAAATCCTATTGCAAATCTTCATATAACTTTATCTAATAAAGTTTTGTAAAGCATAAGGGAGAAGAAAAAGGTAAAATAAAAATGAGATTATCTGATAAAGTTGTATAAGATCAAGTCCCTACATTATAAAACTTTCTTTAAAAGGGAACTTTATACTTTTTGGATACCACAAAATAAATAATTATATTATAATTTGACTATTTTATTCTTTAAATCCACATCAAGGGGTTATAGAATAGAGTCATATGAATATGTTGTCCTTTTACTTTAAAGTTTGTCTGATTCACATAGTCAACTCATTATCAATTTGACCAATAATATTCTTATAGAATGTCTCGTGTTCAATGACATTGTAGATGTGATTATGGAGGAAAAAATCAACATAAGAATAAAGAAGCAAGGTAGTTTGGTTTAGAACAAGCTGAAGCTTTGATGATGATAAAACGGAGATTGAAAAAACAGGACTTATATGGAGTCAAAGTCATAGTAGGTCAAAATCTACGAAAAATTTAGAATACTATATTTATGGTAAGAATATAACTTAAAAAAGGATTGCTAGAATTTAAGTAAGTAAAATTTCATTGCCCAAGAAAATCTTTTTAAATACTTTAGATGAAGACAATATATCTTGTGCTGTAAAACACCAATAATAATTGAAAGTAGAAAATCACTACTTGATTTAGACTTTTTAACTAAGGACATAATTTTTACATGACCTCTTGAAGAGAACTATTTGATCACTAAGAACTCATCTTAGGTAGATCTATGTATAGTTATCAAGATTATCCTTTAAAAGTTGTTAGTATTAGAACCATCATATTGAAGTTATATGATAATACAATTTATACTCTTCAGGAGATACGACATATGGAGGGCTTGAAGAATAATTTACTATCTCTAGGAGCACTGGATGATGTTGGGTGTAAAATATAAATTGTCTAAAAAATCTAAAGATAATTCAAGGAGTGCTTGGACTTATAAAAGGAGAAAAAATAGGTGGAAAGTTAAAATGAGAGACATTGCTAGAAGTACAAGCATTAGTCACTTCATATAGTCCAAGTGAAAGATTTTTAATGTTATGGAATCAAAAACTTATACATAATATTTAAATAAGAAATGAAGATCCTTTTTGAGAAAAAGTTTCTTCATAGACTAATAAAGGCATCACTAACTTTTCTTACATAGTATGGTACAAGTACACAAAACTTTGTAAAATTTAATATATTAAATTTAAGAAGAAAGATTTTTCTTTAATTGGTTCACTTTAATATATAACAAACACCAATTCCATACTTAGAGGGGTAAAGTACTTTGTCTCTTTCATTAATGATTTTTTCATAAGGTGTTGATATATCCTATTAAAAGAAAAACATATGTGTTCTCAATCTTCAAAGTTTGCAAAGTAGGTGTTGAACTTGATTTTGATAAAAAAGATCAAGTGTTTAAGGATAGATAATGGAAGATAATATACTAGCGATGGTTTAATGGACTTTGCAAGCTAGAAGGCATCAAATGATAGTTCATTACTACATAAACTTTTAATTAAAAAAGAGTGGGAAAGTAAATGAATAAAACTTTATTAGAAAAAATAAGAGCGATATTAAGAGCTACAAGCCTAGATAAGGCTTTCCAAGAACAAGTAGTGAATACCAATTGTTATATGCGAATCGAGTTCCATTAACTACAAATAATTTCAAGATGCGAATAAAGATGTGGACTAGAAAGCTAGTGGATTACTTCAATCTCCATATACATGATGTATAATGCAAAATAAACCATTAAGCTAAATCCAAAATTTAGGAAATACATATCCTTAGGATATACCACTCTTTGAGGACTAAATCTTGGTCTTATGAAAACCATCAATGTTCTTTCCAGTCCTCCTTGTTCTCCTTTTTCAACCATATCTTGTTGTGAATTTAGACGCTTCAGCCTTCTTAATAGTCTTTTGTGCATGTTAATGTTGGGAAATTCATCTTCTATAACTTCTTTTGATCTTTGAGTACTCCTTGTGTTCATACACCTGCAATTACACTAGGGAAAGTATCAAACACTCTTACATCAAAGTAATCTAAATTAAACAAGATGTTAAACAATTAATCCGTGACAATGACACTAAAAACTTATTGATAGTGAAAACAAAAAACAATCTACTTGTTTTACACTCAAAAGCTGCATGTGTTCTTCATCATCTGTGTTAGTTGTTGTTGTCAAAGGTAATGCTTTATCAAATACCACAGTTATTGATTCTCTTATCTTCTTTATTCTTTTATTATATACATTGAATCCTTTACTAGTGGTACTATAGCCCAAACAATAGCTTTGTCTGATCTTGCATCAAACTTTCCAAGGTAGGCCACTTTCATATAGCATTATTCTGGCCATATCTACGAGAGTAATATCTCCATTTTGCTAAAGAGTCATTAAGCACGAGAAGTTGTGAGTTATACCATTTTCGTTGCAGAAGGCTTTGAACTTTTTGTTATCAAAGTCTCCTCTATGATCGCTTCGAATCGATGTAATGCAGTTCCTTTTTTAGTCTAAACTTTCATGTAAAACTTCTCAAAGACTTCAAAAGTACCATCTTTATTTGATAAAAAATAAACCCATGTAAATTTGAAAAAATCATCTACTATAACAAAATCGTAATGTTTTCTACTAAAACTTTGAATCTTAGTAGGACCAAATAAATCTATATGCACAAGTTCAAGTGGCTGGTTATTAGTCACAACATTTTTAGAAAGGAAGTTGTTTGTGATTTGTTTTCCGTTTAAGCAAGCTTGACAAACTTGATTGCTCTCAAATTTCAAATTTGATAGTTCTCTTAATAAATCATTTATGGACAATATTGATAAAATGCTTATGCTAGCATGTCCATATATTCTGTGCCAGGTTAGTGAATCCTTTTCAATTGAGACAAAACACTTGTCACTTTGAGAAGATATATCTTTCAATTGAGCATAAGATATGTTATGATTTCTAGGACCAAAGAATACAATATTATGATTAAGATTGTCAATTATTTGAAAGTAACTCTGTAACCTTTATCACATAATTGACTTACGCTAAGCAACTTAAGTTTCAATCCATAAAAAAGAACATTATCATTAGAATCAGAGTTAGAATCACTGATTTTACCAATTTCAATGACCTTTGCCTTGTTTTTATCAGCAAAGACAACATTACCTCCGTCTTTCCATTCAATATAGTTGAAATGCGATATTTCACTTGATATGTGTCTAGAACAACTGCTATCAACTATCCATTAATTTTCCTTTGTCTCTGTTTTGAAGCATATCTACAATGTATTATCTCATTTTAGGTACCCAAATCTTTCTGAGTCCTTTTACATTCGTAGTTTAACCGTTCGGTCTCCAAACATACATTTGAGACGGTTTTTTTTTATTTTCCAAAAGTAACAAGAGTGACTAATATGATTGTGGCTACCACAATAATCGCATAAAACATATGAATGATAGTTGATGAATGATAGTTGTTATGATTTTTTCCATTTACCAAGTTCCTGTTGTTTTGGCTATAGCTACTATTGGATTTAACAAAGAAGTTTTTGTATGGCCTGATATTATTATTTTCATTATATCATATTCCGGCCTTATCAAAAACACATTTACCACTCACAAGTAATCATCAAGATTGTTTCTTCCATTAACAAAATTAGCAAGATTTTTTTAAAGAGAAACAATTTGCTTAGCACACATTTCTTTTTCGAGTTTTAAAGTTGTAACTTTCTTTTCTAAATGTTTTATCTTAACAGATTCATTTTCAAGTAATGAGTTTATAACTGAATTATTTTTTTTTCAAAGCATTCTTTTTCAGAAACTGTTTGTTTATTAGCATTTTCAAAAGAAGTGACTTTAGACAAAAAATCTTTGTTCCAATTCTAATAATTTAATCTTAGTCGTTAAAGATTCATCATTATTTGTTGACTTCTCAACCTTTTTGAAATACTGCACTGTTAATTTTTTGTACTGATCATATAAGTCATGCTATGCATCTCTCAATTCATCAATTTCAATATCAAAGTCAGAATAATATACCTCATTATCTCCTGATTCAGCCATAAAGTAAGCATTGCTGACTTACTCAGGCTCTTCTTCTTCAAAGTTATCAAAACCCTCATCTGACTAAGCTGCAGTTATAACATGCTTTTTGGGTTTTCTATTTTCTGTCTTTTGTTTTGTCCTTTTGAAGAAGAGTACATTTTGGTATTGTGTTTCCAGGCTTCTTAAAGTAATAACATATGATTTGATTATTTATGTATTGCTATTGATACTGCTACTGCTACCTTTTGATATGAGCCTATTGTTTCCAATTTTTTTTGTTTCCTTCTCTTTTCTTCATGAGCTTCTTTTCTTAGAAGCGGGCATTTTCTAGCCATGAAGTTGAATTCGTCATCTCTATCTATTTGCAACTCAATATTGCTTTTATCATCATTTGATGGATTTGATTCGTCAACTGTTTTTAATGTCATTCCTCTTCCGTATAATGATCCTTCATCTCACCTAAAATGGGCTTCATGAATCATTAAGATTCCTCTTAACCAATCAGGTGAGATTGTGTCGAGATCTTTTGTGGTTTCTAAAGCTGTCACTTTGGTAATGATCTTAGAATTTTTGTTACTAGCTCGTCATTTGGATATATCTTACTCAAGTTTTTCAAGGCAGTAATGACATTGTTAAAACATCTGAAGAATTCGTCTATTGTTTCTCCCTGTTTCATGCAAATACTCTCATATAGGTGTACTAAAAGACTTATTATATGTTTCTTTACTTCATTTGTTCCTTCAAAAGTAAATTGAAGCTTTTCCCATGTTTCTTTTGCTATAGAACAATAGGATATCTTTTTGTGCTCTTCTGGAGATAATGTACAGATCAGATGATGTCTTGCTTTGGCATTCAATTGTGCATTTCTTCTATCAACATCAGTCCACACTTCTACATTCTTAGTAGCAGTAGGTATAGCTCCGACTTTGATAGCTTTCCAGATTTCGATTTCCATCGATTGAAGATAGTAGTTGTTTCCATTGAAGTAAGGAGGCTTTGAGACGGATCGTCCGTCAAGGCTTCTTAATTTGTTTTTCATGATCTATCACGTGCTGTAAAACACAATAAATGTGAAACCTTGCTTTGATACCAAATGATAAAGAAAACATACGCAAAAAGGGGGTGAATTATGTTACTTAAAATTTTTTGAATGTACTTTCAATTCAAATAAGTGACAGGAGCCTGTCATTTTTTAAAAAGATAGGAGTTCTTGTCACTCTTTAAAAAGATAAGAGCCTGTTGTGTGATAAGAACATGCTTAAATGAAAGGAGCCTACGACAAATCCTGTTAAAATAATTTAAAACATAAGTCACCTGTTAAAACTGAAAGAAACCTCTTACAAGATGAAAACAGAAGGAGCATATTATAAAAGTGAAGGAATCTCTTGCTCAAATAAACACACATACACAATATAATGCAAAAATTTCAAAGTTAAGGTGAGAGAAGAAGGACACAGTCGATTTATACTAGTATGACTTATAACCCAAGCGTACGCCTAGTCCCTAAATATCCAACTTGAGTGTTTCACTAAAATCCTAAGTAGTAAGTTGATGAGCCTTTTTAAGCTCACGAGTACATATTTTTCAAGATTCTCCAACCTTTCAAACTATTAGTATTTAGCTAGCTTCTACAGAGCTCTCAACAGATGAAAAATATAATTTGCTCGATATAAGCTTCAATGATCTCTCTCGAAAAGAATTTTCACTTTCTAAAGTACAAGAGATTTGATAAGAATATGACTTTTAAGAGTATTGGTGCTGTTGATGTAATTCAAGAGTCTGATCTATTTTCACAAAAGTAATGATTCTTTCTTAAGTTGGCATTTCCTTCAACTAGTCGTTGCTTCATTTGCATCCTTAGTCAAATAGATGGATTTAAATCTAAATAACTTTGATGTCATCTTTGCCAAAATTCTTCTAGTAATCACGGAGCTAATATATGACCTTTATAATTAGTAGGATCCTTTTGGATTAACTATTTCTAATAAGATAAGTTTATTAAGAAGGTTCCTGCAAGAAAGGAGGCGTATTTCTTATGATTTTATTTCCTTTTTAAGAATTAACCCATTAACAATAAAAGGAAATAAATCCAATTATAACAGGATTCTTCCGGATGTTATGAAATAAATAAAGTAAGTTCATCAGGAAGGTTCCTACAAGAAAGGAAGAATTTCTCCTATAATTTTATTTCCTTTTAAGAATTAGACCATTAATTGTACAAGGAAATAAATTCAATTTGAATTTTGAAATATTAAGTAGTTATCATCAAAATCATTAATAAACCTTAAGCTAACAATTTTGATAAGTTTGGTCAATTAGGTATCGATTTGTTTAGTAAGGCTAGTTTGTATTTGATAATCATTTTTTTTAGTGGATCTTAATACGCAGAGGATATTTTGTGGGAGACTATGGATGGTACGTACAGAAATGTTATGCAACACTATGTGGATAATTACAAATAGGTTTAAGTCCAAAAAGAATAGAAAATGTTTTGTATTTATAGATTAAGGAACCCAATTAGGAATTTGATTGGAGATTAGAATATGGACAAGGCTTAGGTGGTTTAGATATTTTAAGAGGAGATACCTAAACACTCTAGTAAGAAGGCGCGAGAATATTGTACTTAGGCTATGTTTGGTTGGAGGTTTATTAATGAAATGGAATATAATGTAATATTATTTTATCATTTAGGAGGGTTTATAATGGAATAGAATGAGATGTGATGGAAGAGGAAGGTTTCATATTACATCCTATTCTATCCTAAAAAATAAAATGAAAACTTCTGATTTAGGAGCTTATAATGAAATATAAAATGATAAACAACTTTACACTATATTATATTATAAACCTTTCATCCAAACAACATTTTTCTATATTATATTATGAATCCTTCCATCCCCCCCAAACAATTATTTTCTAATATTAGATCCATTTACATTCTATTTCATTTTAAACCATTTCATTATATTAAAAACTTTACGTCCACCAACACATAGCCTTAGAGACTGTAAGAGAAGAAAAGGAAGGCCTAAGAAGAATTAGGGGAAGATGATTAAGAATGATGTGACATTGTTAGAATTTATTGAGGACAAGGTCAACAATAGAAAACTTTGATGTACTAGATTTCTCATAAAGATATCCTTTTTGTTCTCTCGGGTCTTTTTGCATTTTCCTTTTATATTTGGCCTAAACTTTTATATACGCAATAATTACATATTAGAGATTTAGTCTAAGTTATTATTATTATTACTACTATTACTACTACTACCACTACTACTACTTATTTCATATTTTATTTATTAAATATTTATTATATTATTTTATATATTGTACATATTTTTCTTATTTTTTTCTTTTTTTCATGTAGGTCATTCAACTTCTCTATTAATTATGAGTAAAGTTATGTATTATTGAATTTTGTCAAAGTTAGCGTACCAGTGGATCTTTTATTAACTTTTTTTTTTGAAAGGAGGATCTTTTATTAACTTATTATTATTATTTTATGTTGTAGAAATAGTCGTAGCATTTGAGGCTTTGCTGATATGACTTTATTAAGTATACTATGGGTGAAGGGGTGGACAACCACGCAATCTATCCCCTTCGTCCATTTAATCCAACGATTGTCCTTTACTATTCTAGTAGCTTCTCCTCAAAAGTCTCATTTCTTTTCAAGCTCGTTACTTTAATTTTTACTCCTCTCTTCTACCTCTATGCATTGCATCCGCTCCTTCTCCACCAAGGCCAGATTTGCGCCCTTACCTCCTTCACCATCATCATCGCATATACCATCAAGCCCATCGATTTTGCATTTTCTTCCATCTCCCTTCTTTTTATCTGTGCTTTTCTACCGCCTCTGAATTTTTTTACTTCGTAGGTTTTAAGGGCAAATACTTACAACACAAAAGATTTCGACTTCTGAGTATCAGTTTGAAACTTGGGAAAAATGAAGCTAGAAACCAAAACCTATCTTAGACTTTTCAAGTGAAAAGCCGTCTCATATGTACAGGTACGTTTTTTTTGGTCACTGATTTAGTCTATTTTTATGTTCTCACTTAGCTATCTTTGGTTTTTTTAGAAATGATAAAGCTTTGGTCTTTTTGTATGAAAGGTAAAATTAGGTATGGAGTTGGAGATGGTGAATGTT
>JAOSBO010000209.1:11071184-11092186 GCA_027563915.1 Erythroxylum rotundifolium
ATTTGAAACTTTGGCTTGTACATGATCATGCTGTCAAATTGTACAACTCATATCTCTCAATTCCCACATTCAAAAATCATGAACTTTATATCATTTGAAAGATAAGAGAATAAAATACAACTTTTATGAAGAAACCTTTGTCTAATTCGGCATCTATCAATACAGTTTATTCAATATCAACAAGACATGATTTATGTCTTGGGTAATACTACAACCTCAGTCAAAACTCAATATCAAGCCAGTTTTTGAAATTCATAAAGATAGAATTAAAATCATATTTCTTCAGAAACATTGTAGCTCTATGTCTCTAGTTTACTAAAAATTAAAAATCATCCCATTATGATAACTATAAAACAAGTTATGGCTAAAACACAGAAGCATAATCAGTGGATATGTTACAGCTACATTTTCCAGTATTCATCTTCTAATTTATTACACCCAGTTCTCGACTTCATGTCAATTTTTGAGACTCTTAACGACAGAATTCAAATTTGGTGTCTTCATAAAAAATATATGTCTCTAGTTTAATCTAGATTAATAATTGTCTCATTTAGATAACTACAGAACAAGTTATGGCTAAAAGACAGAAGCTTAATTAGTGGAAATGTTATAACTACCATTTTTCAGCACCCTCTTCATCACCATTTAGTCTCTCAATCCTTCCTTAAAACAACTCATAAATACAATTAATACATTAAAACAGAACATACATCTATTTATTGCAACATCAACGTTACACATATCTTAACTCCTCTATCATGATCATTAAACACTAAACTATCATCATACATGCTTCATTTAGCAAAACTATGAAGATTAACAAGCTACTTGATTTATCTTCAAATCCTTCAAAAACACACCAACCCTAGCTTTCCCATGTCTCTCACGAACATCATCATTCTAGGGTGGATTTGGTTGGGTTTTTTTTTTGTGAGAAATGAAGAAGAGAGAAAGTTAAGTAGTAGGTGAAAGATTAGAGGGTTAGGTTTAACATGTATGGAAATTGGAGAAGTAAAAACGTGAAGAAGAGAAGAAGATGAAGCTCACGAAGATAGGGAGAGAAAAGCAAGTGAAAGACAACATTTAATTTGGTCTTTCAAATAAAAACAGTGAAGTTTCGTGAGTGGGGGAGTGGTGGCAAGTGGTGGTGACACTTGTCACCTTCCTATGGTCACATTTGGACCCCTTTTTAAAAACTGGTCCATTTAACTCCAATTTCTAGTCCAATTGTCTCCAAATTTCAATGACATATGTCATTAAACCCAAATGTCATTTATGAAAATTTTCACTGCCATTTGACTCTTAACTTTACTACTATTTATTAATTGTCCTACCACTTGGTATTTTTCCTAGTTCAAAATTTACCCAAAAATTCAGGGATTTTCTAAATTTCACCAAAATTTCAAAATCAATACCTATACACACCAAGTCAATTTTCAATACATATAAACCACAATTTAGATCAAAAATTCACATTTATAACAATTATACCCGAAATGTTAACGAATGTATGTACAATTATTTTCATGTGCAAAATTCAATAATCACGTGTATGTGCATATCATATAATGCATGAGCATGAAATGCATTTTCTAATTTCGTAATAATCTCTCATATTTACTATTCTAGCCTTAACATGGGTAACGGGATGTTACATACTACATCTAATGACTACTGATTAAACGATCTATGATTAGAATAGATCATAAGTAGTATCAAAACATAGTAATCCTTATACAAGATAACTTTGGAGACTTGAAGTCAAAGGATCACTTATACAATCATCACAATGAGAATGTTCATGTACTTATAAGTAATATTCCAAATGTATTTCTCATATTGATTCAATTTAGTGAACTTTTTCTCTAACAAATACGCACATGTTTGTTTAAGTATCTTCATACTTTAGCCTATAAGATTGACTAAGTCCCTCATAAGGAAAAACATAACGTTTTCTAGTTTTTTTACATTCTATTAACGTTCAATTTTAATAGAACAGTGACTAGAAACAATTTAGGGATAATATATAAAGGAAATATGAATCTTATAATTATAATCTCATTATAATTTCATTTGTAATGTATGATTATCCTTTGGACTTTGTCATATACATCTAAACATGTACAAGATAAAAAATGCCTTTAAATAATTGTCACTAAATTACAACCAAACTTATTGGTTGTAGGGAATAAACCAATAATCTCCCATTTACACTAAGCCAATTGTTTAAGTATCTTATACTATATCACCATATGAAGATTATGCTATTGCCAAGACAATGGTTTAATGAAAGAATTCTACAAGATTCTCTATAGTGAACATTTGCATAAATCTTACAACTCCATCTTAATTATCATCATAATTAAGAAAATTTGCCTAAATACATATTTGGATCTTTAATGAGACCTTATCTCCTTTTATATGCCCAATGGCTTTAATGTTGCACAGTACATTACTGTATTGGACAATGCAAGGAACTATATCAAGTTCACTAAAGAACTTATTAATCTAATTAATCATTTCCACTAAATGGAAATTTTATTATGGCTTAATTAGTAGCCATTGCTACATTGTAACCTTTGCAATCTTGAAGTATTTTTCCAAGTAAAATAAACCTTAATCAGGATTTACTTCAAAAGCTAATATTGTTATCTCCTTGAAATCAAATATTAACTTACAGATAGAATGAATATCTTTAATACTTCATAAGTATCAAATATCTCAGATATTAAACATCTTTAGTACATTATATACGTACTTACACTTAGAATAGTTAAAAAAACTTCCAATATATCTCTATAAATCTAATTCCTATAATTAAGTTGTTAAATGTTCATATCCAGCAAGAGTTTTTATTGGACAATTATTTTTTAAACAATTGAAAATTAGAATTTTTGTTCACCATATCCTCCTACTAAAGTGGAAAACTATACTCTTACTAACCTTCTTATAGATATGATACATTTACAATCTTCTCCAAAGCAAACTCTTTGAATTCATCATGAAAGTAAATCTTTCAACGTCTTGTAGCCTTTTAACTATACATCAAATATATCAACAAAGGCACTAGTTCCAGTTGGATGTATTGTCATAAGATTTAAACCTTTCAACTTTCCTCTTACTTCCATTACTTATCTTAGGAATTATTCTTCTATATGTATATATTGAAACAAACAACTTGTCCAAAAGTTAAGACTTAGCATTTCATATCTAATATGAAATCTTACTAATTAATTGATTGGGAACTATTGAAAGTAAGTCATTATACTAGGCACAGCTATAGAATAAATAATATTACATCATACAATATCTCATATTTAATCTTCTTCCTTACATAAATCCATACTCTTGTTAATTTAGTTGTGAAGATATTAACCAAAGAATCTCATTCCCTACAAATAACTAAAAATTTAAAACTCACTACAATGATCTCATTGAAGTGCTTTAGCATTCTCAATGCTTAACTTCTTCTTAGATTTAAAAATTTTGAACTTATTAAAATTTTAAACTATTATTTTATTTAATACTTATGGCTATATCTCATAAAGTCATTAGTAATCTAATGAAATACAAACATTATCCTATCCTTTTATGAATTGTTATTTCATCCAATACATCACATGTATAATTTAACTACTCAATACCATCATCATCATTTCACTAAAGGATGATTTGGTTATTCTTTAACTTGCCAAATTTCACAACTTTCATACGATTCATAATCAAAAGGATGCATATATCTTAGTATGTAACTTTATAATCCTTATTATGTTGATTTAACCAATATGGTGTAAAAGGACAATCTCCGTTATCTAACTTTTTATTCTTACCACCTATTCCAAGCATTAGTCTCTTTTGATCCAACATATATAAATTATTTGTATAAACTTGAATCAACTACTTTTACTTAACAATCTATTTTTTATCATACTTTAAACATTGTAATAACGTTGATCTAAATTCAGTGTCATATACTCATAAGCATGAACTAGAAATACATATGATCTTGTATCACTTATAGGCAAGAAAATTCATGCAATCATTGTCATGTTATGACAACTATTATCAAACTATAGTAAAGCCTTTAATTGATGTTCATGTTTATGCTTTTACTAAGCTAATTAAGTGAAGCAATTTCATCAAGTTACTATACCTTTTAATGTTAGTCAATGTAACCTCTTGCATTTTTCTATCATGGTGTTGACATACATCTTACATATTGTGTAACACCCTACCTCCATAAGGCACATACTTAACATCTGCAGACATTCGAGAACATAACCTACAACAATGGCATGTTAGAGTAGTCACATTCACTATTTTGGCATCAAATATATAACACAAATATTCAAAAGATCAACTTTTCCTTTTCATTCACAAATATAATTTGCACTGTAGCATTTCACTACGTAATCTATACATACATTATCAAAAAAATATGAGAGTTTAAAACTCGTCAATATTAGTTGACTAGACCTTTGAGCCATTCTTGAGTCCAAAACGCAAATACTATACTTCTTCTAGAATGTCTTAGAAGCTAGGTCTCTCTCTCGTACTTGAAAAATCAACATTTGCAATTACTTAGTGAGTAAATCATCCTCGATTTGCTCACTCATATCAAACACAAGAACAATTCACAATCCAATTCACAGACAAATCATATGATCAAATATTGGACATCGCTTTACATTTCATCATATTTCAACAAATACAATTCGTATACACTATTTCACATTTCTATTTCAAAACAGTCCAAATAATTCATTTCAATCATTCATATAATACATATCAATTTGTATATACAAATGCATATGTGACTCTACTTTTGTTATTACTCTGTTGTGACCGAGCGCCTTTTTACTGTCCCGTATCCATTTTAGATATTGGGCTCATTTCATAACTGTCCCGTATCCTTTGTGGATACTGAGCTCATTAATAACTGAGCTTGTGGCTATTTTTGAGCATTTATAAGCTTTAAGCTCTTTTTCACTGGTCACTCCGATCACAAATCTTTTATCTGATCATACATATCAATCTGCATCATTTCTCAACATATGCTATCAATATCTTTCATTCATGATGCACAATCATTTTTCACATATTCATTGGATCTAAACCTGGTATTCAACAATTAGTTGAATAAATATATTTTTCCATATTCACATTCAATTAGGAACAATCCCAATACATTCTCAATTATTAAACTTCTCGGACCATCAATGTCTAGATTTTTCACAATCACATAATTAACAATTCAATAACTGAAATTTAAATAAAAACAACTCAATCCTAGTGACAAAATATTGGTTGACTCACTGTATGCTTCAGATTAGCTATGCCTTGATGATCCGGTAATGCCTAGATGTTGGCGTTCGATTTGCGCTTCTCTAATAATGCAATACACATATTATGCACATTACTAAAATGATCAATCATATAAATATTCAATCATGCACATGTGTATATGTATCACATTTAATGCATGCTTAATTTGACTTTTCTTGCTATGTATCCTTAAATAACATCTCTATTTTTCATACATCATAACTTGTATATGTCTAGTTTGCACTTAGGTTTATACCTCAAGTAAACTTGATTAATTTAATTTCATCAGTCATTCATTCACCAATTCCTTTTCTAGCATTATTCAATCACATAATTTCCCAATTCTCATTCATTTATACCTAATACACCTTACTCATCTCCTTTGAAACACAATTGTATTCTTAAGAACACCTTTATTCCTATAACACTCGTAAATTTCCAGATTTTGTTACATGATATCTAGCAATCCATTCCTTTTTCATAACATCAATCATCAACCTAAACATATAAAACACTTTAACCAATTAACCAAGCATCAAACTAGGTTCAATTTAAGCCTCAATCAAGTCTAAATGCACCAAAGTAAAGTACCTTATTATTAGGTGGTTCAATATTCACTCAAAAGAGAAGAACTCACATTCAAGGAATTTCCCACAATCGTGGAGGGCTTCCCATGATCTTGGGTTATGTCATTCGAAAATTTATTACTCATCTCCTTTAAAATTTTCCATATTTTAACCTTTACATACTACATCCAACACATTTTCTTCATAATTCATCATTTAGACTTCATTTCATCATCATTTTCACCTCAATTCTAACTCGAAATCATCTCTACTACAACTCATAAACTATTATTAATCATTTATACAAAAATAGAACACAAACCTTTATATTTCTTCATTAGCGTTTCAGCATATACATCATACACTATTATCACGATCGATCCATCACTAAAAAATCATCATAATGTTTCTATCAAAACAAACCATGAAGGTTGATATATTACTTACTTGTTTAACTCCAAAGTTCCTCAAATCATCACGTAAACCTAGGTCCTCCAAATTCACACAATCATCACCATTTTAAGGAGAAAAAGACTAGGTTTTCATCAGCAAGGTGAAGACAAGTAGATATTGTAGTGATAAGGTGAAAAAACTCAAGATCGTGGGGGTTGGGTGAGAGGGTCGTGAATGAGAGAAGAAAGAAGAAGATAGAGCATGTAGTAAAAAGTAAGAATGAAAGATAAAGATGGTTTCTCAATATGCGTGTTATGGGTTTCTTGCATGGTAAGTGTCATGACACATAAATAAACATACTACTTGTATTTTTACTTAAGCTACTAATGTCACTTAATAATTAGTCCATTTGTCTCTCAATCTCTAAGCCATTTGTGACCCAATTTTCTATGCCAAATGTCACTCAATCTTTAATGCCACCTATCATTTATTTCTATTACTATGTGTTAATTATTTCTACTACCATTTGTCAACTTATCTTGCCACTTGACATTTTCCTAGTTCAAAAATACATATAAATTCATAAATCTCCCAACTGTAACAAATAAATTCCAAATTAATAATTGAAAACCATCGTACCAAATTTCAAAACATAAAAATTCATAATTCACATCATGATCATTTTAAATCTTTTATACCCTAGAATATGTCAATTGAGTGCATATACAGACATTGTAACATGTACAAAAATAATAATTCAAGTGTGTATGCTAATGAAATGCACCTCATAATTTCTTAATGTTATTTCTCATATACAATGGTCTAGGATCTTATGTCCTAACCCTCAATATGGAGAATGGGATATTACACATTATCATCAAAGTTTATGAGTTATTAGTTAACTCAAAGTGTCAATACATTTTGTCATTCATATGATTTTGATACATCTCCAAAACTTTGTTACTAAATCCTTAACATAGATTATATTAAAAAGACATAATGGGCATGCAATTTTCTATCTAACTTTGAGAACTCTTCTTAAACATATCCCGTGTCTAAGAAATTTGATTTACTAACTTAGTATCAACTATAGTAAACAAGGTAAATTTTACTTAAAAAATTTACCTTGTTTAGGAAAGATTACTATAATTAATTATATATCATGACTACTGTATGAGATTAAGAATTTAATCATGTAATTGGTTACTGCCACTATTTTATTCAAAAAATAGCCCTCATTACTATTTGGAAAGATTACTATAATCTTTCTAGTAGGGTAAGATCCCATTCAAATATAGTTGATCTTAAGTTTACTTAACAATCTAACTAAACTTCAATTAGTTAGATAATAACATTATCAATCACATCTTATGTGACTCCTAAATCTATTAGGTAATAACTCTTGCCAAAACATAACTTACCATTAGGTAATAACTCTTGCCAAATCATAACTTATATGTTATACCTAGCCTTGCCTCTAAATTCATATGATCATGAGTTTTCTTATTCAAATCACACAAATTTAGTTAAGCAGAATCCACTGTTATAAGATTGAACATATTCAGGTTAAAGAGGCCTTGAGTTTGCTCAATAGGCCTAACAATAAATAGAACTTTGGTTTATTCTTATAACAATGGAAGGAAACAATAATGTTCTCAATGTGTACTTAATTATTTAATTAAGGATTTAATTTCATTTGTCTCATCAAACATAAAATTGCAGGTCAAATATCACACATATAAAACATACTATTTAATACGCATCCAATATATATATATATATACCTCCCTTAACCAAAAACTAGGTAGTTTTAAAAGACATAGAATGTGCAACTCTTCATCATCAACTTAACATAAGATTCTCACAATAGAAGACAAGATGATGCTTATATATCACAGGCATTCACTCCCTCACTATACCTCTTAAACTCACCAACTTGGGCTTGTTTGTAGGGTTGTGAATTGAACTATATAAAAAGGTGAAGAGATAGAAAGAGATAGAGAGTTGTAACTTTTTGGGAGATGCTTGGATATGAATGCTTAGGTATGTGTGTAGTTAACGAGCTTTGACGAGGAGGCTGGTCAGTTTTTAGATTACCTGTCAAGAAAGTAAAAGAAAAAAAAGGAAGTCAAAGTGAGCCGAAGATGGTAACTTTGTAGAGGTGCCACGTAATATACCTCATTCAAACTTAACGGCGGGTGTATTACACTGCCAAATTTCCATCTAAATTGATAACTTTTAGACCTTAATTTAGCAAGTTAAAATGTTTGACCCTAAAATAATCATATGCGAAAACATTTGGCCCAAATTTGGACATTTAGCCTTGCTTGAATGGAGTTGTGTTTTAATTTAAAAAGATAAATAGAATTTTGCAAATGTTGAAGAAGATGTTGAATGGTAAAAAGAAATTAATTAAGTTTAATTAGTTATTAAATCAAAATTAAATTATTTTAAATCAACTAAATCTATTACCCAATATTAATTAAAAATATTAAATTCATTTTTACACCAATGATATATCAAATAATAGATATAAACTAAAATTTTCACTAATTTAAATTTATTGTACAAAATTTAGATTTTATTTTATTATTATAGAGATAAACTTAAATTTTAAGATTAAATTTATACCTTATACCTTTTCTTGAAATATAATAATCTGGTTCGTGATCTCTTGTATCGTATTTACCTCTTAAGAAGTCTCGTCTAATTGCTCAGTCTTTATCTATCTAGTTGTTAGCTGCGAACGAGTCGTTGTATCCTACAACTTGGCTTTGCAGCTCAAGTTTATACGAACAAAGTTTGCACTTAAGGAGTTCATCACCTTTGTCACTAATAAAGAGTGTAGCTTTGATAGTTTTTCATTTATTGGTTGCCACTTATCAAATGTGTTCTTGTCGCAATTATTATTCTAATATTATGTATTTACGTATTTATTTAGTTTAATCTTAATAGTATTATATGTTTATTCTTTATTTTAGTTTTTCTGTGTCGATGGGCTATTTCGATACAACCTCTCTATTAGTTGAAGGGTGAAGTTGTATACTACTGAACTTCTCCAGACAATTTTTTTCCTTCTTCTTCTTTTATCTTCATGTCACATTTGTATATGAGTCTACCAAAAATAAATTCTTTATTATATAGAGCTAAAACTATATATTATCAGACCTCCTCAAACTTTACATTAATGTAAGATTTCAACTTATTATTTATGACAATGATAGTAATATTCCTGATACATAAACTAGTTTGAGAGGCACGTGATTTTCACGAGCAATGTCGATGAGACTTATTGCCTCTCTCTTTTATATAAACCAAACATTCTCGATCTTTCCCGCCATTCCGTTGTAATGGGACTCCAAAGTGAGGCAGACAAAGCCCAAAGCATCATCAAGAGCAGGCTCTGTAACTCCAGTTTCGTCTTCAAGCCTCTCTCTGATTCCCCAGATAGCAACTACAGGTGCATCTTTTGATTCTCGAGCAAAAAAATTTCACCATTCTACCTGAATCGAGGGAACTAGCCTTTTTCTACTGATTTCTCTCTTTTCTTGTTTGGGCATTTTCTTTTTCTCCAGCAAGTTGAAATTTATAATTTCGAGTTCAATAACTGAAGGATGCAACAATTCGATTCTGCTCCTTGGACCACGCGGTTCTGGGAAACTTGCTGTCTGTTCTCTCTACATTTGTTTCTTTTCTTCCTTTTTTTTGTTTTTTGTTCCCCAGAGATTATTAATCAAATACCAGATATTTCTTCATACATACTGAATCTCAGGTTTTGGAGCTTGTGATCTATGATTTGTTGCAAGAACACTCTGATCTTATATCAGTGGTACGTACTACATTAAAAATGTTTTGTGGGGAAACATCTCTGCCCTTGAAAGTTAAGAAGTCCTTCCCTTTATTGGGATGTTTGTGAAATGAAATATCATGAAACTATTCTTTTAAGGCAATGCAATATGAACCAGTTAAAGTAAAAATTGGTGTTCAATATGCTAAAATGAATAGATGATCGGTCGAAAAAAGTAGTAGAGCCTTGTCAAGGATAGGGCATTTGTACCAATTCCTATTGCAAGCTACAGAAGCATATTTATGTTGTTGAGATTAATCATACTTCTCTGTTGGTTGCAATCATGTTCCTCATTTTCACTAAAATGATCTTTGTTTTACAGATCAAACTGAATGGCCTCATGCATAATGATGACAATTGTGCCTTCAAGGTTGTGTGTCATATATTATAAGATCTCTACCTATCAAATCGACTGGCCTATATCTCTGAATTAAGTTATTTGATGCTTCGATCTCTGCTTATAACTTTGTTTGATGCCTATTGAACATTCAGGAGATCGCTAGACGGCTATGCTTGGAACATCACTTGGTATTCTCTAAAATGGTAACGAAGAATATCTGATAAATTTTAAACAATATCTTTATGTTGAAACATTTACCTCTTTATAATAATTGTCTATTAATTCTTGCAGGCATCTTTTGATGACAATTCTCAGTTTATGATGGCAATGCTTCGGTAAGTGCGTATATCCTTTCAAGAAAAGCTTACTTACCTGAATAAAAAAATTCTGGTTTTTAAATGATTCATTCTTGCTTTTTGTCAGGGAATGTGGACTAGCTCACAAAACAATAATTTTTGTACTTGATGAGTTTGACTCATTTGCTCAGGTAAGATTGCATTTATGTCTTACACCATTTCTTAATCCCTCTTTAAAGGTAAGATTACCCTTTCATCTTACATCATTTCTTATTCACTCTTTAATGTCTAATTTATCTTTATGGTCAAGTAAAATTGTTCATGCCTTCCATTTTACATACGTTGTTTAATATCTAAGTTCTCTTTGTTGTTGCTCAAATTTGTGATGGTGGTTTTACATGATAGGTTTGTTATGTTTAGCATATGTGCTCTAATTGATGGTTGTTTAGATTGAATTGAAAAAAAATCAAAGGGAAAAGTAATTCTTACTTCTTCTTTATGTGAATAGTACAGGAAATATCTATGAAAGTATAATCTTGATCACCTCTTTAAATCTAGGAGAATTTATTTATTTTCTAAGTAATAAAATTCCATTAATTTAGTCACCAATTTCTAGCTTTCGACTTGCTAATTATCTTTAGAATATCAACATGAGTCCTAACTTACAAAGAACTCAAAATTTTGCCTTTATAACCTTTTGGTGAAGACATCAGTAACTTGTTATGTTGTAGGTACAATTAGTTTACAAATGAATCCACTTCAAGTCTCTCTTTTATAAAATGCATGTCAATTTTATATGTTTTGTATGATCATGCTAAATTGGATTACTGGCAATACTAATAGCTACTTTATTATCAAATAAAAGATTCATTAGTTGCTCCACTGGTCTCTTAAGCTCTTCCACTATTTTTGAAGCGAGATTATTTCACAAATTCTTTGAGCCATTGCCTTGTATTCTACCTTTGTAGTACTCCTTGCCACCACTTCTTTTTTTCTCGTTCAGGTTACTAGATTTTCCTACAAAAAGGTGCAATAACCAAAAGTAAATCTTTAGTCACGAACCCTGCTTAGTCTACATTAGTGTATATGTCAACTCTTTGTTGATCACTTTTCTTGAAGAATAATCATTTCCTTGAAATTTCGTTTAAGTATCTTAAGATTTTGTACATCGCTTCCAAGTGTTCTTCATAGGGAGTATGCATATGTGCACTGATAGTAAATGAAATATTTGTTCTAATGTGGAGTAAATGAAATATTTGTTCTAATGTGGGATAAATAGATTAGCTTTCTTACTAGCCTTTGATATCTACTTGTATCTACTAGAACTCTTTCCTTAACTTCACCAAGCTTTGAGTTAAATTCCATAGGAGTCTCTGATGGTTTGCATCCATTCATCCCAATTTCTTTTAGAAGATCCAACATATCATTCTATTAAGTAACTCTTATTCCCTTTTTAGATCTGACAATTTCCATCTCAAGGAAGTACCTTAGAGATTCTAGGTCTTTGATTTCAAGCTCATTTGATAGATTCCTTTTCAAATTTTCCATTTTCTCTAAAGTATTCATTTTCTCTCAAGTATCACTATGGGATCATGTCATCTATATACACTACTAGAATTGCAATGATCTCTTCTACAAAAGTTTTTATGAATAGAGAATGGTCAGATTGCCTTTATAAGAAACCTTGAGAGTTTACAAATCTTGAAAATCAATCAAATCAGGCTCTTGGTGATTGTTTAAGCCAATATGAAGACTTTTCTTAGCTTGCATATCCTTTTTCCAAAAGTTTTTGCTAAATCGAGGGAACCTCCATGTACACCTCTTCTTCGAAATCTCCATTTAGGAAAGCATTTTTGATATCTTGTTGATGTAGAGGCCAACCCAGATTAGTTGCATTAGAAAGTGACACTCGCATAGTATTCGACTGTAGCACATGTGAAAATGTTTTTGAATAGTTATTGCCATAGGTTTAAACAAATCTTTAGCAACTAGGCGAGACTTATATCTTTCAAGTGATCCATCAAAATTGTATTTCATATTGAGCACCCATTTACATCCAACGAGTATTTTTCCGCTTAGATGATCAACTTTTTACCATGTTCTATTCTTCTTTAAAGTTTTTGTCTTCTTTAGGACCACATCCCTCCACTCAGGAATAGTTAGAGCCTCCTGTATGTTCTTAGGAATGGAAATACTATACGAATTAAAAGTAAATGCTCAAAATGATGGAGACAGACTTTGATAGGATAAGAAGTTATGCAAAGGATATTTACTACAAATTCAAGAATCTTTCCTAAGAGCAATAGGTATATTTAAGGTATCATTTGACTTTGGAATGTATATTGGTTTAGGAGACAATGACTCAATAGGTATAGTTTCAAATTGAGATTTGCCTTATTGGTCTTCAATTTTTGGATTTGTCTTTAGGTTAGATTCTTGACCAGTTGCATGTTTGTTCTTTTCTATCGTTCTAGATTTTTTTCAAAAGAACTTTCCCTTTAAAATGATGTCCGTCTAACCTTGCAAACATTTCATTCTTTTCCTGAGATTGAATTTGTAAAGGCATCGAAGATGGATCCATATTTCCATTAATTGAGATATTATCATTTTTTGAATCAAAATTATAGAAAATATTCTCATAATTGTCAATGTTGACCATAATCTCATTTTCCTTGTGGTTTCTATTCTTATGAATTATCGAAAAATGAATCTTCATTAGATGTTTGCCCTTGAAGATGAGGTGAGGAGAAAAAAAGTTTATCTTCAAAAAAAAGTGACATCTATAAAGACATTTTATCTTTTTGAAAATTAGAGCAAAGCACTTCTACCCCTTTTGAGTAGAAGGACAACCAACAAAACACATTTTCATGCTCTAGGATCAAAATTTTCTCGGTAGTCATGAATATGAAAAAATGCAATACGCTCAAACACTTTAAGTGGAAGATCATGTGATATCTAAAAGGAAGGACAATATTTATTTAAAAAGTTTAGAGGGGTTAACTTTTGAAGGCTTCCTATTTGATCAAATATCTAGCTGCTAGGATAGTCTCACTCCATAAGTACTTAGGAGCATTAGTTGAAAATATTAAAGATCTTGCAATTTCTAACTGATGTTTATTTTTCCTCTGCAATTCCATTTTTTTGTGGGATGTCATCGTATGAGATTTGATGAACAATACCTTTTTCATCCAAAAAAAATTCTTAAAATCTTGTTGAAATGTTCTTTTCCATTATCAATTT
Source organism: Erythroxylum rotundifolium (assembly GCA_027563915.1). Lineage (NCBI taxonomy): Eukaryota > Viridiplantae > Streptophyta > Magnoliopsida > Malpighiales > Erythroxylaceae > Erythroxylum > Erythroxylum rotundifolium. Next base: position 11,085,192 of record JAOSBO010000209.1, read on the forward strand.
TAAAAACTTGAATACTAGTGTGAACCGTGTTTGGATCATTTTATAGAAGTCTTGAATCATGCTTTCAACATCTGATTTCTCATCAAGTAAAAAGACCCAAGTAATTTTAATACGATCATCAATAAAGTTATGAACGATCCTTTTTCAATTACTATTTTTATTTTTGAAGGTATCCAAATATCACTATAAATCATAATGAACAAAACCTCGTAAGGTTGTGCTCAGAAAGATGTTTGACAATTTGACAAATTTCACATTAAAATGAAGGTGGATCTTTATTTATAAAAAACTTTGGAAACAAATGTCTCATGTAGTTGGAACTTGGATGTCCTCATCTAAAATACCATAACATAATTTTACTCTCAGTAAATGTTGAAATAGAATTGAGACAAGTTCTCTAGGATTTCCTATTTGAGTCATATCCATCTTCAAGGAATTAGAGACCTCTAAGTTGTTTAGCATTGCCAATCATCTTCCCCATGTTCAAATCTTGAAATTGACAATCTGATAAAGAAAAATTAGGTTGACAATTTTGGTCAGTAGTTCTTTTTTACTAATTGACAACAAGTCATAGGACAATTTAGGAACATAAGAAACATTATAGACTATAAGATCATGGGAAATAACAATTGATCCTTCCCAGCTACTGCTGCCAAGGAATATTTTGTTATTTTTACTCTTTGATTTCATGCAGAAGGACTATAGGAAGAAAACAATTTAGATGACCCAATCATATGATCTGTTTCCCTAGAATTAATTATTCAAGAATTATTTGAATTGACATTGAATTAAAAAGCAAATAAATAATTACCTTTTAAAGAGAAAGAACAAAAAGGATTTGAATTAGAGAAATTTTAGGTATAATTATCTTCAAATTGTTTTTCTTCCAATTTTTTGGCTTTCCATGGATTTTCGAACAAGTTTTTTGTGTGTCTGAATCATGTTCACAGTGATCACACCAAAACTTTTTGTTGCTTTTCCTTTCTCCCTCAGCCTTTGTTCCCCTAGATACAAGTGCAGAACCTTGAGCCTCTGATTCACTGTTGCCAATCATCACTTTCTGCCTCATCTCCCCTCTCCTTAATTCCAAGAAGTCCTCTCTTATTGAAGGCGGTGGCTTTCTTCCCAATATTTAGCCTTTGACTTTATCCAGTTCTTAATTTAATCATGCAAGAAAAACATGAATATTATCATTTGCTTACCTTTTTTTATATGGAACACTATCATTCAAATAATCCCAATCATCCTAACATAGGTCTAATTCTTGCTACAAGGTTATAAGTTTGTTGTAAAACAAAGTAACAGTGTTGTCTCCCTTCTTAGCCTTCTATAGCTTCGTTTTTAGTTCGAAAATTTGAGAAGAATTCTCAGTATCCAAAACATCTCTCAAACCGCATCCTATACATCTTTTGTTGTTGGCAAAAATATATGGGGTTTCCAATTATAGGTTTCATTGAATTGTTCGATCGAGTTGTGGTCAAAGAATTTTTGGACCTCCATATTGCCATATTTGGATTAGTCGAAGTCAGGCTTGTTATCTCTTCAGTCAAATGGCCAAGTTTTCGTCTGCCATCAATGGCCAATTTTATTGTTTGCACCCGTTCCAAGTAATTATAATTATTCAACTTGTGGTTCGTCAAAGGCAAATTCAACCTGATAAGATCACTGTTATGTTATGTGTTTCTTATCATAATACCGGGATTAGTCAAACTTGAACTGCTGAAATAATTGCCAAAGGATGAGGAGTTTCTCCCCTACTATTCATTGCCAAACGATAGTCCATCTAGGAATAATTTGGATGAAAATATTATGGAAAAGTCGTAACTATGATACCATGAAGAAAATCATAGAGAAAAGTAATTTTTACTTCATCTTTCTATGAATAGTATAGGAAATATATTGGAAAGTACATCCCTAATCACCTCTTTAAATCAAGGAGAATCCATTTTTTCTCTAAGTAATACAATCTCATTAATTCGACCACTAATTTTTCGCCTTAAAGCTGCTAATTATCTTTAGAATATCAACTGAAATTTAGGGGCACATTACAATTCCTCATTTCATTCTTTTCAGGGAAAGCAAAGGTTGCTCTATAGCTTGTTAGATGCGATGCAATCAGTGACATCACAAGCTGTTGTCATTGGTGTGAGTTGTCGACTGGTATGCTTATTTCTAAATGCTTTCAATCTTCTCTTGCTTAGTTTCCTCTGCCCTCTCTGGATTTTTTCTGTTTTGCTATTCTTTCTATTATTATTATACAAAGAGTTTTTTTTTTGTTTGGTTTTAATGTTAACTTATATGTTCAATATATGAAAACTTATAAACGTGTACCAGTAACTAAATTTGGCACTCAAGCCATTTACTGGTAAATATAATGAAAATAAAACTCATTGGACTTGACAAAAATGTTTAAGTCTAGTATGTGATACTTTCAAACTTTGCCTGCAGGATGCTGATCAACTTTTGGAAAAAAGAGTAAGATCTCGTTTTTCACATAGAAAGCTATTGTTTCTTCCTCCATCTATGGAGGATGTACAGAGGTAAATTTCCTCTTATATGAAAAGAGATATGAGAGTTTTGCCAAGAGTCAAAGTTTGATCTTCAGAATTCTGGTTTTGCAGACTGTTGGAGCATGTCTTGTTTTTGCCCGTAGATACAAGTCTTCCTCATGATTTTGCTTCTCAATTCAATGGAAAGCTACGAGTATCCTTTATCCAACTGTTTAAATTTGATATTCTAAAACCTAGATTGCATCCTCTGTCACCTTTTCAAAGCATCTTTCAACTGATTTTTCTCCAGAAATAGAGGTCCTTGAAATTTGCTAGAAAGTTTTAGCTGACGAGAGATTCAAGGAGATCATTTCTTCTTGTCTGAATGTGCAATCTACCATCAACAACTTACTACGATTTTTGTAAGTTCATTGCCTATATCTCGATGCATCAAATCTTGTGTACATGTTAACATTATGACAGTTGATACTAGTCTGAATTTGCAATTGGATGCTAGATTTGTCGCTGTCTCTTACATGGAACCAAAATCAGGATTCCTGTCACTAGAGAACTTTAAAAATGCACTCTTAAGCATCCAAAGGCAGCCAAAGCAGGAAGGCATAAGAGGTATGATGAATATGGCTTGAATCATTTTGTTGTATGGTTACTCTTGTAATCTTCATTCTATAGGGTGGTCGTTTACAGGCACAATAAGTACAAGTTCTATCAGTATAAAAGACTTGCACAGATTTGCATTTTAACAACATTTCTTCTAAGAGATTTTGCCTACTATTTCCTTGGAAACACCATTAGTTAGATCCCTTTTATTTGTTACATTGTAGCTGTTACATATTGAGCATTAATGACGTTGATTCTAGTCTTCATTACAGGCACCATAATCCCTTGATCATAGGGATTACATTGCCTAAATTAATCTTATAAATATGTATATATAGCCTTACTACTGTACAGTGAAAACATCAGGAAATTCAAACCTCTTTCTATTTTATAATACCTAACTATCCATGTCAAATAAGTGCTCATTTTTCATCCGTCGAATTTATTGCAGATTCAAGACAATAATAAAACAAATTTTGAGTTATTTATTTATTTGCATTTAAGATTGCAAAGTCAAAACTATTTTAATGCATATTTGCTTTAGAAAACTTGACATCTTCATAAATGATTCTGTTCATGCAACTTGACTGTTTGAAAAGAAGGCAAGCATATTAGCTCTTAATTAGGTTTCGTTATGGATGCCAAAATTGTTGTGTGTGTGTGTGTGTGTGTGTTAACCTATCATGGAATAAAATACTGATGTCACCTTGAACATGGTCAAGCAGATTGCTCCATATTAGAACTGTACATCCTTGTGTGTATGAAGAGATTGGAAGTTAAAGAGCAGAACTCATATAACTTTGCTTCTGTTATGAAAGGTTGTCATCTTCAGATGCTTCTTTTATTTCTTTTTCCATTACTAAGCTTACTTTTCCTGATTACTAACATATTCTCCGTTGTTGCAGAGTACAAAAGCATACATGATTCATTCCATACATCTGATTACTATGCACGAAATGTATGCCTAAGGGTGTGTAAGCTCTTCAATCCATCTCTCTAAATCTAGACTATAGGTTTAGAATAGTAATGGATTCAAATGGGCATTCCACCTGTTTTATCTCCGGATTAAGATTAACTACCCCAACTTGTGCAGGCATTTGAACGACTTCTACAGCGTGAATTAATTTGTTTTGCTGACAGCAGAGGTCATGGTCAATCAGTTGAATTTCGTCCAGTGAAGCTTTTGATCTCATTTGGTGAGCTACAAGAGGGACTGAAATCATATCGTTCATGTCCTGTAAGTTAATCCTGAAATCAGATGTATTTTTGAGGCAAAACTCTAATATGATTTAAGCCTGACAATGTTGAATATGATAAAGGAAAAGCGGAATATGGTAAAGGAAAAGTAGCTATTAAGTTAAACGAAACAGTTACCCTTCATATGGGAATTGTTTGAATTAATTTTGTGAGAAATCACCTTCCTGTCATAGTCAGAAGATCACTATGGCTCTTAATATTCTGTCAGACGAAATGAAGAAAAAGGAAAATGACTAGTTAGTAGTATCCTTCTGGGGATACGTTTTCTTCACTTCAGTTGGTGATTTCTACTTGACGAGTGTAGTAAAAAAAGTTAGCATCAATATACTTGTGTTAACAGGCTATTCTTCCGAAGTTATTGGATCGATGAAGTTGGAAGAGCTGGATTACATCGATCTTATGGCTTTGCAGGAGCATGTAATGTAAGCGCTTGTATCAGCTGTATACTTTTAGAATGGCTGAACCTATTTTCTCTGGAGATGCCAAGACATGTTGCTGCTTCTTCTGAAGAGGATACCAATATTTTGTAAACCATTTATATATAAAACTCCTGATCGTGCTTATCCCTAACTCGAGAAAATTCTGCACTCGACCATATGTTGGGCTGCATGCGCCCCTGTTGCCCTTACTATTCTTTTTACATGCATAATGTTACTGCACTTACTTGTGAGTGACGACGTATATCTTGTTATTGTTCGATTTTTTAAGGATTAATAGAGATTTTTTTCCAAAATTTCTTTATCTTGTTTGTTAAGAGCTCTTTTATGGAAATGTTTGATTTCTCAAATAGCAAATAACCTTTTATCATGTATTAGAATGTAATGTAATATAAGTTCGACTTTTCAGAATGGTCAATTTAATTTTTATGATGATAAATACTATTCTTTTTTCTTTTTTTTGAAACTAATACTATAGTCATTTTATCTTCATTACAATTGTATGTATAATACCAAATTGATATTTTATCAACTGCAATTTACCTACTTAGATTGAATTTTGTTTTCTTAATTAGTATTTTTGGCAACCTTTAGATCAAGGTTTTGAATTTTCGGCCAAAAAATGATATGAAATTTTAGCGTTTTGTACCAGATGATATTTGAAATATTGATTAAATATTGTAAGTATTGTAAATTTTAAAAAATTAGAGGATTGAAATGCAAAAATAAAATAACATAAAATAAAACCCTAACAACCCTTTCGCAGCTGCTCACCTTCTCTTTTCCTCCACAGTCCTCTCCCTCATGACGTGAGCTCGTCGCTAGTTACTAATCACACCAACCATTCACCAATCGCACCAACCATTGCCATTCACCAGTTACGTCGTTGCTGCGAGTCACCGCTAGTCGTCACTCTCTTGTGTTGTGTTGTGAGTCTTGTGAGTTGCTACTTGTGAGCTTAGCCAAGGTTCCATTTTGTCAGTGTGTGCGGGGATGGAACCTTTTGTGTGTGTGTGTAAGATTGCTTGTGTTGTAGGCTTGTAGTTGTGTATGTGGTGTATCATCTAACTTGCAGAACAGTGAAATGGAAGTTTGAATGTGTGTCGTTCGTTCACTTGAAAATTAGAATTGGTTATGTTTATGATTTTTTATAATGATTGGGAAATAAATTTTGAATTAGATTATGAATTTAAGTTTGAGGTTATTAATTTGTTGTCTGAAATTTGGAATTCGATTGTAAATTTGAGGTTGTTCTTGTTTGAAATTTGAGATTGTGATATATTAAAATTTGAATACAAGGTTAGTATTTATTTAAATAGGTTATATATTATAAATTGAATTTTGTAATCATCAAATTGGATTAGTTAGATTGATTAGTTATTAAACAAATTGAATTATAGTTGTGAATTTATACATATGATTGGATTATTTAATTAACTAATCAATAATCATACGAAATAAGTTATAGTTAAGAATTGACGATTGAATCGTATAATTACACATAATAGGTTATAGTTGTAAGTTAATGTTTAAATTATGAAATCACACAAAATAAATTCTAATTATGACTTGTCAGTTTAAGATTGAATTACATAATCATTCAAAATAATTTATAGTTGAGAGTTTATTTTTGAATTATATAATTACACAAAATAGTTTATAATTATGATCTTATATTTGAATTATGTAATAAAAAATCATTTATACTTGTGAAAGTGTAACAGTCAATGTATACATTTGATGTTTGGATTTAGAAATAAACATAAGTTATTGAGAAACTATTATTGATATGTTTCTTTTTTTTTTTTACATAACTTTATTTCGATATGAAGTCACTAAGTTAATTTTGATATGTGTCTTCATTTATTTTTACAAATAAATGGGAAAAAATTCAAATACTTCTAATAATTCAATCATTTTAGGAAGATTTAGGCTTGGTTTGGAGGAGTGGTGGTAGTTGATAACCTGCTGAAATCAACCTACTGAGATGATAAGTACATATTTTCAATAAGTATTTATGTATTTGGGATTACTGTTTTGGTAACTGTTGAAACGTGAAAACAAGTGCTTGACAAGTGCGGTTGCAGTTGCTGAAAAGAGATAAAATGATTAAAAAACTTATTGATTTAATAAACTATTAATTGTTATATAAATAATTAAAAATATATTATTAGTCATATAAATTTAAAATTAT
>JAOSBO010000209.1:11205347-11224815 GCA_027563915.1 Erythroxylum rotundifolium
TCACATTCTTTCTCTTTATTTCTTGCTTTTCAACTTCATTTCAATCAACTCATTCATTTTTGAGTATTTCTAATTTCACTAAAATTTCGGGGTCCAACACATATACCCTTTATGATCCATCCATACAAATTCTCATAAGCTGAAAAATCATTTATAGTTTACAAAATAGTCGCATGCATTAAAATGTTTCACCTTTAATAACATCATAAGTTTCTAATCCAACCTCCCAGATATGATTTAAGTCATCAATTAGTGGTTGCATGTATACATCAATATCCTTAATAAGAGCAGTAGATCATAGAATAAGTTAAGAAAATAACAAAAAAATGTTCTTTCATACACTTCTATAGAGGTAAATTGTATGGCACTATAATTATCGGCCATATACTATAAGAAGTACTCGTATGACCGAATGGATTAAATCTATCTGAGGCTAAACCAAGTTGAACATTATGACAATCCTCTGCAAACCATGGAAACTTTTCCATCAAACTCTTTCTGTGCCATTGAGTCTGCTGGATGACGCATAATTTTATCATCAATGTGTTGCTTTTTATACCACCTCATATTTATGATTATTTTGTTGATATAAAAAGCCTTTGTAGTTGTGGTTTAATAGGCAAGTATCTCAAGATTTTATGCGGTATCTTTCCAAAATATAGCGCAATCATACTTACAAGCATGTATTGATGTATATCCTAATCCAAGGTCCCTTAAAATTTTCTTTACATCATGGTAAGATTTTGGCAATTTGTGTCCAAGAGGTAATTCGTCGTTGAGCAAGTTAATTAACACAATCAAAAGATTTGTTATTCCATTTATTATAGACCTTTAAATGCAATAACTTTGTAACAAAAGATAGATGTGAGAATTTTCAGCACCCTTGATATAATTCTTCTTAAGAAAATTTCAATAAATTCCCAAAATTATCTTTTATAATACTACCAATTATGTTAGACAAATAGTATCATTCATAATCTCCATATAATTTCTATAATCCTCTAACATCTCTCTAATCCCATCATCACCGTCATCATTGATATCACAATCTTCTACATCATGATTGTTACTATCATCAATGCTTGTATCAACACTTCTACTACCACTTGCTTCAAAATGTTTGCATGATAAATCCTTGGAGTTTTGAATTTATCTATGCCTCAAATTAGCAAGTTTTTATATACCACATCTTAACTTTGAATGTTCACATTTAAGCAATATATGCATGGACAATGAATACAACATTCTACACTTATTTGATCTTTTACAAATTGCATGAGACCCTTAACTCCTAGTATTCAGTGGACTATTTCTGATGATACATCTAACTTTTTTCCATCTAGCTATAAAATTAAAAGTAAATTACTAAATGCAATTTATAATCTAGATAACATAATGATAAATCATTAAAGGTACAAAAATAACAAAAGTGGGAAAAATATAAAAGTTATCATACAGGGATTTGAAGGGAAGGGATGCTTTGAAGAATTCAATTGAAACAAGCATGTAGAAAAGTAAAAACATGCTCCCTCTTATAAATGATAATAAATGAATTTGAGACCACAAAAGAAAATTCTAATAAAGTAGACTCTTTTTCGTTTTCAATAATGAATAATCTAGAGAATGAATTGCAATTCAGTTGGTCCTTATGATTTTCTTAAAGAACATGATAAGGTTGGAAAAGGACATTAAGGTTGCATTATATGAAACCATATATGATGTAACTTATAAAGAGAATTTCTATAAGATGAACATGCATATTATTTTTTATCATAATTTGGAAAAATAATTGTATGTAATTCCCTAACTCATATACCAACCAAGTTCTTTATAGGTAGATAAGAAATTAAGAATGTACCAGTTAGTTATACCATTTATTTTTTGTAGCATAGTTTTTTTTAAAGTTACACTAGAAAAATAGTTTTAAACAAAACAGAAGTCTTATACAAGCAAAAGAGGAGGACAAAATTACCTAAAAAGGATTATTTTAGACATTCTACTAACATCATAATCAAAAACAATAGTTACTGACACTACTATCTAAAAACATGAATGCTTTACTAATTTGTCATAAGCAATTCAAACAAAACCAAAAAAAAACTTTAACAGAACTTTTGTCAAACATGTTATAGGCTATGCTTAAACATGCTTCCTAATCCATCTAAGCCTTAATCATCCCTTTCTGGTTGATTCACAATCTTCTAAACAACATAACACATTCACCATCTTGCAAACCACATCACACATTGTCCAAAAAATACTACCAACAGAACATAAAACCCAAACATGACAATGAAAGTAGAACATATAAAATCACCATAAATTGGACGACTTACCTTAATGGACGATAAACCATTGATAAAGGACGAAGAAGGAGACAAAAGAAGATGAAGACGGAGAAGACAAACGACAACGAAGAAACACGAAAATGAAGAAGGGCTTTGTTTTCGTGTTAAAATAACATGAAAACAATGTTGTTTATTGTGTAACAAACAAAGTCGTTTTCGTGTTATATTTAAGAGCATTACAACATTTTGCGATGATTTTAGGAAAACATCATCAAAAGGTTAGCCCTTTTGTGACAATCTCAAGGAATCGTCATTAGAGGCTACACCGTGGTGACAAAATAATAAAAACGTCACCAAAGGATTCACCATTTGCTACAATTTATTAAAACAGGGGCGAAAGAACTAATCTTTGGGCGACATTTATGTACAAGAGTCGCTAAATCATAGATTTGGCTACGATTTTATCAATATATATATATAGATATAACAAATTTTATGCAGTATATATATTCTATAAAATAGTATAGATTTATATGTAATAAATAGATTTTTTTGGCACCACATAAAATTTTCAAATCATATATTTTAAAAGAGATAAATAAAAAGTATAAATTTATATAATATTAATTAATTTTGTGTTTTTAGTTTTATAAATTTTTAACTAATATTTTTGTTAGCTAAATTTATTTTAGACTTACAATTATTGTTATTAATATTAAATTTGATTTTTAAGAATATGATATTAATATTTAATATTGATTTCCATTTTTATGCTATATACCACGTCTTTTTTATTATATTGCAATAAATATAATGAGATATAAATGCATAAATAATAATTGTAATTAATATAATGATTTATGAATATATAGATAATAGATAAATTTTGTCATATCTTACTTATCATATCAGTTTATTTAATCATAATTCTCTATTTGCTATGTTGTATAGAATTTATATATTATAAATGATTTCTATAATATATAGAGAGTCATATATAGCAATAGGGTTTGGCAACGAATTATAAAAATTGTCGCACAAGTAACCCACAACAATTAACAAAGCAACAAAATGACAATATTGTTGTAAGTAGCAGACAAGCTAATCTAACTATAATGGCATTTTATAAATAAGGTAAATAAATCCTCCCCAACTGAAAGAGTCTCTAGATGCTTCCTAATTAAGGTTGAACCATCAAAGGAGATCTTCTTCGAGCTGGTCAAGTTGCCAGGTATGGTTTCCTCTGTCTTGCTTCTTTCCTTTTCTTCTTCTTTTTACCTTTGGTCGTTGTTATGTAATAGGTAGTCATTAGCTTTCTCTTACAGGAGTCACAGATCACTCTCATCCTAGGTGAAACCTAACCTCGACGTATAAAATTACTTGATTCTTTTATACTTATTGTCATCTTACTTAATGCAGATTTCCAAATAATAGTTAGAGATCATAGGGTCTTCTTTAGCAAAGATAGTTTCAATCCCCAATCTTCATTTAATTCTTCAAGTAAGTTTATTCATCTGCTTGGATTTCCTACATATGTTTTCTATATGATTTCTGCATCGTATTGACTGCCTATGGTTACCCTTCCAATTTTTTTACTTCGTTCCATTTTGAATTCCATAACTATAGCTCTCTCTATATCTATTGAGGGTGTCAGGGGATCCAACTCCTACGTAGTTAGGCTCTTTTTATTATAACAATGGCTTTAGAGGAAATCACACTTAATTTTGCATCCCTTAAACATAGTACATACGTAGTTAACATTCTCAACCTTATCATATGCAGTTGTCTCAGTTAATAGATCACAAAATTAACATTGATAGAATGTTGTTACAAATTTATGGGTTGTGACTTATGTTTGGAATACATAATGTAGAAAAGTATTGATATTGAGTGTAACACAAACTTTCTTTTCTCATGTCAATAAGTTATATACTCAACTTCAACCAGTTATGTTGACTTATTGATGTCCATTAATAATCTTAGAAGTGTGTCAAATGTGAAAAGAACATTCAAATAAGAAATCTTCTATTCTTAAAAATGTCAGATCACTTATTAATCTGTGGCATGTGCTCTGGGTTTTATTTATCTTTAACGGTGAGTGGAAAACATAGAATGTACTTGTGTAGGGGATTTTTTGATAGTTAAAAATTTAATTTTTGATGATCTTTATTTCTTTTGTATTTCTTCTGTGAATATATTTTTAAATTCATATAACTTCATATAATTTTTCATTTCCTTATTAAATTATACACTCTACTTCTATATTGCTTATATTTATAACTTGTTTTGTTTCTATTGACTTTTTAGAATAAAACTATTAATATAAATTCATCATGGAAAGTCAATGTAGCTAGTAGTTTCTAATGGCATAAATGAGCTCTGATGGAAGGAATGTGGCAAAATTCTCCCTAATGAAGAACAAATTGATGTACAACAAATCTCCTTATCAAAGTTTAATCACCCATTGCTTTCAATGACCGATTCTTTAAAGTTTTTAGTATCATCTAAATTAGCTCTCTTTCTTTATTATATGTATCTCATTTTCTGTTAGGAAACTATTACAAGAATGCTTGATAGTATGTATTATGTGTTGTGTAAAGCTTCCTCGAATCTTCAAGAGAACATAGACAGAAATGGAGGCAATGGCAATGTCCTGATAGTTCGTACAAGATTAGGGAAATCGGTTGCTTTCAAACAATTGTTGATTGCAAAAACTATGTCTATTCACTGTCATGATGATGTAGTCATTCAATAGGGTATGCATGTACAAGATGATTTTTTTTTCTAATCATGATATACAATATTATTGCATCAATGAATAATATGTTCATTCTTATTAAGTTTTACATAAAATTATAGAATGATTCCTTTCCATTCATGATATACAATACTAATAAATTAATGATTAATTAGAGTCTTATTAGTGAAATACTCTTCATTTAGTTGCGAAGAATTTCAAACCAAGAGGGGGTTATGTATAGATATGCTCCACGATGATAAAAACCTTATAGAATTTAAAGCTATTCAGTTGTATTAGTATTGACTTTGTGAACTTGTCACGTAGAGATACGGAAGGAATTTTGTGAACCTGTCACTCTCTTCCTTTGGTCTTTAAAAATAACCTCTTCTCTGTTGTATAAGGTGAAGGCAGAGGTTTGAGTATATCATATTTCGTGGAGTGTATCAGAATGAAGGCAGAGGCTTGAGTTGTTCACATTTCGCGGAGTGTATCAGAATGAAGTTCCTGACATTATTTTTTAATCATATAATCTTAACATTCTTGGGACATTCAGTTATTGTTCATTTGATCCATCTTGTATAACTACCACATTTTTTCCTGCTATGTTTATATCTAAAGTGATTTCCTATCCCTTTAAAATCCATACATTGGCTAATTAATAATGAGGAAGGAGAGACTTCGTACGGTAAGTTATCCATTCCCCCTTGATTTTAATTATTAAGTATTAATTAATTATTTGAAATGATTAACAATTCCTAACCCACAAGGAAAACATTGTGATTATTTAAGACATGAAGTAATCAACATGTGTATATTTATAATAAATCATTCTAATAACAATTATCATATTAGCCAGGCATGATAGTCATGTTTTAATTTTTTATTTTAAAATTTGTTCCAATCATATCTAGAATCAAACAGCGTTTATTCCATTTCCCCTTTATTTTATACCCAGTCTAACAATTTTTCAGGTCTATATATTGGTTTTCACAGAATCATTAAGGCCAAACCAGCTTAAAATATAAACACAGTTTCCAAATTTCTTTCGAGCCTTAACTAAATTCACCAACAAACCTCCATTTTAGCTCTACCACTAACTACAAGTTCTGCAATTTATCATGGCTGAAGTTGGGAAAATCCAACATGTTTATCATTCACCTAAAGGTTTAGCTGCTATATTAGCCATTGGTACATCCGATCAGCCCAATTATATGTACCAAGCTAATTATCCTGATTTTTACTTCCCAGTCACCAAAAGTGAGCACTTGATAGAGATGAAAGAGAAGTTCAAGCAAGTGTAAGTAACCAATATCATATATATCTAAGTGAAAGTAAACATTATTCCAAAAGAAAAACATAGTAAACAACTTGAACTTCATTTACAAAATTCAGTCAAAATTTTCAATAGACATATTTCATAATCTAATTTAAAATATATTATATATGAAAAGATCAATAAAATTAATTGTTGCAACTAGATGCTTATTGTATTTAAATAAAGGATTTAACTGATTTTTGATAGTTTTCATTAAAAACTATATTTTAATTTAACTAAATATTCACACTTTGAACTTTGTAAGTAGCTAGTATCGCTTGAGCTCCATATCATAATTTGACATTACGCACTTGCTGTAAAACTTTTATGGATTGAACAGTAACAAAACAAACCTAAATCCATGTCTTGTGCAATATTCTTGATAAAGTTTTATCCACTTTCATCTTCAAACTTTTCTTTATTCTCTCAATGTTTTTAACGTAACCTTTGGAAGGGAGAGGGAAGGGTTATTTATAAGTAACCCTTATAACTCTAATGACCTTGAACAAGCCCAATCACCATTATTTTAGGCCCACCTTTATATTAGAATCCATGATAGTAATATAGGCCACATTATGATGGGATTATGGCAATTACAAGTTATACAAAATGATTCCTTCCATGTATCACATAATCAACTCAACTCATATCTTACAGAAACAATTATTGTATACAACATGATATGGATAACAAGTAAATGAGCAAAAACAAATTTGACTGTAACTGAATTCACAAGTGTCATAGCAATTCAAGCAAGACAATCATATGTATATATACATGTCAGAACTCTACGCTAACAAGGACTTATCTATAATGCCCATCCTTTCAACATGGTCAATAAATGTTTGGGCAGTAAGCCTATAGTTAACGAATCCGCTATCATTAAAGCTGTACCAATATGCTCAATTGACACTTTATATTTTTGCACTTCTTCTTTGTAGCATCCCACTCTCACCAGACACATACCCGACATCCTGAGTGATATCCGAGTATGTACCACACGAGGGTGGCATGGTAGAACAATGAACAATCGAACTCATTACAAATTTTTTTATCAATGCACACGTATGCAGAAATCAATAATCAAATTGGGCCCATTCTATTTTTTTGTAACATCAAAATCATTTGTATCATTATTCTCATTTACAAACCTTTTTCCATTTGGAAAGTTATAACATACAGAAATGTTCAAATATACATTGTACAGAAATTGTGAAATATATAATTTGATACAAAAATAAGAAGAATAAATGCAGACGTGAACAAGTCTCGACCTCTATCTCTTACTTGAATACAATGGTTATACTCCCGTTAGCCTAATGGGGTAACTCTTCTGAACCAGAAAAATATTGCAAAATTTTGGGTGAGTTTTTGCAAACTCAGTGAGTGACCATCCTCGATGGCTCACTCAATCACATACACATATAGTTCATATAATCACATATCACTTTGTTCACAACATTCACATTCTCATTCTATTACAAATTAACAGGTTATTTCAATCATTCAAACATATTTATTAAATAAATATGCAATGCACATGTGACTCACTTTCGTTTATTACTTTGTTATGACCGAGTGCCTATAACCGTCCCGTATCCATTGTGGATACCGGGCTTATTAATAACTGTCCCTTATCCGTTAGGGATACGGTGCTCATTTTACATAGTGAGTCTTTGGCTCTTATATACTTTCTGAGCTTTAAGCTCTTTTTCACAATCTAAGCTTTAAGCTCTTTTTCGATGGCTACTCTGGTCACAACTGCCTTTATGTTATCATGCATTCATGTAATGAAATGCATCAGTCACATATGATTAATTAGTCACTTTATTTCACTTTACATATTCACTTTCACATGTCATCGGACCTTGGTCCGGCATTCAACACTTAAGTTGAGAATAAACTTATTTCTTCTCATTCACTTACAAGTAGCACTTCAATATCACATTTATGCATTAGGTGTCGAACCTTCATTGTCTGGCATCAACATAAGCAAATCACATTCATTTCAATTATATTCACATTGCATAATAATCATAACCATAGTCATTCAATGCAGAAATTGAAATCAGAAAAAAAAACGATGAAATGAGACCATCTAAGTCGACTCACAGTATGCTCCAGATTAGTAATTGCTTTCAAGATCTGAAAACGTCTAAATGTGGATGTTTATCCTGCACATCCAAATTATGAAATACACATGTTGCACATACATTAATAATTGCACAATTATAAGTATTCATTTATGCACAAATGTGTATATAGACTATGTACAATGCATGCTCACTGATAATTCCAGGTATCTTTCCATTATTCTCATCACATAATCATACATATTTCCATACTCACTTAAGTATGATTTATACTTATGGTTTATACTTTAATAAAACCATAAAAATCAAAATTCACAACTCATTTCTTCAATTTAGATTTTTCCCAAAACACACTTTGGGGTCAACTTTCCATGATCAATCTAATAATGAAAATGAAGAAATTCTAGGATACTTTCTTTCTAGAAAAATGTTCTTCTATCTCTTAAGTTTCTAATGACACTAAGATCATTCAATTTGGTTCAGTATCCTATGAGTTATGCTCACAATACCACAGACTATGTATAATTGAACTTTTGGCTAGTTCATGATCATACCCTCGAATTGTACAACTCATAACTTTCAACTCAACTATCTAAAAATTACAAACTTAATACCAATTTAAAGATAAGAGAATGGACTACAACTTTTGTGAAGATACCTTTGTTTGATTCAACTTATATCCATTCAATTTTTATTATAACATTAAGATATAGTTTATGTCTCAGGTAGTACTACAACCTCAATTAAGACTCACACCAGATTTTGAAAGTCTTAGAGATAGAATTAAAATTATAATTCTTCAAGAAAGTTGTAGAATTATGTCTCTACTTTAATCTGAATTAAGAATCACCTCACTTATACATCTACAGTTCAAGATATCATCAAAATACCAACACATGTTCAATAAAAATCACCCGCATAACAACCCTCAGATCGCGACTGACGTAAATCACCAGCGGTGTCACGAACGCGACTTTCGCATTCGCCTAGTGCGTCGTGGTCGCGACCTGCTTCTGAACCACTGCACTCCTTCTTTCTTTTATTTATCCGAACTTCACTTCCATTTTAAGCCTAAATCATGAGGTTTTTAGGCAAAGTCTTCGTCTAAACAATTGTTCATCTATGTCTTAAGTTTCTAAAGAACCTAAGTTCATATAGTTTGGTTCAGGATTCTGAAAGTTATACACAATTTACTACATACTATTCAGAAACATAGACATAATCCAAAACTCAACTTTATGACAAATTTCAAAGATTTTAAAGACAGAATTCAAAACTCGATTTCTTCATGACAATTGTAGCCATTCATCTCTAGTTTAATGTAAATCAACAATCATCCTATTTAAATATCCATAGGTCAAGATATGTCTAAAATACAAATGCATGTTCTGTAGAAACACTACTTTCTAACAAATTTCCAACACACTCTGTCATCAATTTCATCCTAATTCATCTCTATTACTTAGTCTGTCATCTCTAACTTATATCATCATCATCTCCTCTTCATTTATACCCTAATTACAATTCAATATCCTCTATACAAAATTCAAAATCCATGCTTAATCATACACACCAAAAACAAAACACATCATATACACATTCATCATAATGACCTTTATATCTCAAAAAAAATCATCTCAACAACAATAACTTATCAATTATCAACAAATCATCACTCTTCCAACCCCATTTTTTTGATCATGCTAGCTCTAACCCATCATTAATACCAAACAAGGCAAAAATTCATTCATTCATTCATTCACTCATCATAATCATTAAGTCATGAATAATGTTAGCTCACTAAATTAAATTGTTTTGACAAAAATCTCTTTATAAATCAAACACCCACGAAATTACCCAAGGAATTTTATATTCAAAACAAAACCTCAAATTACTCATCATAATGTCCCATTTTCACTAACCTATGAAGATTAAAGCATCACTTACTTAATTTACCCAAGGCTTCTTCAAGAGTCTCCAAGAACCCTAGCTCCTTCAACATCCACGAAAATCAACTTTCAAGGTGAAATGGTTTGGGTCTTTTAGCAACTAGAAGGAGATAGCTAGATAGTTAAGTGGCTAGAAACGGAAGAAAGCAAGGTTCCATTTGATGCTTGGAGAAGAGGGTGTCGTGAGTGAAGAAGAAGAGAGAAAGATGAAGAAAAATGACAAAGAAGGAGAAATGAGGCATATGTCGTGAATGGTCAAGTGAAAGACCATGAAATGGTCTTTAATTTGGTAAAAAGAAATAGTAAGTGGTGAGTTGTAGTGACACTTGTCACTTTCCTATGGTCCCACTTTTGGTCCTTTAATCTACTAGTCCATTTATCTCCAATTTTCATCCTAATTTTCTCCCAACTTTTCAATGACACTTGTCATTAAATCCTAATGTCACTTACCAATAATTTACACTGTCATTTGACATTTATTTCTACTATCATTTAATAACTTTCTTGTCACTTGGCATTTTTTTCCTAGTCCAAAAATTACTCATAATTTCAAAAAATTCTCAAATTTCTCCAAAAATTTTAAATCGATGATTTAATTCACTAAATCAATTTTCAAAACAAAATATTCATTATCCACCTCATAATCACATTAAATCATTCATTTATACCCGAAAAATGTCGAATGAGTGAATGAACAAATTATTGAAATGTGCAAAAATTCAAATTCACATGTGTGTATGATAACAATATGCATAAGCATGAGACGCATTTTTCGTAATCTCTCATTGATCTCAAATGTACTGTTGTATATTAGGGTTCTAACCCTTAGTATGGGAACGGCATGTTATATTCTTTCACAGACTAGTACTTCAAATCCATGTGTTTCACACCCTTGGAATACTTGTCATTCTTAGAGAAGAAAATGGTTACGGAATTATCACAATAAATTCTTAACGATCTAGCAATACTGTCGATAAGACCAAGATGTAAGATAAAGTTCCTCAACCACAATCGATGAACCATGGCCTCAAACCACACCACAAATTCAGCTTCCGTAGTAGAAGTAACAATGATGAACTGCTTTCCACTTTTCCATGAAATTGCTCCTCTAGCTAATAGGAACGTATAACCAAATGTAGATTTCTGTAAGTTTACACAACCGGCATAGTCTGAATCCGAGTAACCTATCACTTCAAGATTTGTTGATTTCCTATATATGAGCATGTAGTCCTTGGTGCCTTGTAAATATCTAAGGACTTTCTTTGCAACTTTCCAGTGATCCATTCTAATATTGCTTTGATATCGGCCGAGCATTCCAACAACAAAACTAATATCTGGCTAAGTGCATGTTTGAGCATATATTAAGCTCCCAACTACGGACGCATAAGGAATAGACTCCATTTCCTTACGTTCCAAATCGTTTTGTAGACATTACGTTTGACTAAATTTGTCCCCTTTCTGAATTGGAACACTTTTCCATTTTAAATCTTTCTAATATTTTCTCATTATAACCTTTTTGAGACAATCTTAATAATCCTTGTGATCTATCACAGAATAGTTCTATTCTAATTACATAGGATGCCTCACCCATAACTTTCATTTTGAAATTATTAGAAAGAAAAATCTTGACATCATGTAACAAGACCATATTATTCGCAGCAAGAAGGTTATCGTCAACATATAGGACTAATATAATGAACTTGCTCCCACTGAAGTTCATATAGATACACTGATAATAGTGTTTTCTATAAAACTGTAAGATGTAATGGTATTATTAAACTTAAGATATCATTGTCGGGAAGCCTGTTTCAGTCCATATATTGACTTCTTTAATTTACACATTAACTTGTCCTTTCTTGTGGTTTGAAAACCTGCTGATTGATCCATATACACTTCTTCTTCCAAGTCACCATTTAGAAAGGTGGTCTTTATGTCCATTTGGTGAAGCTTTAAATTATAATTAGCCACAAGGGCCATAACAATTCTTAAAGAGTCATTCTTTCAAACTGGAGAGAAGATCTCTTTATAATCAATGCCATTCTTTTGAGTATAGCCTTTGGCAGCAAGTCTGGCTTTATACCTTTCAATGTTGCCTTGTGAGTCACATTTGGTCTTAAAGACCCATTTACAACCCATTTGCTTTTCATCTTTCAGCAACTTAACTATTCCCAGACTTGGTTGTCATCCATTGATTTCAACTCTTCTATCATAGCATTGAACCATTTTTTAGAATTGTTACATTTTATGGCTTGTTTGAACGAGACTGGATCCTTATCAATGCTCTAGTCACATTCATATTCAATTGAGTAAACTTCATAGTCACTTGAAATAGTTGATCTTCTTTGCCTTATAGACCTTCATAATGCTACTTCTTGTGGCATCACTTGATCATTTGTAACTTGAACATCATTAGCGGGTTCTTCATTAATATGGTCAATTTGTGGAATTGGAACATTAATTTGTTATTCCGGTATGTTGCGTATCCTTGATGCAATAAGTAGAATAACAACCGGTGGGATCACGTTTGATGTATTAGTTTTAACCCAACTTGGAGTAGTTTCTACTCGATTCTCGTGTATATCCATTTTTTGCAATTCTCCACTCCCACTGATTTGACCATTTTCAATGAACCAAGCATTACCAGACTCAACTATTCTTGTACTATGGTTAAGACAGTAAAATCTGTACCTCTTTGAGTTTTCAGGATAGCTGATGAAAAACCTACTAGCAGTTCTCTCATCAAGCTTCTTTTCATGTGGATTATACAACTTTACTTCTGCTAGATAACCTCAAATATGAAGGTGTCGTAAACTAGGTTTCCTTCCTATCCATAGTTCATAAGGTGTCTTAGGAACTGCTTTACTAGGAATCCTATTAAGCAGATAAGCAGTGGTCTTTAATGCATGCATCCAAAATGATAATGGTACAGTAGTATAACTTAACATACTCTTAACCATATCTATAAGAGTATGATTCCGTCTTTCAGCTATACCATTTTATTGTGGTATACCAAGCATTGTTTATTGTGCACATATGCCTCGGCTTGCAAGAAACTTTGCAAATGGACCTGGACATTGTCCACTTTCATCAAATTTCCATAATATTCACCACCTCTATCAGACCTCACTATCTTTATTTTTCTATCTAACTGCCTTTCTACCTCATTAACGAACACCTCTAGGATGTCCACAGACTGAGATTTTTCATACGGTAGATAAATATAATCATGTTGTGATAAGTCATCAATAAAGGTAACAAAATATTTTTCGTCGTCTCAAGAAAGAATGTCGAAAGGACCACAAATGTCAGTATGTATTAATTCCAATAATTCATTACTTCTTGTGGCTGGATGCTTTGATATATGTTTGGTTTGCTTACCTTGAATGCAATCCACACATATATCCCAGTCATCAAAATCCAATAGAGGTAAGATATCATTTTTCTCTAACCTTAGCTATATGACCTAATCTTTTATGCAAAAAAAAAGTAGAATATTCATTTTGTGCACTACATTTACTTCCTATAATATGGTCAACATGAAACAAAGATGCAGCAAAATCAACATCAAGATTGAAATGATATAAACAATCAATTAAAGTACCACAACCATAATAGTACTTGAGTTTATACAATAAAAAAACACCATTTCCAATCTTAAATAGAAACCCTACATCATCCAACTTTGCAGCAAAAACTAAATTTCTAGCACATTCAGGAACATAAAGACACTTTTCTAGATCCAGGTAACACCCAATGTCCAAAATCAATCTGTACGTGCCAATGCCCTCTATCCATACCTTCATTATGTTCCCCATATATAAGAATTTTTCAGTTCCGTTTATGGGTTGGATTGAAAGGAATCCCCATCCCTGTTGAACATGTGACACATGAGTAGTTACACCAAAATCTAACTACCAGGTATTATTAGGCACTTCAATAAGATTTGATTCAAAACATACTAAGATACAGTATGTATCTTTCTTTTCAAACCAAGTCTTTCGCTTAAGGCAATCCTTTTTGAAGTGACCAGGCTTCTTGCAGAAGTAGCACCTCTTTTCTTTATGGATTCAGCCCTCGTTAACTTTACTGATAGCTTTGACCATATCTTTGCCTTTCTTCCTTAGTTTGTGCTTGCTGCTAATAGCGCCTGGATGAAATGTGAGATGAACAGAGTGCTCCTTCATTTTCTTCAATCTCCCTTCCAGTTGAACCAACATGGCCTTAATTTCTTGAAGTTCAATTTTTCTTTTATGGTGTTATAATTTACCTGGAACTAGCCAAACTCCAAAAGAAGGGAGTTGATAATGAACTATACTAGAAAGGACTCACTCACATTCATACCCATAGATTTCAACTTTGTAGCTAGGTTTGACGTATGGGTTACATGGTCATAAATGGGCTATGACCAGTTAAATTTCTTAGTCGTTAGCTCCCTCATTAAAGTCCTGCTATGGACTTGTCAGCTAAATCAAATTAAGAGTATTCCTTAAGCTTTAACCTAAACTCCTTTGCATTATCTGTCTTAGGCATTGATGGTTTCAAATTTTCTGCGATTGTCATTCGCATCAAATTTAAACTCAACCTGTTAGACCGTTCCCAAGCCTTATAATAAGACTTGTCAGCTTCTAAGTTGAGCTCAATTATGGCTGTGGGCCTTGCATCTGACACTATGGCCAAGTCCAAATTCATTACTCCCAGTTGGAACTGGATTTGTTTGGACCAATCCGCATAATTCAAACCATTGAACTTGGTTAAGCCGCTTCCTAAAGCAAACAAATTAGAAAATGTTGCAAATACAACGTATAGTTCACTCATTAATGCTTTGAGTATACCTAAATAGATTCAAACTAATATTAAACTTTGATTATGCATTTAAATTCTCCTTTGGATGATATTTAAATACATAGTTGTAACCTATCATGATGCAAATATATAGTTTACTATAATAGACAATCAATCATATTCTAGTCAACATGCATGTTATCTTTGGATATATAAACATATTAACCAAATATGTTAAGAAAATCTCGTTAATATTATTAATTATAAGTAATAATCCACCTTTAGGTGACCTCCTAGCATTATAATTAATAAGCTCAATTGTTCAGTTCAACTTTTATGTCATTTTAATAGCAGCATATCAACACGAATTGAAACATTAACAATTAAATATTTAAATATTTTCAAGCTAGGCCACTTTGGTGACTAACAAGCTTTCCATGTAATAAACATTTAATTAGACAATTATTGTACATGACAAAATTTAATTTAATTAGTTTGGTCACTTTGGTGACTAACAAACTATTTTAAATTACCATTATTTTATGTAACACATTCAACATATAATAGGATCATTTAATTCCAAGTATTGCATAATATAAAATATTCAAAGTACCAAATAAAACATATAATATGGCACTAACTTTGAAAATTATATTATGCACAAAATAAATCAATTATGAATTAAATAATCCATTATGTCCCATCCTAAAATTGTTTTACTTAGGGTTAACGTCTATAATTTAATTACTTAATAATTAAGTTTGCGTACTATAACCCTAAATTAAACTCCATAAATTTTGGCTATAATCATTTAATAACCCAAGCTAACCTTTTAATGGCCCAAAGGGCCAAAACCTGCCCAAAATAACATTTTAGGCCGTAAAGCCCTGTAAAGCACGCGCCAGCAGGTGTTCTTTGTCACTGCAGTGACAGGTGCATGCAATGCACGCGCCAGCCACTGCAGTTTCTTATCAGATGGGACGCATGTTTGTCCTCGCGCAAACTGGTTTTTTGCGTGTTTTTGTCCTTTTTTTTATTCATTCTTTAATGGGTTTTGTTTGTTGTGATTCATGCTTTAATGATATGAAATCACGCGCCCCACCTTCGTCCTTGCGTAGACTGGTTTTCTGTGTGTTTTTGTCCTTTTTTTTATTCATGCTTTAATGGGTTTCGTTTGTTGTGATTCATGCTTTAATGGTTTTCTTTCATACCATAAGCCATCCCTTCTTAACTATATATCCCACAGAAACATATCTTCACATTTGATTCAAGAAAAACCATGATAATAACCACGTTTTTGGTTTCAACAATCAAAACTTTTCATTTCTTTTTGAACAACCATGAATACATGTTGACAGTGTCATCTTTCAAATGGAATCATTCAACCACACAAAGAAAATTCATGAAAACGATTTCGAACATATAAATAATCAACCTTTTCGGTTTAAGAAGCAAGTCTTTCGGTTCTGAATCAACATCCATAAACACAGCACAAAATAACACCGAAAACACAAGGGTGGCATCGTATGGGTATAAAAACAGAATTAGTAGGTTGCCCTTCATTCCAGTGCAATACCAAAAGCAACATTCATACACAAAACTAAACAATGCTATATGGCTCTGATACCACTTGTAAAACTTTTATTGATCGAGCAGTAACAAAACAAACCTGAATCCATGTTTTGTGCAATATTCTTGACAACCTTTTATGCACTCTCACCTTCAAACTTCTCTCTGTTCTCTCAATGGTGCAAGAACTTCTCTTCTTGTTATATTTTTAACATAACCTTTGGAAGGGAGAGGGAAGGATTATTTATACGTAACCCTTATAACTCTAATGACCTTTAACAAGCCCTATCACTATTTTTTTAGACTCACTTTTATACTAAAATCCATGATAGTAATATGGGCCACGTTAAGTATTAAAATTAATTTAACACTTGCTTCTCAGCCATTTTCTTCTCCGTCTCTTAGACCTTTAAGAGTTTCCTTCTAATCAAATGTTTTCTATGATCAATAGGCGAGAAATCAGCTATCAGAAAGCGTCTCCTTTATCTGACTGAAGAAATTCTGAAAGAGGACCTGACTATATGCTTTGATGACGATGCTTCTGGGGATGCACGCTGTTTGACCCCTAAGTCCAGACTACGGGATCGTACGGTTGTTGGCGAGCCTTGGCCAATTCTTGGTACGCAAATCGGCACAAGGAAGGCGTGTTGACGAGGGAACAAGGCAAAGTCTTGCGAGTTGGCGAGATTCAATATGGGGGCACGCGTAGGCATGCATTGGTGGAAATCTTCGACGAGACGTGAGATTCGGATGCGTGAGCACGCAGAGTTGGTGAACTAAGTCATGCAAGACTCGAGGGTGCGTGAAGGCACTTGGCTTCGGCAAGACAGGTCAGAGGTATGTATAATACGCGAGGTTTTATACTAACTAGGTTTATGACTTATACTTAGTCATGGAGCGAAGAGACTGCACCATGAGAGAGTTGGATCATGAAAGATGGACTTGTCCATGGACGTGCATTGATGGACTTATGTACGGATAGGCCTTGATAAACACATCAACAGTGACATGATAACTGTGGATGATGTAGCACATGATGACGTGGCGGATAAGATCAAAGTGGATGAGCATCAGCCTTAAGAGATAAAGATTATCTGGAAGGATCATCTGAAGATAGAGAATATCTTCGCGGTTAGGGATAATCATTCCAAGATAGGGTTTATCTTGTTAATGTGATGTAGCTTAATCCTAATTAGATAAGGATGTCATCTATTGGTTAGATTGATGTAATCTTATTAAGATAAGATTGTGATCTTAGCTAGTAGAGTTTTACTAGGATTAGTCATCTGAAGGAGCCTATAAATAGCTCATTAGAGATGAGAGTTATGGAGATTCGATCATTGAGAGAGCTTAATGAGAGAAATCACTCAGAGGAGAGAACTTTGAGAGAGTTGAGAGCTTTTGGGGGAGTTCTCATTGTAAGGGCTTCGAATAGCGAGTTCCTTGGGAGTGCTTCGGGGAGGAGGTACTTGTGTCTTTTGTTAACATTTTGTAAAAAGTTAATGAAAGATTGGCTTGGACCATATATATGTCTTGTTGCTTTCTTTTCTCTATTTTGCACTTGTGTTATTTTGTGTATGAGAGAAACACTTTAAACATTTATATGCACATAAGGTGTTCAAGGGCTAACGGAATTGTTCGACGAAATTCACGTGAGAAGGCTGAATCTTGCTTTAAAGGGCTGAAGCGAGATTGCCACACAAAGGTGGACGTGACTTGTGTTGAAAGTTCGAGTCCAAAGTAAACCTTTGTGACAGTTAGTATCAGAGCTAATCTAGAGCGATGGCTGGTGGAAGTAATATGACGGAAAGGGTTACTAGTATAGAGGCGATTCTTGAGTCTCTAGCCCCAACGGATGAGGGAGTAGTTCCTTTATTGGAACGTATAGCAGCCTTGGAGAAGGAGCTTCAAGCAGTTATGAGAGTGCTCGAGGAACAGATGAAGGCTCGTGAGGAGATGGGCTATGATCTGTTGGTGCTCAAGCGTGTGATGGCAAAGCAAGAGACGGGTGTCCGAGTGGAAAGCATTATGGTGAAGGTACAAGAGCCACAAGTTTTTGATGGCAAACGGAGTGCCAAGAAGCTCGAAAATTTTCTGTGGGACATGGAGCAGTACTTTACAATGGTGAAGGTGGCGGACTCGGAGAAGGTGTCGATCATAGCGACATAGATGATGGGTGATGCGAAGCTGTGGTGGAGGACGAGACTCTCTAATGACATCAGTACAGGCAGACCTGCCATTGATACGTAGGATAAGCTGAAGAAGGAGATAACGGACCAATTCCTACCCATCAACACTTCATGGCTCGCAAGGGAAGCTTTGAAGAGTTTGAGGCAAGATGGCTCGGTGAAGGAGTATGTGAGGGAGTTCACATCGGTAACGTTGGACATGCAAAACATGTCAGAGGAGGACAAGTTGTTCAACTTCATTAGCGACTTGCAAGGTTGGGCACAAATGGAGCTTCAGAGGCAGAACGTGAAGGACCTCCCTAGCGCAATAACGGCGACAGATGCCTTAATGAATCTCCAATTGCCACTACTAATTCTACCCAACGGAGAGGGTAAGAAAAATGGTGGAACCCGGGATGGGAAGGAGAAGGGCGAAAAGAAGGTGGGAGAATCTTCTCATCAAAAGAAGAAGCAATCTGGTCGACAAAATCTGCAAGTGCACAGAGTCGTTCTTAGTACTCACATATTAAGTATTCCAAGGTCGAATCCCACAAGGACTAAAAT
>JAOSBO010000209.1:11258140-11276948 GCA_027563915.1 Erythroxylum rotundifolium
AAAATTTCCATAATTTATTCGCATTTCATAATTCCATTTTACCCTGAAAAATGTCAGAATACATGTTGTATGTGTCCAAAATGCTTATACACAATAAGCAAATATTCAAATATACAAAGTATAAATTGTACTAAATTTTCTTAATATTCTAACCCCTAATATAGGGTGTTACAATATTATTGTACTTAGGGGTGTTTAAAGTAGAATTGAGGTTCTTTATTCATGATAAAAAGATAATCAGAAGAGTTCTTCTTTATCAAGAAAGAATGTACAAAGGTTATTCTTTGTCTTGAAAGAAAAGTTATAGAAAATGCCAAAGACAGTATTGGGATTAGGCGTAGGTAAGAGTAGCTTGTGAAACCACTATAAATTAGTTTGCTTTCTTTCCTCTTTATCTTCTTTAAAATATTTTCTAATTATTTGATTTTTTATATTAAATAATTTTCTCATCCTTATTTATATTAATTGTTTCTAATTAAGTACTTTGGCTAAAAAATTATTGAATTTTATAAACACGAATTCGCCTCTTCTTAGATGTCATTAGGGACAAACAAGTGGTATTAGATCGAGTCTATTAGGTTAGCATTTCTATGAAAATCCTATAGAAAGGATGACAATGACATAATATCATCATCATTCACTAAGAGAGATAAAACCACCTTTCCGTGATGGTAATGATTACCTTTATTGGAAAACTAGGATGAGGTTCTTTATAATGGAAGAATGTGTAGACCTTTAGAAAATAATTTCAAACGGTCCTTTTATTCCTATTTAGATTGTAGATTAAAAAAGGTACTCAAATTAAAAAAAGAATGAGAACCTCAAAATGAGAGATTGGTCTCCTTAAATAGTAGGACCATACACATCCTTTTTGTTTATTAGAAAGAAATGAATTCAATAGGGCCTTTATATATGAAATGTCTAAAAAAATTTGGCATACTTTAGAAGTCACATATGAGGGAACTAATCAAGTAAAAGAGACCAAAGACAGCATGATTGTTTCAAATGAAGTATGAAGGCGGCATATCTAGTATATATACTAAATTTATTAATATTACTAATGTTCTTAAAAGTCTTAGAAATACCTGTGCTAATTTTGAAATGGTAATAAAGTTACAAATGTTGAAATGGTAAGAAAGTTACTTAGGTCACTTCTAAAGACGTAGGAAGCTAATGTGATAACTATATAAGAAGACAAATATCTAATAGCATTACCACTTAAGCAACTTATTGGATCTCTCCTCATCTACAAAATGAGGCTCCAAGAGATGCGAGAATAGATAAAGCAACTAAAGAAAAAGAATTTAGTGTTCAAAGCCTCAAAAGAAGAATCAAGTGAAGAAGAAGAAGATACATCAACTAGTGAAAGTGAAGAAGAAGACATTAGCTTATTCACTAAAAAATTCAAGAAGTTCTTTAAAGAGAAATTAATTAAAAGAAATGACTTCAAGGAAGGTAAAAGTGATTTAAAATATACATCCTATGATGTTATTTTCTTTGAATGTAGAAATTCTATCCATATAAAGTCACAATGTTCTTAACTCAAAGATAACGAGAAGTATGAGGGACATTATAAGAAGGAGAAGAAGGACAAGAAGAAAACATTTAAAGTATCAATTTAGGATGGCACAAGTGAATCCAAAAGTAAGCATTCAAAAGAAGAGATAACTCATATAAGTTTTACCACTGTGGACGATGATGAGGTAACATCCAACCTTAAATTGTGTGATAGTGACGTTAATTTGACCTATGGTGAATTAGTTGAATGTTTAGAAATCATGGATACAAAGAGGAAGAAATTATCTTCCAAAATTAAGAAAGTTCAAGAAGATTTAGATGCATGCCCGAGTAAGAATGAAAAGACGAAGAATAAATTGCATAGCATTAAAGCATCCAAATATGTGATCATTAATGACAATAATGAATTAGATTCATTAAGGCATTATAAGACACATTGAAAAATGAGGTAGATTCCCTTGAACACTTATTATTCTAGTTTATTAAAAGGGGTGAAAAACTAGAAAACATGTCAAGTGCTCAAAAGAATTACAATGATAGGTATGGAATATGATATCTCCATGGAAGTGAAGGAAATTTTAAAACTAAATTTCTCAAGGAAAAATATTTGTATGAAGAACCATTTCTTAATATGACAAAGGAGTATGAAGAATCCATATCTAATCATACGTATGCACATTCCGCATCTAGTAGGATGAATCCTAAAAGCAAGAATCATATTTTCATAAATGGCTCACAAGATAGGCATAGAGTTCAATACTAACAAAGGAAGAATATGGATAACCTCTATGATAACATACAAACTTGCTCATACTCCTTTAGGCCTTAAAGAAGTATACATCAAGGTTTCATTCATAATAGGCATCATAAATATAACTATAAGACATGTCACTACCCTAAGAGAACATTTAATAACTTTAATGTCTGAATAAAGATTTCATATTAAGCATATGTAAAATGCAGACACACATAGAGAGAGAGAGAGAGAGACACACACACACACACAGAGACACACACACAGACACACAGACACACAGACACACACACACAGATATTATCATCACTCAGATAACAAGGTACGTCATTTTCGTGGTAAGTATGAAAATGTTGATAGGTTTTGTTTTCTTAAATAAAGTATTTCAAGCAAAACTTTGAAAATATGGGTGAAAGATAAGCAGAAACCTAACAACCAAGGAACTAAGCTTATTTGGATTCTTAAAACACATTGATTACCTTAGTTTATAAGGCTATTATAAAATAAAGAGCAAATAGTATGTAATAAAGATAGTAGTTATTAAATTGAGTTTTTATTAAGGAGTTTAAGAATTTTATCATAATGAATCTTAGCTTCTTGTATCCAGGAAATTCTAAAAGATGTTGTAGGATATATAGAATTCAACCACCAAATAATTTTCAAAAGAGACAATTGTTGAATCAAGTAAGAGAGATGAGAAAGATAAGAAGTCTTCATTGGATTCTAAACTCAAGAAGAATCTTTGTTCAAATCTTTCATAAGTAATGTTCAACATGAGGTAATTATTAGTTTATACTTTAGAAATATGTCAATTTAAGTATAAATACGTGGTGATGATTGTTTGGGTTTAAATTAAATATAAGGTGTTTAATAATCAATTTTAAATTTACATTAATTGGGTAATTATACCTTTAAACTTTTGAATAAGGATAAATTTTGCACAATTAGAAGAAAATTAATCATGTTTGATTAGAATTATTTTTGAAAAGGTTTTTTATGTTATTTAATTTTTATTGATATTACTTGGTTGATATATGTTTTAATAGTTTTTGTTAAAGTTTTGATGTTTTAATTAATGTTTTAAAGATATTTTCTTAAGCTATTTGGTTAACTAGTCGAATAATATCTTAATGTGGTAAACCAAATCTTCAAAGTTCAACCTTTTTTACATTCTAATGTGTTTGCTAGTTTTTTGGTTACTTGTCTGGTCACTCAAACAGTCACATTGGTTGACTAATATAATATCCCTTAGTGATTGACCAATGCTCCCTTATTTGACATTCCTTTACTTTTCCTATGAGTTTTAAAGGAGTTTGGTAGCTCTTTTAGTTGATCATCTATGCATATTGGTGAACTAATATCTTTTAGTAGTCGGCTAATATCTCCTCAACTAAGGAACTTTCCTTTCTAGCGAGTTTGTAAATATATTGGTTTCATATACTATTCATCCACATAAGCCATTAGGAGACCAATACAGATCTATGGTTTGCTAATGTAACAAGTTCAAAGATGAATTTACCTTTTTTCTTCATCTATTTAGAACTACTTCGTGTACCTTATTTAAGACAAACTATGGTTGATTAACATACTATTATGGTCAATAGATTTATATGATATATGGTCTTTCTCCTCATCTTTTCTTCTATTTCTCATCTTGTATGTTTATAATATCTTCAAAATTACACTTTTTTCTTTGAAAAACATCTTCGCTCATCTCATAAGAATCTCATTAATTTGCATCAAATTGAAAATTTTTATTTTTGAATTTCATATTTGGGATTTTAAAAATTTTCAATTAATATTTTTTTTCAAATTTAATGCCTTGATAATTAAATTGTAAAAGGAGTTAAGTTTGTTTTCCTTTCAATTATATCAATACATCTTTAATTTTGTTCAATATTGGTATTTTAGGCACTTATGAATGTTTTTAGTTTTTGAAATTTTGGGGCTTTTAAACTTATACATTCTTTTATGGAATTGATTATTAGAAATTGCAATTATGCTTTTTTTGTTACAATTACAACCTTTAATTTTGATAAAAACTTGCCTTTGGTGATTTAAATGAAAATTTCAACTTAGTAATAATACCAAAATTAGGGATTTTTTAGAATTAGAAACGATTAGGAATGTTCATATCCTTTTTTTTCACTCCTCAAATGTTTAATAACACTCTTTAGTTTTCTCAAGTTATCTAAATGCATGACACTTTATAGTATGCATTTTTAGTTAATTGGTTTGTTTTTGATGTTTCCAAAAAGGGGGAGAAAGTTTAGTGATATAAGATTTATGGGGAGTAATGACATTAAGGGAAGTGATGACATTTAGGGGGAATGATTGTTTTATTCTTTTTGTATTTCTTGTACTTTATACAATATGCTTGAGTAAATTTATGTTATCTTCATGTAAGAATATTTCTTTGATTTTAAATATCTTATTTTTTATTAAAATTGAATTATGTTCTTAATATTGAATAATTTTTTACACATGAATTAAGGGGGAGTTAATTATCTTTTTGATATTTATTTTATTTTCTCTAATATCACAAATATTTTATTTCTATCAAGAAGGGGAAATTGTTAAACCAAGGGAATTTTCTATTGATGTTTTGATGATAGCAAAACATAATTATTACTATTGTATTTATTATTTTAATAAAAATTAGACCAAAATAAATTATGAACTTAAGAAGATCGTGTACCTTCTGAACAAGAGAAGTTGAAGTTTACAACTAAAGAAACGAAGATCGAAACAAGAACAAAAGAAGATCAAGGTTCATCAAGGTCATTTCACATTTTGTGTTACTATTCGTAAGCTTACTTTGCTAACTTGATGATCCAAAAGCCTCACTATACATAATCGTATCATCTTACTTTATTGCAAAAGTCTTTACATTCATTAAGGGGCATGTAATCTTTTGATTATAATATAAAAGCCTCTTTTTTGTAAAAAAATAATTTTGGAATTTAGGAACTATTTCATTCATATTTGGATTAAAAAATTAGTTTTTTACCATTTGAAGTTGTTAAAATTATGCTTTAGGGGTGATTAGTTGACTTATATGAGTTAGTGGTTAACCAATACAAGATAATGTTGTTAAATTTTATATACCATGAGTTTGTAACAACATTGTTTGATGTATCAGTTGACTGATGTTCCATTTGGTTATATATGTACTGATCAACCAATATCCAACAACCAGTGAATTTGGTGTTATAAATGCATATTGGTTAACCAGTCTAGCATATAGCCATTGTAATGGCTAGTTATTGACACCAAAAACACTTTTGAGTCTCAAAAACACTATGAATAAGTTTTTTCTTATTGGTTTGGCATCAAGTAGGTTTTAAGATTTGTATACACACATTCAAAGAGTTTTTCAACCATTTAAGAATCATTGTGTCATATTTGTGTGAGTGATTTATTTTGGAGTTATCAAGTGAACAAATGAGATGTTTTTAAGTTGTAATATTAGTTTTGAGAATATTATTGTACTTATGGGTGTTCTAAGTGATATTAAGGTACCTCTTCACTTTGGGAGAAGATTATAAGAAGGATTCCTCTTTATTGAGAATGATTGTAAAAAAGGTTATTCTTCACCTTGAAAGAAGAATAACAGTGGAATTCTAAAAGGAGTATTTAGAGTGGACATAGGCAAGGGTTGTTTATTGAACCACGATAAATCAATTTGCATTCTCTGATCCCCATCCTCTTTAAATTATTGTTTAATAATTTGATTATTTATATTAAATAATTTTCTCATCTTTATTTGTATTGATTATTTTAAATTAAGTAATTTGGTTTGAAAAATTGTTGTATTTTATAAACACCCGTTTCACATCCCCCTTTTGGGTGCCATTAGGGGCTAAAATGAAATTAGGATTAAGACCCCTTGCTTTCATTTACAAAACTTTACAATGTCATGAATAATATCTTTTCATCAAAACTCTTAATATACAATCAAAAAGAAAAAAACAGTATTCCTAGAAACGTAATTAACAAAATATAATGTGATAATGATCTAATTAATATAAGAGAAAGATATCTCTTAAGATGAGTTTATACTTGAAGGAGTCCAAAAATACTAATTACATTAAAAAACACAAACTAAATTAAAACTACCTTATATGAAATTCGTAAGCTTCAAATGTGACACCCAAGTCTAGGCTAGTTTGGTTGGGCTTATAGCACACAACCACTAATAGCAAGGCTAAACCTCTCAAGTTTTACCGTCGAGTTAAAGCTTATGGTTTGCTAAACTCACATAATTAAATATAAACATCTTAATGAAAATGATATGCTCTTTATGTAAAAAAATTCCTTCATTCCAACTCAATAAAATAACATTTGAAAAACTACTTAGGTTCTAACACTTCAGCTTTGCATTTTGATCCTTAAAACTTATATAAATCTAGGTAAAACATACAAACTACATACGAGGTATAAATAAATAAATATAAAGCTACATCCCTTCTATTTTGTATTCCATAAATATCTATAAGTGTTCCAATATGGTATAATCAATTGCTTCATAATACCTAATCAAGGAAATTTATACTGTATCTACCTCTAAAAATCTAAAAAAATATTAAATGTATCATACTATGGTCTTAACGAACATATAATCCAGAATGGGCATTGCTAATTTAACTTAGCAAATGGAATAATACCTACCTTATTTTGGTGTCGACTAATTTTCCAAACCCATAAATTGATATTTGCCTCGATCTAGTATTGAGTAAGTTTACCTTAGCCAACATAATGGTACTTTCCTCATTCGAGTTCTTAATAACATCACAAACTTATGTGCAAAACCATCACCTTTAAGGGACTTAAATCATATAGTCAATAATATTCATTCAATTTCATACTATATATGTATAGGAGTTATTAGAGTAGAAAAAATGCACCCATAATTTAGTCCACATAACCATAGGTGTTGATTAACACTCAGTATGATAATTCACATGCTTATTTATCTTTATATGCCCACAAATTACGCAAAATAGGTTTAGTTCTTTTAACTCATCCATTATAATTATCAATTTGGTGACAAGCTAATTCTATCCTCCCTAAATTAGGGTTCTTAAAAAATAAAAGACAAAATAGTTAATTAATATCTAATAAAGCATTTAATATGCAAAAATAATAAGATAATATACATGGAAAACCTTAATTGACATACACTATTAGCTTTTGAACAAAAACCACTTGTAGATTCATTCATACTACCTAATTTTATTGTCATCTACTTAAATCTCTCCTACAGTTATCATTATCTAGCTTGAAACCCTTTCTTTCAACTTGAACTCACCCGTCTAGTTCTTATGAACACTTCCCCCTCGTCTTATCTTGTTACTCTCTTTTATTTATATGAAAAATGACATTTGAAGTTGTTAAAAACTATTTCAAAAACAAAGAACTATAGACCTCGATAAGCCAATGGTAAGGTTTTGACTAGTTGACATCAATTATATATGTCTTCTTAATGTTTGCATACAATTCTCTTAACTTTTCATAACCTTTTAAATTATCTTAATTTGATTTTCCTATCAAAAGTTATGGTTAAAGATGAACCCACAAGCTTTTTTTTGCCAAATTAATCAAAATTAGCTCTTAGTTTCTTCATATGAATTATCTATAATTCTCTCATATTTTCATAGACTCTTTAATAATTTAATGAAGATATATAAATTAAAATTTATACCAAAAATATCAATTAGTATTTGGTGATGATAACAAAATAAACCATCTTGTTGT
Organism: Erythroxylum rotundifolium; assembly: GCA_027563915.1. Lineage (NCBI taxonomy): Eukaryota > Viridiplantae > Streptophyta > Magnoliopsida > Malpighiales > Erythroxylaceae > Erythroxylum > Erythroxylum rotundifolium. The sequence goes on from JAOSBO010000209.1 coordinate 11,266,170, forward strand.
TTATCCAAATTTTCTTCTTCCTTAAGGGTCATCACCATAATTAATCAATATGACACTTCTAAGCATTCAATATATATCTCCAAATAAATTAAAAAACATTGAGAATATTATTAATGTTTTTGAATTTTATTAAATGATAAATATCACAAACTTAGAATTTTGAGATCTCACACTAGATTCGAAGATAATGCTTTTATAAATATTATTGATCCAGAAAGAATATAAAAAATATTCTATGTTATCAACATACCTTGTTGAACTAAGATAAGTAGTTATTGATGTTTGATTATAAAAAATAATTAATAACAATGAGTTAATTATGAAGCATTATAAAAACAAGATATAGACCTAATTCAAAAATATAGTTCATAAAGATGATAAATAACAACTGAAATTTGCAACCACTAAAGTGAAGATCAACTTAAGAAAAAAAAAAGATCAAGGAACATCAAGGTTGATTTATATTTAATCTCATTTATTAATTTAGTATCTTAAAGGCTCACCATGCATCAACATTTTTCCTTAACTCAATATATGATTCCATTCACTTATCAAGAGACAATTAAGCTTTTGATTTTAAAAGAAAAGCCTTTTAATCTTTCAAACACTCTTTGGGGAACATTGTGAAAGTTGTTTTAGTTATAATTGCATTAAAAATCAAGTTTGAGTATTTGAATTTGTTAAAATAAAATTTTTTGAGGATTGGTCAATCGATATAAGTTTGGGGTTGATCAATGTAAGTTAAATTTGAAACAGGCAAGTTTGTTGATGTGAAGTTCTTCAAGGAAATAAGTACCAAAAAATAGAAGTTTGAATTAAACGAGAAGGTGATAGTTTCAGAAGTTGTAACTGAAACACTTTAGTAGCAATTACCCCACAGATTGAAAGATCCAGGGAGTTTTCTTATACAAGTATCAATGGGTAATGATGATGAGGTTAAGGGTATACTTGACCTTGGAGCAAGTATAAACCTTCTGCCTCACTCTATTTATAAGAAATTAGATCTAGGATAGTTAAGACCTACAAACATGTGTTTGCAACTAGTTGATAGGTCAATTCGCTATCCGAAAGGAATAATGGAGGATATGTTGGTGAAGGTTGAAGGATTGATTCCCATAGATTTTGTTGTCCTAAACATGGTTGAAGTAAAGAAGCAAGAAAAGGAGCACAACATACTCCTAAGGAGGTCTTTTATGACCAGATGTAAAGAATAGAAAATTTACTATGATTGTTTTGGGAGAAAAAGTAGAATTTTCAATCTTTAATGTTGAACCTATTCTTACTACCACTATTTTTGAAGACTATTTTTTTGTTGATCAAATTAATACTGCATATTTTGATTTCACCTTGCAGGAAGAAGAAGAAAAGGGGTTGGACATGGTTAAAGAGAGTGATGAATGCTGCCAATTGCTAGTTGATGCAATTAAGGAACTACTTGGAAAATTCTTAGAGAAAAATCCCAGTGAAAAGAAGATAATAGTGAAATCATTCACTTTGAGTGATTCACCTTGAGCATTCTATTGAGGTGTCCAACTACAAGACATTAAAGAAGCGTTGAATGGGAGGCAACCCATATAATCTTTGTTTATTATTCCTTTTTAGTGAATCTTTATTTAGTTTATTTTCTTTAGGTGCGCAGGCCTAACTTTTAGTCTTTTTTATTTGTTTTGCTAGGGCTGTTCTTCACTCCTCGATGCAAGGCGCCAGGCTCCACATTGCACCAAGACTCCACTCAGCACACCAACCCCACCTTCGTATTTAAGTAGGGGTAGTAGTTTAATTTCTCTTTGTTTCAATTTTTGCCCTTATGTGAGTTGTTTACATCTTAGGACCCTCTTCCATTTTCTTATCACCTTGGGGACAATGTGATATTTAAGTAGGGGTAGTAGTTAAAAAAAATTATGTATTGTGTGTTGTATGTGTTTTTCCCAATTATTAGTTAAAGATTCATGGTTATGAAATAAACTCGATTGGGATTAGAAATGCATAAAATAGCCCCTTCATTACGCACAATCAATTAAATTAGCTACATTAATCGTCAAGAACAACATCTTCAAATACTTTAATTCCATATTCGACAATAACAAAGAAGTACCAAAGCAATAAAACAATGAATAAATCAAAATGAACTATAAGACTTTTACAAAGAAAACAAGTTCAACTGAGAAGTTACATAATGTAACAAAGAAATAAAGCAAAAATATAAAATAGGATAAGCAAACAAAGGTGTTCGGATCAGAGAGTCGGTGGTGGATCTCCTATCAATCTCAAGCTCCCTGCATCAGCTCTTGCCTTCTGCTTCCTCTCGATTCTCACCCAGATGATCGAATTGTAATATCCTAGTTCCTCAATTGTACAGTGTAATATGCTTCACATGCATTTTATAAAGTATGCTCTATTTATGGTGTATTAGAGTAATTTAAGTGTTTAAATATATTATTGAGGTTATAACACATATTACGGATATATCAGAGATGGTTCTGGACTCGACTGAAAATTTCTTAAAAAATATTTGAAAACTCCAGAAAGCTATAGAATAAGTCTGAACTAACTTTAAAAACCTCGAAATGTACTTTGAGAATTTGGGTGATAATGTTCAATGAAATCCAGATGATTTGTAGATGAATAATGAATCTAAGTGAATAATATTTTTGGATGCATAATGAATATGATTGAATAGTGATTTTGGGGACCCAATCTCGAAAAGCTGAAACATACCCGAAATAGGTATTAAAGTTTAATGGTGCTAAAACTATTCAAAAATAAGTCCAACAAGATGAATTTCAGAAGTTCTGAAAGTTTAGGGTTAAAATGTCCATTTTGGAAATAATGGGTATTGAGAATTTTAAACCCATTCAAAATTTTTTGAAGCATCAAATCAATAAGTATTGACTGTAGTTCAAGTATTTTATGGTCAATTTGATGATAAGATGGTTGTAGAACAATTTTGGAATTTAATTCGGTTAGTTGACGAATTAAATACATTAAAGGGCAATTTGGTCTTTTTGTATTCATTAAAGGGAAATTTGGTATTTTTATAAGAAGTTAGTGGAATGATGAGTCACTAGAAGAGAACAAATTGACAAGTGGCATGGGTAAAAATGTAAATATGAGACATTTTGGTAAAGTTGTAATTATAAGATGTTATTAAGGATAAAGTTGTAATTATAATGCATATGAGGGCAAAATTGTAATTCAACAAAACCTTCACAAAGCCTTCATCGTCTTTAAACATTGGTGGCTGGCCATTGATGAGAGAAGTGTAGAGAAAGAGAGAAAAGAGAAAAGAAAAGAGAAAGGAGAAGATAGAGGTTTGGCTATGGCCATGGAAGAGTGATGTAAACCATTTTTCATGCTTTTCTACCTCCAATCAAGCATATAACAAGATTTCATAGCTATCCAAGTGAAGAGAAAGAAGAAAATCAGCATGTAAGCTAACTTATCTTAGTGAGAAAAATTTGATTTGTTGGGCTATATGTTAGATTTGATTTTGATAATGTAAATTGCACCCTTTTGATGATTTAATATCAAGGTTTTATTACATTGGAAGCAATTGGAAAAAGAAAATCAAGAAAACCTAATGTGTGAAGCCTCGGTCAAACTTGGTCAAAGGAGAGATCTATTGCATAAAGTGCTTTATTTTGTCATTTGATGATTTAGGATTAATGAATGCCATTAGGAAGTTAGTTTAATGATGAAAGAATGAAACAAAAATCATGGGAATGAATAGATGAGGTTTCAGCCAAGGTTAGGGTTTTTACTGTGTTATAATCCAGAATTCTATCTTGATGTTTTACAATGTTCATAAAATTATTTTGATGCTAATGAAGACATGAAAAATAATTGATTTGGAATTGGTTTTCGTTGAAATTCAGCCTAAAGTGCTTGATTTTGTAAAATTTTTTTTAATGAAATTTTATGGCTTAAATGTGTATATCAAAATGTCATGGGAGTGAATTTGGATTGGTTTTAAGTGCCAGAAATCAAATGATATTGAATTAGAAGAGTTTAATGTATAATATGTTAAGTTTAGCCTTAAGGGCATTTTTAGTATTAAAATATGGTTATGAAGTAATAACCATGTTAATGTGATTAAGGATGTGAAGTGTATGTGGAAAGTAATGAATTTGAAATGGTTTATGGTATATTTAATTGAAAAATATATTAAGGAGTTGAATGTATCGGTATTAGGTTTTTGGATCAAAAAATGAAGCCAACTAAAGGGTTTCAAAATGGTGAAAAGGAAACGAGCATGTTGTGAGTGTATTTTAATAGTTTTATATGACTTAATTCTTTGTAAAAGAATTGATGACATGTGCGTGTTTTTTTATTGAGTTTATGCAAAAGGTTTTCATTTGATCATGAAATGAATATTTATACTGCATTTTATGAAAATGATGTTTATAAGTAAATATGGCTAGCATAAGTGTATGCTTTGGCAATATATCAATTTTAAATTGAAAGTTAAATTTTATATGATTCGGAGTTACATTGAAATAATTCAATTATGAATTTTCTCATACTTAATTTAGAAAATAAGATGAGTCATAAATGTAAAAGTTGTTTTTGCCTATGGTACATCGTTAGGGTTTATATATGTTATTATACAAGTATATTTATAATGATTAACCTATTACTGGTAAGCGGTGTAGAACTAGCTCTGTAAATAGTGGTTAACTAGTCATGGGCAAGTGATGTAGAACCAACTCCATGACTTGTTATAGGTAAGCGATGCAGAGCCAGTAACTACTAGTCTATAGTGGTTAATTAATTTCCGGTAAGCGATGCAGAACTAGTTCCGTAAATAGTGGTTAACCAGTCCAGGGTAAGCGATGCAAAACCAGCTTTGTGACTTTATGCCTAGTGTATCATATGGTAAAGAAATTTGTGGTGGGTTATGTTGAGTAAGGAAAGTCATGAAAATAGTAATGTCACCACTATTTATGTTAAAAGTGATTTTAAAGGTACCGTATGGTACCTGTAACACCCCACTTCCACGGGGCATCTACCTGTACATCCTGTGGATGTTCGAACACACACTCTATGAAAGCGGTGGGTTAGAGCAGTCACATTGACTTATATGACATCATATATAACATGATAATCCAAAAGATCAATACCTCATTTCATTTCATAAAACATAATGTACATTGTAGTATTACATTACATAACCCACATATAAACAACATCAAAACTATAAGAGTCTACTGGTCTTTTACATATTCTATATGAAATGAGGACTAAACAAAAATACTATCTAACTCTTCAATCTCAGTTGTTCGACCTTTGAGCCATTTCTTGAGTCCAAAATGCAATACTAGGTTTCTTCTAATTTTTCTTAGAAGCTATGCTATATCCCACTACCATAAGGTACATACCCAAACTTTCAGGAATATAACCTATGATAATGGTATGTTAGAGCAAAACAATTCCAACTTACACATAGCATTAACTAACATCATTTACAAGTCAAAAAATTTTAAAAACCATTCATTGCATTAATCCATAAAAATTTACACTATTTCCTTTTGACAAATATTGACATAACCTTATACAGGTTCTAACAAAAACAACAAAATACAAGAAACAACACTCCTGGAACCAACTGATAGAACTTTGAGCCATAACAAAATCCAAAGGGGTCCTTTAGTCCTGTCTAAAGAACTAGGTCTCCTGTCTTGTATCTGAAAAACCATATTGCAATTTTTATGAGTTTTGTGAACTCAATGAGGAACCATCATTGATGATTTCACTGAATCACATACACATAATACATATTTTACAGACACTCATTCAGATCATATACACATTCCAGATGTTCACATAATATTATTTATCATAGGATCACACAGTTCACATTACTAAGCCTGGCAAATAAATCACATCAATTTATCACTCATTCAACTTTGCAAATCATTCAATAAAATTCAGTCTTATAATGTTATATGCATGAGACTCACATTCGTTTTTATTGGATCCGACCGATATCGCCTAAGCATACTTACATGAAAGACATTATGTATCTGAGCCATTTCCGAAGGTAAGGCTAACTTATAAGCCAATGGTCCAATTCTATCTATGATCTCATACGAACCAATATACCTCGGACTTAACTTAACCTTCTTGCCAAATCTCAATACACCTCGCCAGGGTGATACTCTCAGGAATACTCGGTCACCAACTTGATACTCCATATCTCCTGTGCTGGTCCTCATAGTTTTTTTGTCTATCTTGTGCCATTTTAATTCTTCTGAGGATCAATTTTACCTTATCAACAGTGTCCTGAATCAATTTTGGGCCTTCGATAATTCTTAGATCCTCTTCATCCCAGTATAAAGGTGAACGACACTTCTTGCCATACAACGCCTTATATGGAGTCATACCAATCCTGCTATAATACTGATTATTGTAGGCGAATTCAATCAAAGTTATAGATTTATCCCATGCTCCCTGAAACTCCAGAACACAAGCTCTGAGCATATCCTCGACAGTCTTGATCGTTCTCTCACTCTAACCATCTGTCTGATGATGAAAGGCCGCATTGAAATTCAGTTTGGTACCCAAAGCTATCTGTAAACTACCCCAAAATCTCGAGGTAAATCTAGGATCCCTGTTCGAAACTATGGACACTGGAACCCCATGTAACCTCACAACCTCATTCACATATCACTGACCTAACTGATCTAATGAAAGATTTTCTCTCACTGGTAAGAAATGAGCCGATTTGGTTAGTCTATCCACAATGATCCAAATGGCATCATGTTGCCTCGGAGTCCTAGGCAAACCCATAATGAAATCCATCTTGATTCGTTCCCATTTCCACTCTGAAATAGGTAACGAATGTAATTTTCCAGCTGGAGCCTGATGCTCAGCCTTAACCTGTTGGCAAGTTATACACTTAGAAACAAATTCCGCTACTTGCTTTTTCATGCCAGGCCAACAGTAATGCTGTTTCAACATGTTATACATCTTGGTAGTACCAGGATGCATAGCACACGCTGCTAAATGTGCTTCCTCCAAAATCTCTTTCCTTAAATTATCAATACTGGGCACACATAATCTTTGCTTTAACCTCAAAGTATCATCTCTTACTTCAAATTCAAAATCCGGATTCGTTTTCAACTTCTCAATTGACTTTACTAGATCTGGATCTCTTCTCTGAGCCTTTTTGATCCTTTCAAGCAACACAGGTCTCAACTTCAATGCATCTATCAATGTATCATCTTGCTCCAAATTTAATTCAACATTTAGTGGTCTCAACTGAACTAGGTTAGGTAACCTCAATAACTGTACTTAAGCCACACTACTATTAGACTTCTGACTTAATGCATCAGCCACCACATTAGCTTTTCCAGGATGATACTCAATTGTACATTCATAATCTTTCAACAATTCTATCCATCTCCTTTGTCTCATATTCAACTCCTTCTGGCTCAACAAATACTTCAAACTTTTATGGTCAGTGCATCCTTGAAAAGTTTCTTCATACAGGTAACGTCTCCAAATTTTCAAAGCAAATACTACTGCGGCAAGTTCCAAATCACGAACTGGGTAGTTAAATTCATGAGACCTCAATTGTCTCATGCATATGCTATTACTTTACCATGCTGCATTAGGACACATCCTAAACACTGATGCGACGCATCACTGTACACAACATAACCTTCAGAACCTGACAGAATGGCTAACACAGGTGCTGAAGTTAACCGATGCTTTAGCTCCTCAAAGCTCCTCTGACAATCATCACTCCATTTGAAAGCCACATTCTTTCTCAAAAATTTTGTCAACGCGGCCGAAATTAGTGAAAACCCCTCGATAAACCTTCTGTAATACCCAGCTAATCCAAGGAAACTTCGAATCTCAGACACATTCTTCGGAGCCTTCCACTTCATTACAACTTCTATTTTCTTTTGGTTCACCTGAATGCCCTTTCTAGATATGATGTGACTCAGAAATACTACTCGATCAAGCCAAAATTCGCACTTATTGAACTTCGCATATAACTATTTCTCCCTCATTATCTGAAGAACCATTCTCAGATGTGCCTCATGATCTTCTCCACACTTTGAGTACATCATAATGTGATCAATAAAGACAATTACAAATTGATTTAAATAGGGTTGAAATACCATAAAAGTTGCCAGAGTCAATCCAAATGGCATTATCAAAAACTCGAAGTGCCCATATCTGGTTCTAAATGCACGCTTGGGAACATCCACCTCAGCTATCCTCAGCTGGTAATATCCTGATCTCAAATCTAACTTTGTGAACACCTGAGCTTCCTGTAACTGGTCAAACAAATCATCAATCCTCGACAGTGGATATTTATTTTTAATCGTTATCCGATTCAACTGCCGGTAATCAATACACAATCTCAGGGTGCCATCCTTCTTCTTTATAAACAATACCAGAGCTCCCCAAGGTGACACACTAGGCCTAATGAAACCCTTATCTAACAATTCCTGCAACTGGGTTTTCAGTTCCTTTAGTTCGACAGGCACCATCCTATATGGAGGAATTGATATAGGAGCGGAACCTGGGACAATATCAATAGTGAACTTCGTCTCCCTATCTGAGGGTAATCCTAGTATTTCAGTTGGAAACACATCTAGAAATTCCCTAACAATTGGAATGTCCTGAATAGTTTGTTCATTCTGAGTATCCACCACGTGGCCCAGATAAGCCTCCCATCTACCTCGGATCAATCTCAAAGCACTCAGAAATAAAATTAGTTGGGTTAGCACTGCCTGGCTAACTCCTCGAACACTACTCTTGGATGATTAGGGGATTTAAGCACTACTTTCTTAGTATAACAATTCATCACTGCCTTATGAGCAGTGAGCCAATCCATGCCTAAGATGAGGTCTATCTCTCTCAGTTTCAATATAATCAAATCAGCTTCTAATTCTGCATGATCAATCCAAACTATACACTTCTTACATACCTCACCAATCACTGTTGTGCTACCCACTTGAGTACTCACTACCAGTCCACATTTCAGTGTCTCACGCTCACAATGCAATCTAGATGCTAGATGCGGGGTGATGAATGAATGTGTAGATCCTGGATCTACCAGTGCATATGCTTCAAGATTAAAAACATTCAACACACTTACTACCACATCTGGGGAGTCCTGTGCTTCCTGTCTGGTAATGGGTAGACCCTGGCCTGAGATTGCTACACACTTCAGTCCTGACACTGGGCCTTATTGACTGAGTCCTACCTCTATCCCTGCCTCTCTGTGTAGGTCTGCCAACTCTACTCCGCTGAACTGTAGTCTCAGTTATAGTTCCTCCTCTAGCTCCAGACTGTGTTTCCAACATCTTTGGGCAACCTTTGATCTGATGCTCATATGAGCCACATCGAAAACATGCTCTCGATATTCGCCAGCACTCACCACTATGCTTTTTACCACAGTGCTCACATTCAGGCAATTGGTGCACCTGGTAGGCAGGCATCTATCTTCTGCCTCCCCCAGAATGAACAAATCTATCTCTTCCTTGAGATCCAGATTGTCTCGATCTAGGCTGGAATTGAGACAATCTGTTCTGAAGCTTTTTAAAGCTTCTACCAGAATCAACCTGAGATTCATCCTGCCTCTTACCTCTAACCTCCTGTTTGTGCTCTCCCTGACCATCCTTTAACAACTGTTCAATTCTGATTGAGGCTGCTCGGAGTTCTGTAAAACTGTTCAAGTTAGAAATGTTTAGTCTTGTTCTGATCTCCATGCTCAAACCATCCTCAAATCGTCTACATTTTTCTTCTTCAGTTAGGATCAATGCAGTTGCATATCCCATTAACTCATTGAATTTTATCTCATACTCTGCCACTGTGAGTCTGCCTTGCTTCAGGTCTAAAAATTCTTTCATTTTCTGATTCATGTAAATCTTAGGCATGTAGTTCTCTCAGAACACTCTCAGGAAATCCTCCCAGGTCAAACTACAAGGTCTAGTGTTACTGCCTAGAACGGTTTTCCACCACTGATATGCGGGACCTTGCAGGAGTGAGACAACATAGTTAAATTTCTCATCTGCCTCACAGTCCATCTGATCGAACAATCTTTTAGTTCACTCAAGCCACCCTTCTTCTTCAGTCGTGTCTGTACTTCCATAAAAGTCCACAGTCCCTTGTTTTCTCAGCTTATCATATCTTCTTTCTCACCTCATGGGAATTCTTGGAGGCATCTGAGCGAACTCAGGTACAGGAGACTCTAAATTGACTCCTATGGACTTCATGTCAGCTAACTCTCCAGTATGATCTCCTATGGAAGGTGACTTATAACAAACAAAAGTTGTGATCACTAGTGATCGGAATATCTCACTAATTATCATATCTCAACTCATATTTGTCCCTAAAGATGCTAAACCATACTCTGATTCCAAAAATGCATCATCCCACTATCATAGGTTACATACCCAAACTTTTAGGAACATAACTTATGATAATGGTATGTTAGAGCAAAACAATTCCAACTTACACATGGCCTCAACTAACATCATTTAAAAGTCAGCAAATTTTAAAAACCATTCATTGCATTAATCCACAAAAATTTACGCTATTTTCTTTAGACAAATATTTATATAAACTCATACAGGTTCTAACAAAAACAACAAAATACAAGACACAACACTCCTGGAACTAGCTGATAGACCTTTGAGCCATAACAAAATCCAAAGGGCTCTTTTAGTCCTACCTAAAGAAATAGGTCTCTTGTCTTGTACCTGAAAAACCACATTGTAATTTTTATGAGTTTTGCGAACTCAATGAGTGAACCATCAT
>JAOSBO010000209.1:11289036-11302768 GCA_027563915.1 Erythroxylum rotundifolium
CCATAAAACACTTAAAACACAAATAATTAGCAAACTAACACAATTCTAACCTAAACACATACTAAATGATCGAATTAATGGATAAACACAAATCAAAATATGACCTAAAAAACAATGCAATATATACTTATTACATCCCAAACTTAAACATTGCTTGTCCTTAAGCAAACAAAAACATTAAAAAATTAAGACAACACAAAATATGCATATGTAATAATGAGACATTGACTTTAACTTAGCGAAATAAATTTAATTGTAAACACAAAATTTCAAGTCTTTATAACTTATTAATAAGTGAAATCCATATCTAAGTACCTTTGTCTAAATAAACAAACTAATTAAAATTTGAATGTTTAGTCTATTCACCCCTATGACTTGCATATAGAAATTGATAATCATTCACTTAAAACAAAAGTATAGTTATTCCTCAGTAGGCTTTCATGAAAAATCAAGCTACTTACAGGTTTGGTAGGCTTTTATTTCAAAACATTCTTTTTGTTGATTTTTTTCTTTAAGGACATTAGTCTATTCTTTTTATGCGGAGGTAAACATTTGTGATGAATGTCAATCCAATTACTCAACTAAGTCATGTTGTTAATAAGTTGCTTGGTTGGAATGTTGTTACAACCTTTTTACATGAAGGCACACATTTGTGATGCGTGTCGATCTAGTTATTCAATTACATCACATTGTTAACTGGCTACTAGCTCTATTCATAACCCGAAGGTCAGTGGAATAGTTATTTAGTTAAAATTTATGCAACTTTTTTTAATACAATTTTTAACATAAAATTTTGCCTACCTTATTCCTTTAGCCAATCATTCTTATTAAAATGTACTAATAATACCACTTATTTGATTGGCCCAAAATTATAAATGAGTATCGCAAATTCTTAGGGTGAATGGACTAACTTCGTATCCTAATTAACTAGCATATTTAGCCCTAAGTAACTTAGGTCACCAATTTCACAAGCTAATAAATCTTCTCAACCTAAAAGGCTATGTTTAAGGCTAAATCTATCCCGTTTAGTCCTAGCCATTGACGCATTCACAAAATTCGCATCATGCAACCTAAACAAACTATCATACAATATATAAAATTCAAACTCAATATAAAAACACACAACCCTCCCCACACTTAAACAACACATTGTCTTCAATGTGAGAACACACTATGGGGAAATAAAAACAATATATATGAAAAAGATAAGAAGAAAATACTAACAAAAATGAAAAGAGAAAAAATACTAAAAAAATGAAAAGAAAAAGGTTAGAACACAAACTCATTAGGATGACCAAGGTGGTGATGTGTTGGAGGCAAAGACCAAATGAGCTTCACACCCGAGATTATTGCCCCATCTTATAATTTCTTTAAAAGAGTAAGAGAGTTAGCACTCTAAAATGTTCCAAATCATTAAGAACTTATTTTTGAAATTTAAAACAAATCTAACTATGCAACAATATAAACCTAACTACTAAACGTGCTAAATTATGGTCATTATCTTAATCTTACATCATTGGAACCTCAGTCAGGATCAATTATAAGAGGATTACTTCTACCCTTTTCATTCAACATTAGTTTTGTAGCATGTAATTAAGCTACAAATTACAAAATGATTAGAAGGATAATATTGATAAAATTATGAAAATGAATTAAGCTCAGTAATATCCTTTTTCCGAGCTAACTGTCAACAAAATAGGGAATAACAAAACTCCTTAAATTTTTTATGAAATCTAGTAATTTTCCAGGTAAGAGGGTGAGTTTTTCTCTTCTTGGGTCTTCCTCATTCACCCTCATCTCCTCTATTCTTTAGCATCTTGAATAGAGACTTCCATAGCTTCTTCAAACTTGATGTCCGTTGTCATTTGTTCTTCATCCTCTCATTCCTTCAAAGATTCGAGAAAATTAAATTTTATGAATGATTCGCCCTCCTCCGTATTCTTTAATACATCATTCATATTGAATATCACTTGGTCATCACTAATCCGAATGATGAAGTTCTCTTCATGAACATTTACCCCAGTTTCTTTTTATATTTATGCTTGATATACCAAGATCTAGGGAATAATAGGGAGAGTTGTCATTTTTTTCTTTGTTATCTTTCCTTGTCTCTTGGTCTTGTACAAGATAGGGTTCAACATGATCTTCCACTGGTTCTTCTTATGCTACCCCATTTTTAAGTGTGATAGTCTCATATTTCTCTCGTTGATATAATTTCATATTGCTTAGAGTGTCTTCCACACGTCTCTTACAAATTCACGGGAAAGTTGTCTTACATGAATTTTCAGGTTATAAATAGAAACAACATGATTCTCCGTTACTTGATTAAATTGCTCTTCCAGTCTCTTCTAGTTCTCTTCCATATCTGTTAGCTTATCAATGATTTTGTCCAATTTGAAATCTTATGAACTAGACTCATCTTGCTGAAATGTAAGCAGGTCATGATGTCCTAAGTGAGTCGTTACACTATTGGAACAATAAAAATTTTGGTGGTTCTGCCACCCCGGAGTGTACATATTCCAAAAAGGGTTTTCCCCAACTATGCTGTGTCTCATTGTGGTTCACAAAAGTTCCTTGCTTCATATAATATCTATCTTCCATCATTTATGTTTCCATTTCTTCATGGCATCTATCTCTTTAGATATCTCATTCTTACTCTAAGATGTCTTGCTGTGTCTCTACTTTATACCCCAAACTTCTTTCTCTATTTCTTTCCTTTTAAAAAGTAAACGATTGTGAAAAAACCTTACATTAAAGAACTAAACTAACCATTTCCCTAACAATAGTAACAAAAACTTGATCGTGTCATTGGAGCTTTAAAATTTATAAGCCCTCAAATACAACAAGTGCACAGGTCACAACTGTAATATAAGAGGTGTTTATCCCACAAGGAGGGTACTAGCCTAATCCTAAGTCGTATAATGCTCAAAGAAAAAAATAAAAGAAATAAAAACTACACAAGTGAACACGTACAATTTGATTTAAGAATTGTAAAACGGAAATTTCAATAAAACATAATTAAACTGAGTAGTCACACAAGTCACATTGGAAATCTGCTAAGAGAGTTAATCAAGTTATGAGAGAGGGGGAATTTACTATCCTTAATGCTAATCTAGTCATTTATGTGTTTATGGGGTGTCAGTTCTAGACGGTTCAATGGTTGATTATTCTCTATCAAGTTATAACTATTAAAGCTTAAATTGTAAACCTTAATAGAATTGTGGAACTTGTAATCTCTCAATTCACAAATTAACTACAATTCTAATTAGTTTTAAAGCTCTCTAATAAACAATGGGGTCTTGCATGGGATCTCTCTCCATGAAATTACCGACTAGATTGATTAAGTGGTCAATTAGATTACCTAACTCTTATTAATCCAATCTAATCATTTTTATCTAACTCATCCTCTCGGTTTGTTACCAAAATATGAAAATACATTAATCAATCACAACACCCAAAACAATAAACCCAAAAATAACTAAATCAAGATTAACTTAAAGTAAAATCTCGAAGGAAAGTTCAGAACATTATCAACTGAAATCCAATTCCATACAATCTATCTCAACTTTATACATTTAGATGCAAAAGGAAATGAAGAGAAAATGGAACTTAGGTTGGACAAGTTGGAAAGGCAATGGCGTCAGAATACCACTTGATCCAAGGAGTAGCGGCATCGGGATCCACTTCTTCTTCTTCATTTTCTCTCTCTTTTCTTTTTCTCTCCCTTTAGGTTCCAAGAGTGGCTGAATGTAAAGCTCCCTTCTACCTCTTTTCTTATTCTTTTACATATCCTCTCGTGTTCTGAGCAGCTTTAGATTTTTTTGAGGCCCGAAAGTCTAAAAAATCTTTCGAAACTTGCCATTTTTTAGTGTTTGCATGTCTGCCCAATGCAGGCTATGATCGTGGCCTACATCTAAGCCTTCTATCATGATCATGGTCTTATAGGCCCATTGTTTTAACCCGAATGTCTGCCGAAACTCCTCCGTTCTTGGATATTGTCTATTAAACACTAGTAAAGACATCAAGGTACCTCAAAAAGCATAATATTTAGTCTCAAAAGCTTGTACTACCCTATAAGACACTTAAAATACAAATAATTAGCAAACTAACACAATTTTAACCTAAACACATCCTAACTGATCAGATTAATGGATAAACACATATCAAACTATGCCCTGAAACATGATGCAATTTACACTTTTATTTATGCAAAAGCTTAACTAATAGTCGTTTTGTACTTCTTAAGTAGTATTACTAGTTTTCCCTTTCGCCATATATTAAGTATTTGGGAGATTACTATAGGTAATGACTCTCCATCATCCAAATAGACATACTTTAGGTGATCAGGTAAGGCTTTCAATTCTATCTTTAGGGATTGTAAAAAAGAAGGCAACATTTTCAAGTGAGTTAAAGTAGGTTTGACATTTAAATTTTTCTAATCTATTAGCATCACTGATAATGATTTTACAACTTCACAAGCTTCATTAACTTGCTCGTTCACTTCTAATTTAACATTAAACTCTAACTCATTATTGACACTTTCTTCTTCAAAAATATGCTGCACAAATGAATCCATAATATCTATATGATAAAGGGATTAAAAATCATTAATGTATTTTATTGCTTTAAAAATATTGAACTTCACTATCTCTCCATCAAACCCAATGGAAAAAGTATCCTCATCTATATTAATATTTGTCTTGGTCGTCTTTATAATCAACCTTCCCAGAAGTTGAATGTTCAACATTATCATGATACATCTTCAAGCTATAAAAATCTATTGGTGATTGGGTTGTCGAAGCCCTCAAAATTAATTCCAATTCTCTAATTTCTTATAGTAGTGGTGGAACTAGGTCGAATCTTAGCAGAACTAAACACTAGTTTATTAATTTCAATTAATAAAATAAAATGGAGAGTGTCTTCGATTGATTAAATAATTGACTAAAATAATCAAGAAATCAAAATAAAACAATTGAGTATAAAAAGAGAAATTCAAGAATACTTAACTCCAGTTTAAGGGGAAAATCTCATCTAATTGTAACATTGATTATTGGTTTATAAAGAATAATTTTACAATTCAAGTACTTAGTCTTAAACAAATTAGGATAGTCATAAAAAGTCTCAAATTTTCCTAAGTTAATTTGTTTAAACACAACATCCAATCCAAAACTTACCAATAATTGATTAGGTATGATAACATTCTATATCAAGCAAATGATAGTAATAAGTTTGATGAAAAAGATTAACTAAATTAAATAATTTAGATAACTGAAAATATTTAACTTACTTTTCTTGTTTATCATAAGTTAAATATGCAAATTTATAAATATCCTATTGGCTAATTGTACCAATCCTTCATGAAAATTACGAATCATTTAATTTATGGATAACTATAGAATAATTGACATCAAATTAATTTATCTGATCAATCAATATTAATTATTCATGAAATATAAGAACTCAAAACAAGAAATACTTTAATTAAAATATGAATAAAAGTTTATAACAAAACCTCATAAGATTACAACTGGAGCTTTGAATCTCAATAAATCAAAATAATTGAGGTTATCCACATTTAACTTAAGTTTCAATACCAAAAATAAAGGAAAGATGAAATATTGAGGGAAAAGCAAGAAGAAAATGATTGATGATTTTAGAGAGATGGAGAATATCTCTTGATATTGTTTTCTTACTCTAAACCTAATCTAATCTTATCTTGCAAATATGTCTATTAAAAAAAATCCAAATCCCTACATAATAGGGATAGAAAGAAGTTACCTAATTAAACTCCAACTCTTCAAGCAAATCTGGCATTAGGTGTGATCTTGCCTTATCTATTGCATTAATCTGTCCAATAGTTCCAAAATTTGTGATTTCAATAATAATGTCCCAGTTTGATGCAATACCACTTTTCGTCTCCTAAAACAAAAGAAACGTTAATTTTCCTATTTAAGGACCAAAATATATCCAAAACAAAGAGATAATTCTAATTAATATATCAAAATAACATCATATCTAATTCCCCCAACGTTGGACTCATGCCTGTTCTCAAGCATAAATCAATTCAATATATCAATTATCCTCATAATAACCTCTCTTCTCCTTTCATGTTATCCATAAATATCCAAAAGCTAATTCAATTTAAAGGTTTAGGATAAAACAACAATCAAGAGAGTAAGGACTCATAGGATGAAAATATAACATCTCATCAATTCCTTTAATATTAAATGAAACAAGACTTGACACCTCCTCAAGGATTTCACTCTAAAAACTCAAAGTATTTAGGGTTCATTAAGCTCTCAAATCAAAACATAATGAGTTATTTCGATAACCTTGCTTAAGAATCTTATCTCCACCATTTAACAAAAATGAACTTATTGCATCAATTAAAGGAACTTGAGAATGGTTGTAATGTGGTTAAGGTAATGTATGACAAAAAGAAGTTTTTAGGTTAAATAAATTAAAGGAATCATACAAAATTATCCGCACAAGTTTTTAATTTAAATCAATCCAAAACTCATTTAATTCAAGTAGTATCCCTTTTAATCATTTTTTCTTTTTCTTTCTTTTTTAAAATAAGAACAAAGAGGAGATTTGTTTTTACTTCTCCCCAATCCATAAAAAATGAAAAATCAAAATAATTCAATTTAAATCAACTAATATACTTTTCATGGAAATAGATAAATTCCTATGCAAATAAGCTTGATACAATTGTTTCAAAATCATTATGGATAATAGTGGCTTGTAATAAGGTTATTATGCAAGAAAAGAAAGGGTAAAGATCAAATAGGTTTTTTAGGTATAGAAAGTAAGGTAGTCTTGTTTAGGTCAAAAATGGTTATCCTAAGCGCCTTTATAATCTTTACACACAATTTAACAAAAACATGGTCTCAACACGTATTCAAAAGCAAATTCTCGCATAACAAGCTATGTTTGATAACACACAATAAAAAGATATGTATAGGAACAATGTAATGAATGCTCTTAGGCTCAAAACTCATGTAGGTGTCAAAATGCATCAAGTCTTACACACTTTTATTTAAAAAAACCAATGAGGTACTTAAAATATTTTAATGAAAACACTAATCATGTTTTTCAATCTCAAGCATTATTTCTTAAAACAAAAATGTACTGTAACTTAAGGATTGTTTATAAACAACAATCAAAAAATGATGAGGCTATTATGAGGAATAATCAATATATGAATCATAGTATCATAAGTCCAAGCAAAGTCACAAAGTTCATCATAATATAAATACTTGCTCCTCCATACCTAAATCATACATTGTCCCAATTGTATGTGTAAGATACTCACGTCTCATAAAAATAATCATCACAAATAAAGAATAGGGTCGAAGACTCCCTTAAGGTATGAGCATCTGAAAGGAGATGTACTATGGTCTCGGTGGACATGTAGGTAGCACACCCCCATAAATTAGGAGCATCCAAATTCTTCTCAAATTTAAAAATTTTGGATTCCAATCTTTCGAAATGAAAATGATACTCATGTTAGATTGGTGGGGCTGGAAGATATAAAGGTGGAAGAATGTCATGATCCTCTTGTTGCATTAATGATGAATCTCTTTAAGGGCAATCACACGGTATAAAATGAAATGTCCTCCTTGTTGCTTGAGTATCCCCATCCTACTTAAACAAGTCATATCCAAAGATTCCATCTCACAGCTATATAAATATCAATATTATTTATACAAGCAAATTTAGATTAATATCTAAATGAGTGACAAGGGAGAAAAGAGAACAATGTTAAATTGCATGGCAAACTAGGAAACTAAATTAACTTCTACTTTGTTTACCACACACCAAATAAAGATCAATTTTGCTTTAGTGCAAGTACACCTTGTAGCCTTCTGTCTTGAATAATTAAAAGCCAAGAAACGCTGTATATAAATCCACTCCATCTCATTAAGATAATTGCCTTTAGATTTACTTGGATGAAAAGAAATTGAGTCCGAAGAAATTGATTTCCATTCTTGAAAATAATTAAACTCACTGTAGTCTATGATAGATTCTTTGTACTGGGTCAAATTAATGTATTCTTCATTTATTAACCCTAAAGCTAAATTAAAATTAGAGATGCTCTATTAACTTCAACGCCGATTAATCTATACTGTATCATATTAGGACTATGCAAAGTAAAATTATCTATTTTATCAAATTTAAAGGTATTGTAAAACTCCCTAGTTAATTCAATAAAGACTAGACAACAAATCAACGCAAAATATTTCCAACTCATGTCAATAAGTAAATCATCAAAATAATCTTTGATTTGCAAATCCTCTAAGGAGGGGTAGTGTAAATACTTGTATTAATATATCAGGATTTAATAGCAACATAATGTTGTTTATGTTCTTTAGTGTTAAAAGTGAGATAACCACACAAGTCCAACTCAGCTAGTGAAAAAAATATAGGCACGTTTTGCTATCCTAGCATGCTCCCTTTTGGTATTAGTTTCAGGTCCTGCAGTAGACTGAAGATGTTC
Organism: Erythroxylum rotundifolium; assembly: GCA_027563915.1. Lineage (NCBI taxonomy): Eukaryota > Viridiplantae > Streptophyta > Magnoliopsida > Malpighiales > Erythroxylaceae > Erythroxylum > Erythroxylum rotundifolium. The sequence continues at coordinate 11,297,537 of JAOSBO010000209.1, forward strand.
AATTGTAGTCACCGGCGATTTTCCTTTTATTGTGGTCCTAGCACTAGTTTTAGAATGTCCCATAATAATGACTAGTATAAATAGTGAACTACTTTAAAAATAATAAAAACAACCTAATAATGATTAAACTTAAGATGAAAGGAAAAAGTAATGAATAGTAATTAATAAAAATGAAGTAAAAATACGAGTGGGTGATGGTGGTTCTATTGTTGGAATGCTAAGTGGCTTATGTAGGTTGAATCTCCTACTGCTGGTGCTTGAATGGTGCTACATGGTCATAAGTTGCAGGGGTTAAGTGATGCACAACTATTGGCTGGTGACCTATGTTGTAGTTATGTGATAAGGCATGGACTGTTGCTGTTGGAGTTTGTTGAGTGAACGTTGGGCTATGCATTTGTGTGGCATCCACTCGTATTACTTAAAAGGTGTTGTTGTTGTTAATTAGAACTGCTTGGTTTGCTTATGCTGTTGCATCTTGGGATTGGCTAGGTGTTGTTGGTGTTGGCTACTGTTGGTGGATGTTGCATTTGTTGTTATGTGATTGCTAGAGCTATTTGGTGCATTTGTGCAATTGCCAGTGTTAATGTGTTACGTTTGTGTTATGGCTGTGCATAGATTTATATTATCTGTCAAAAGAGAAAACATATGATCAGATTTAGTATTTTGGATTTTTAAGGATTCCATTCCATAAAACTAAATAAGATAAGGCGTGATCTCACCTTATGAGATTTAGTATTATGGAATTTTAATGTCTTTACTCCTAACAACTAAATTACATAAGATGTGATAAGATGTTATGAAATTTAGTATTCTAGAATTTTAAGACCCCTTTTCCCCTTAAGCCAGTAAACTTTTTTTAAAAAAACAATCAAATGACAACTATGTATAACGAAAACAAAATTAATAAAAGGTATTATATTTTGGGTTGCCTCCTGAAAAGAGCAATTGTTTAACATATTAATGGTCGATGGGTATAGTTCTTCTTAAACTTCTACATATAATGGAATTTTCATATTAATCTTCACCATACTAGAAATCATCATCTCTTTATAGAATTATTTTAATCAATGTCTATTAACCTTAAAAATCTTCCCAGTTTATAAACTTTATCTTTTATCCCTTTTTGTTTATATTTTGTAAGGATGGTTATACATGGTATCATATTAATGCTTCCCCATATTCAAAACTTTGTAAATCTTATTATTTAGGGAAGTGTCAGTTCCTACCTTTCTAAATTTTTGTGCTTTTGTCCATATTTTATTTATCTGTTCTTTTATTGTGTACGTTGAGGACAATGTACACTTTTAAATATGGAGAAGGGATTTCAAATTTATTAAGCTTTTTGTACAAAATTTTAATAATTCTTTTTAATTAACATCCCAATTTGGTTAAAAACCTGTCCAAACTACTTTATATGATTGTTAATTTGTAAGGCCCCAAATTGTACCCTGGTTGGAATGTTTCATGCTCATGAAAGTACATGTATGATAGGTGTTAAAAATTATGATATGATTAAGAATTGCATATGACTTGAATTTTGGTTTAATAGATCATACTTAGTGAATTGGAAATAATTAACATCATTAGAGAATTGAGGTATTAAAATGTACATTTGGATTAGGAAAATAGTCAATTGGCAAGATTAAGTTAGTACATGAAAATTAGTATGACTAAGCTTATGAGTTAGTGACATTAGCATAACTAATGCATTGACATTTGGCAACATTGGTTGAGTGAGAGGTGGCCTAATTAAATTGTGACATTTGGCACCACACATGAAGACATGTAGATGGATTCAATGAAGGACAAGTAACTTACCTTCATGTGTAACATGTGTCAATGATGGATGAAGACATCTAACAAAGCAAGAGCTAAATCACTCCAGCTCATTTAGTGCTTCTGTTGCCTTCTTTCTTCCTTTACTTCTCTCAACTGAAACCACTCACTCCCTCTCAACTTCTAGAATTTTGCTTGATTTTGGATCATCTTCACTTGGAATCTTTGTAAGTTACTGCATCAAGAAGTAAGTCTTGCTATTTTCAATGTTATGCCTTATTAGTGCTGATTGCTTGAAAGGGCTGGATTAACTGGTTTTTTGGAGTTAGAATTTTAAGTCAAACATGTGAGGGAGTGCTAAACTTGACTTCATGTTATAATATGAAATGTTCAATACTTGAATTGATTAGAATATGTGTTAAGATGATGAGAATTGAATGTTTGAAAAAAAGATCCTTGTATGATAATTTCTGGTTTGGTTTTGATGTGTGGAAGATATTGATTTGTAAGTTAATTAATAAATGATTTTTGAATTGCTTCTAGACATGAAGTTTAAGTGTAATTGAGGCATGAATAAGGTTGAATTGAAGTGGAATTGATGAACTATGGTCAAGGGGTGTCGAAGGTATAAGGCATGAATTAATTGTAGTGGTTGCACTGAATAGACATTAGATTTTAGCCATAACTTGACCTATAGATCACCAAATCGGGTGATTTTAATTTTAGATTAAACTAAATACATAGGTGTACAATTATCATGAAGTAATAGAACTTTAGTTCTATCTATAAGGGTTTTGAAATGTTTCTTAAATTTGAGTTTTGGTTACTGTCGCTGTTTGAGAATAGTCTGTAATATTTTGGGTATAAATCTAGGAATAATGAAACAAATTTTATTAACTTTAGTTCATTAGAAACTTAAGACACAAAGGAACAATTTTTTAAAAGAACATATTGAGTAGAAAACACATTTTCTGTGTCAAAATGGCCATAAAAAACTAACGTAAAAACCTATCCTAAGAAAAACTAGAAATTGGGTAAAGCAGTTTGAAGTTTGTGGGTGAGTGAATCTTTGGTTCATTTATCCCACTATCATGGGAATTATAAGGCATATTCCCACGGTCGTGGAAAAGGGCTAGGAAGGTGAAAATCTTGGTTTTGTGCAATTGATGACATATATAAGGTTAAGGTACTTACTAATGGTTTAATTAAACTTAATTGAGGTTGAAAATGAACTTAGATGATGTTAGATTAATTAAGTAGAAGTTAATCTAGTTATGGACTATTAATTGAGGTAATAACTTAAGTAATGTGTGATTATTTAATAATGTGTTTAATGTTGAATTGTATGGTATGTTCAAGATGAACGTGTTCTTAAGAATGCAAATGTGTTCCAAGGGTTATATGTGATGTGGATAGGACATGGATGTTTTTGAATTAGGAATTTCTATGATGTTATATAATATGTAATGATTTAATGTTTCATTGATATATTGATGCAAGTGTTTACCATTATAAGGAATATTGAGTTTGATTAAAAGGGAGTGAATATGTTCAATTTGAGAAAAATGTAATAAAGACATATGTTACATAATACATTATTTGCTTGTGATTCTAAAATCTGAAATGGATTGTTTTAAAACATTTAAGTCCTAGTCATGAGTAAATAAGCATACCTAGAAGGGTTTGCAGTTGCTCCTATGACACTTCGGTGTCCCTTGATATTGAGACTATGGTGTCTCCTGATAAAGACACTTTGATGTCTGAGACATAAGTCTCTCTTGCTCTGGTCCCATTATCCACTTCTGTAGAAAGGATTAACAGGCTAACATGTTTTGTATTTTGATACATATTCAGTTTTGATTTAAACAAGTTCTAATTTGATACAAGATAAGCTCTGATTTGATACGAAACATGTTTTGATTTGATACAAGTTAGCTTTTGATCTGAAAGGATTATATTATGTACTGATATTTAATTATGATACTTATACATTCTATTCTGATATTTATGAGTTTTATTCTGATGCAAGAATGTTCTCTATTGATGAATCATATATATTTTTTAGACATATTGTTTCGATTAGTCAGTAATGTGATTAATTAAAAATTATTTTTTTGAGTACGGAAAGATCTTATGAAGTCGTTGACAAGGTTGCAGAGAGTAATAATCCTACGTGATCTCGTCCCTCTATATCAGGACCCTTTGAGGTCAATCAAGGTGAAGCTGAAGTGCCACCTCTTCCACCTCCAACCTAGGGGGAGGCTTTGGTTATGTTATCATAAGACATGATGACATTATTACATCGTATGACCATACCCAAAGCTTCGATTAATTAGTTGCGGATGTATAGAGCCAAGGAATTTATTGGAAAATCTCTGGAGGAGTTTGAAAAGGCAAAATTTTGGTTAGCAAAAGTGAAGAGGTTGTTAGATGAAATTAATCTCCCACTTGATCGAATGGTGTATTGTGTTGTCTATCTTCTTCAAGGAGCAGCCTATGAATGGTGGAAGTTTGTTATGAGAAATCTCAATTACTGGAGCTTCTGACTTAGGATTTCTTTTCCCAAGAATTTAAAGCCAAGTATGTGAAGAAAGCTTATGGAAAGGAGAAGTGGAAGCAATTTCTGAACCTAAACTAGAGAAACCTGTCTGTTGTTGAGTAAGATAGAGGGTTTAATCGACTCAACAAGAATGCATCTGAACCGTTACTTACTGAGGAGTTTCGGTGTTATCAATTTGACGATGGTTTGAATGATTTTATCAAAGAGCATCTAGTGGAAATTACTCTCTTGCATCAAGTGAATTACCATCAACTAGTGTAAGCTGCTATTAAGATAGAGAAGCAAGAGATGGTGAAGAGAAAAATGGGCTCAATAAGGGGCTTGTCGAGAGGACAGTCCTTAGGCAAGCGAAGTTGTGAAGGTGTTTCCTCTGCACCAAAATTTACTTAGAGATCTGTAGATTAGGGAAGGTGACGAAAATTTCCCTCATCAACTACTTCTGGTAGGGGTTCTTTTGTGGACCGAGGTTCTAGTGCTCCTGAGTGCCCTTATTGCTTTGTAAATCATTAGGGTAATTGTTAGGAACTATGGCTACATATTGTTGATGTGGTAGCACTGAGCATTAGATAGCCAATTGCCTTATGAGACAACCTCAAACATCATAAACTAGTAGAGAAATTTTTCATATATCTGCTAGAAATAGAGGACACAGTAGAGGTCATATAGGATTTGTCATGTTAGACCTAATCTAAGTACTATATGAGAAAATGTTGATTGACTTGCCATGCCATCTACTATAGCTTGAGCTTATGATTTGAAAGCTCATGAGGATCGGATTATGAAATGAATGCTTTAATTAATCCTGGATCCACTCATTCTTATATTTGTGTTAGAGAAATTTGTGATAAAATGATGCTTATAGATCAGTTAGGTTATGATATTCATGTAACCAATCC
>JAOSBO010000209.1:11340671-11357469 GCA_027563915.1 Erythroxylum rotundifolium
TCTAACTTTCACCTTAATTCTTCCCATTTCGAAATCTCTTATCCACTAAAAGCACCAAAGAAAAAATATAAACCTCTCCACATTTCTCATTTATTAGTTCTAGTCTTTTAAGAAAAGTTCGGGGCCCAACATAGCGTATACACATAAATTTTGATTTTTACACACATTGTAAAGACTGTGTACTTAATTGACATATTATGAGGTATAAAAGATTTATAATGTTAATGATATGATTGTGAATTATTATGTCTTGAGTTTTGGTTTGATATTTCTAATTATTAATTTGGAATTTATTTGTTAAAATTGGGAGATTTATGAATTTATGTATATTTTTGGACTAGGAAAAATGCCATGTGGCAAATAAATTAGTACATGGCAATAAAAATAAATGACATGTGGCAATAGAAATAAGTGACACGTGGCATTAGGATTTAATGACATTTAGTATAGAAAATTAGGTGAAAAATGGCTTAGAGAATGAGAGACAAATGGACTAGTCATTAAAAGACAATTGGGACCATGGAAGAAGACATGTAGCAAGTGACAAGTGTCACCACACTTGCCACATATCTATCTAACGATACACTCAAACATTTAAGACCATCATTTATTTCTCTTTATTTTGTTACATGCTCTTTCTTCTTTCTTCTCTCAACTCATGACACTCTCATCAAGCCTCACCACGTTTAGTTTTTACTAAAATCCTACATGTGGCACTCTAAAAAAATTTGGTTATCTTCATCTTGTTATTAAAAACCTAGCCTATTCTACCTTAAAAGTTAATAATCGTGTAATCATTGAGAGCTAGGTTATTTGATGATTTGAAGAAGCTTTGGAGTTAAAGAAGTAAGTATATTAATATTATTCATGGCTTGTTTAATAGAAGCTTTTATGATGATAGTTTAAGGATAGATTGATGGTGTCAATGGTGTATGAAGTGTGCTGGAACATTGATGAAGAAATAGATGTGTTTGTGTTCTGTTTTTGTGTAAATGATCAATAATAGTTTATGTATTATTTTATGGATGATTTTGAGTTGAAACTGAGGTGGATTTGATGAGGAATTAAAGTAAAAATGATGAACTATGCATGAGATGTTTTAAGTTTGGTAAAAAAGAGTTAAAATCTGGAAAATTGGAAGAAGAAAAAGGAGTGAAATTTTTGGACAACCTATTCCACGATTATGGGAAGCCTCCATGATCGTGGGAAGTGCATTGGTGATGAGATGTTCTCTTTTGAATGATTAATGAGCCAACTAAAGATGAGTTACTTTACTTAGGTGCATTTAGAATTGATTAAGGCTTGAAATGAACCAAGTTTGATGTTTGATTAGTTGATTAAAATGTATGATATGTTAAGTTGTTAATTGATGTTATAACACAAGAATGGATTTTTGATATCATGTATCAAAAATCTGGAAATTTATGAGTGATATAGGAATGAAGGTGTTCTTAGGAAAGTAATTGTGATCCAAAAGATATGAGTAAGGTATATTAGGTATGAATGAATGAGAAATGAGATTTTGTTTGATTATATAATGCTAGAAAAAGGATTGGTGATTGTATGATTGATGAATTTAGATGAATCAAGTTTACTTGAGCTAGAAACATAAGTGCAAACTAACATATACAAATTATAATGTTTGAATGATTATGATTTGTGGCTAAGGATATATATCCAGGATAGTCAATTGAGCAACTTATTATTGTGTAAAATGTGTGCGTATTGTATGATTTTAGATGCTTAAGTCAAATGCTAACATCTAGACATTGCCGATTCATCGAGGCAATAGCTAATCTGGAGCTTACTGAGAGTCAACCCAGATGTTTCTCACTAAGATTGGTTGCATCTATTTAAATTTTAATTATTGAACTATTACTAATGTGAATGTGATAATTCCGAACATTGGTAGTCCGAGGAGTTTGATAATTGAGATTGCACTAGGAGTGTTTCCGAATTGAATGTGAATTGGGAAAAAATGTGTACTTAACCAAATGTTGAATGCCAGACTTTGATCTAGTGAATATGTGAAAATGACCATGCATCATGAATGAAAGATAATGATAACATATTTTGTGAAATGATTCATTTCATCTCATTGATATGCATGGTCAAATAAAGGAGTTGTGATCAGAGTGACTAATGAAAAAGAGCTTAAAGCTCAGAAATGCATATAAAGAGCCAAAGTCTCAGTTATTAATGAGCCTAATATCTATAATAAATACGGGACAGTTATAAAATGAGCCCAATATCCAAAATAGATATGGGACAGTTATGAAATGAGCTCGGTATCCACAACAGATATGAGATAGTAAAAAGGAGCTCAGTCATAATAAATAATAACAAAAGTAGAGTCACATGTGCATTTGCATATACAAATTGATATATGTTATATAAATGATTAAAACGAATTATTTGATCTGTTCTGAAATGGAAAAACGAAATAGTGCACACAAATTGTATGTGTTAAAGCATGATGGAATGTGAAGTGATATTCAATAATTGTTGATATGATTTATCTATGAATTGGATTGATTATGAATTGTTCTTGTGTTTGATATGAGTGAACACATCGAGGATGGTTCACTCACTGAGTTCGTAAAATTCATCAAAATTGCAAATGTTAATTTTCAGGTACGAGAGGGGGACCTAGCTTCTAAGGCTAACTAGTGGAAGTCTAGTACTTGCGTTTTGGAAACAAGAATAGCTCAAAGGTCTAGTCAGTTGATACTGAGTAGTTTAGATAGAATGTTTTGTCTTGTTCTCATTTCATATAGAATATGTTGTAAAGAGTAGTAAACTCTCATATGTTTGTGATACTATATATATATATATATGTATGTATGTATGTATGCATGTATTATGAAGTGAAATGTTACCGTGTAAATTGTGTTTTTATAAATGGAATGAGTAGTTGATGTTTGACTACTAATGTTTTATATGATGCCATATTAAGTGAATGTGATTGCTTTAACATACCGCTTTCAAAGGTTATGTTTTCAAATATCCTTCGAATGTTCAGCATATGCTTTATGATAGTGGTGCGTTAAATTATATCTCTCTATAGGAGCACTTATTCAATCATGCTTCTAATTATCAGTCTCTTAAAGTTTTTTTATGTACGTGTTTTGTTTCATTACAACCTCATGAGCATATCAAAGTTGAACATAGAGCACAATTAGCATAAAGGATATAAATGTTAGGATCCACTATCTCAAAGATTTCGAATCTCTCCACTTGTCACTTTTTGGGAACATAAATGTTCTCCATAATATCAAATTTTGAATAAGCGAACCCTTACACAAACTTTTTTTTTCTTGATCCTACTATACCTTTATTTTTTGATATTTCTTCTATAGGCTTATCTTATAGCTCTAACAACTTAGCATAATCAACGTCTGATTCTATTGTATATTCTCTGGCTTTAGATCCTCCATCCTCACAAAATAGCTCTTCCTCTTCTATTCATTCACCAGAATCTACTAAGTCTCCATGAACCTTTGTCGATCATCTAGAGAAATTTATCCATCTATTTGACTTAAAGACTTCCATATTCATTCAACTATTATTTCTCTATATAAACCTCACACTTATCACGAAGCCAATTCTAGTGGAAGAATTATATGCTCTCTCTAACACTAACACTTAGGACTTAGTTAACCTATCTTTAGATAAGTCTATTATTGGTTGTAAATGGGTCCAAAAAATCAAGACTTGAGCTGAAGGATCACTTGAAAGATATAAAGTGTAGTTGGTTGCAAAGGGGTTTACTCAAGAAAATGGAGTTGATTTTAAAAAAAACCTTTGCTTTAATAGCTCATTTAACTTCGGCCGCAATCTTATTACCTTAATAGTAAGAAATCATTGGGAATTGTTCCAGATGAATGTCAAGAATGCCTTTCTTAATGGTGATCTTCATGAAGAAGTATGTATGCAACCTTCACCTGGGTATATGCTTATCCATCTAATAAAGTTTGTAGTATTTGTAAACCTTTGTATGGCCTTAAACAAGCGCCTCAAGCATGGTTTGCTAGATTCAACTCCACCATCAACCGTCATGGTTTTACATCCAAATATTATGATCATGCCTTGTTTATCCAAAAAAATAGATCGTGGGTGCACTTTTCTCCTTCAATATGTTGATGATATGATAATAACTGACAATGAAACTTAGAGGATCGCTACTCTCAAATCTTATCTTTATCAATAATTTGATATGAAAGATTTGGGTCCCTTGATATATTTTTTAGGCCTTTAAGTATCTTCTGATGATTAAGATTACTATTTATCTCAAGCCAAGTATACACTAATCTTATCTCTCATGCTAGTCTTGTTGACATTAAGATTGCTTGCACTCAATGATCATATCTCTACCTCTAATGGAACTTCTTTAAGTGAGGGTACACTTTATCGAAAGTTATTTATAGTCTTATATACATTACTATCACTCATCTCACTTTCACTCATGCAATTCACATGGTCAATAAGTTCATTTATGCACCCCAAATCACTCACTTTTATGTTGTTCTTCGTACTCCACTAAATTTAAGGCACCTTATTTCATAGACTTCACTTTGGTCATTTATCTTCATTGGATTTACGTGTATATTCTAATGCCGACTAGGCTAGAGACCCAACTGATCATTGGTTTACCACTCGGTATTGTTTCTTTCTACGGACATCTCTCATTTCTTAGAGCAGCAAGAAGAAAAATATTATCTCTTGTTCAAGCACTGAATTAGAATACCGAGCCCTAGCTAACACTACCCCTGAACTTTTATGGTTATGATGGTTGCTTCAAGACATCGATGTCACCTTTCCTTCAACAGTTCCTATCTTTTGTGACAATCATAACACCATGTAGATTGCTCACAATGATGTCTTTCATGAATGAACTAAACACATCGAGATTGATTGTCATCTTGTTCGTCATTATGTGCTTCATATAACTATACAACTTGTACCAATATCATCTCAAGCACAAATTGTTGATCTTTTACCAAATCCCATCAAACTCGATGTTTTTAAGATCTCCTCTCCAGACTCAAATTATCATCTTCACTACCATCTTGAATTTGAGGAGGGATATGAACATATATTTATATTCGTGTAATCTTTATTTTAGTCCACTATTTGTTGTAGTTAGCCTTAATTTTCTCGCAAGATCATATACATTAATCCTATGTATTGTTGAGTTGATTTGTTACTTTAGTTAAAGACACCTAGAGTGTATAAATAGGAAGATGTACTTCATATTGAAGACACACATAAATACAGAGAGCATTTCTACATTTTTATTTATTTATTATTTCTACACGGATAAAAGCATATTTTGCAACAAAATTTATATAAGTTTTCTTATATTTCTTCTTATTCTCAGTCTTTGTCTTGCAAATGCCATATGAAGGTAAGTAAGTGGAAAATAATAGCTTGATATTGCATCAGATTCTTCACCTGAAAAAGCTTTTACCAACAGAGGTGGATGACATTTAATATGTCACAGGCTATGAATAAAAAGCAGTCTTGTCTTCTTTCACATACAATATGATAAAGGAGCTTGACATTAATATTGATCCTTTACTTTATCCTCAAAACCTTAGTAAATAATTATAATAAAGTGATTCTACACTTCAAGAGCTAGAAGTAGATTTAATACTCTTTCCATTCTCTCAAGTGGAGTAGTTACCTTTGTCTTCAAATGCTATAAATCATGTGCTTGGACAGTCATTTTGACAATGCAAAAGTTCAGAACAAGGTAATTAGGTCAATATAAACTGCTGCGTATTGACATTGGATAGTGATGATTATTTTTTGTACCTTAAGGAACGTGAAAATCTTTTTTTATATTAAGCAGATACAAGTTGAATGAGCTAATATTCCTACCAATATGTATAACATTCATTATATGTTCCATCATTTCATCACAAGTTTATAAATGACTTTACTGTTCATTTCCTTACAAGGTAAGAATTATAGCCATTCAAGTTGTAAAAGATGTTACTTCACTATGTATCTTTTCCCAATATATTGAAGCTTCAAATGAAAGAAAAAATAAAAAAAATCATATCATCTGTCTCTAGATTTTTTTTATTAGTATCCATGTAGTCTACCATGCATGTGAAGATTTTAAGGCATCATTGCTTGCATGTTAAAGGCAAAGCTTTTATTGTTAGATGTCAGCTTCCTAAGGAGATTATTATGTTTCTAGATTAAAAGAAGTTATATTGTCACTAAAGTATGTTTGATGGTGCTGATATTGAGGACTTTAGTGGAACTAAATTTACTTTTTGTTTCTTTGCATTGCATAAATCAACATTAGTTTGTGTTCATTTCGAAGTTTGTGAATTGCTACATGTTCATCATTTTTTTTGCTTTTGCAATCACTATCAGAAACTTCTCCTTCATTGTTTGATGATGTTCACATCATCTAAGTTACATAAACTACTTGAATGACCATTTGAAATTGATCTCTTAGTTTTTCTTTAGAAATTAAATAATTGCATTAAAGAATAGTGAAGATACAGCTCATCACGTGGGAACCACTTGGAATTCTGCTTTGTCTAAGTAACATGGAAATGATATTGCATGGAAACGAATTAAACCAACAGACTTAGACAATTAGGGCATACCGACCCACTGCTTTCTCGAATCTTCCTCACCTCTTCCTTTTTTGGAAAGAGACCATCTGCTGGCAACTTTGACATGATTGACGGTGTACCTCGTCTCCCTTGCCTCTGTTGGTGGCCTCTAGTATTCTAGATCTGAAAGGCGTCTTCAACAGAAGTTGATTCGAAAGGGAAGAACCATCTCAGAGGTAAGGTTGTTTATCAATTTCACTCTTTTATTTTATCTTATGTCTTCCCAAATAACTTGGCTAGACCTTTTCAATCTACAGTCTGATGAACCTCTGGCATGACTAATGGTGGATCTCCACTATCTTTCTTCTGCAGGTTGCCTCCAACATTCCTTCACCATGGTTTGAAGATCTACAGATGCGTCTCTACAAAGATGTGAAAGGGATTAAAAACATCTCTGAGTTAAGGTGGTTCCATCCTTCTATAGTAACTTGGTGTCTTCCCGAATGACTTGTCCAAATCTATTCGATCTATAATAAATTGATACAAAAATATGTCAAATAATGAGTATAGAGATGTCTTGTTATAATTCCCTAGGTAAGAAACATAAGCCCTTTTTCCAATAGAGATCTAGAGAATTATGAAGATATACGTGTGGCCTTTCTGTAAAATTGATCATGGACTGTGCATGATCACTTGCTGGACTATTCTGATGTAAACTTTGAATTTGAATGATAGGGATTACTGCAAAGATTTTGCTAGGTTGAGTTTGTATACTGCTACTAAGTTTCTTCTTTTAGAGCCAGTCAAGGTTATAATCTCCAAGTGAGAACTATACCCCTACCACAGTGAACGTGCAATTGATGAGTAACCAGTTGCTCCCTAATTCTAGCAATTAAGAGATCTATAAGAAAAGTGATAAGAATAGATTCTGCCTTGAACCTTTTGTTGTTCCTCTCCTTCCACACCGATTTAGTACAAGTAGCTGTCGAGATCATTAGGATATCCTTGTCAGTGTTGGATATGTGTATACAAGGTAGTTGCTATAGAATGTCCGAGAGTCTATCATAGTTAAACCCAAGAACACACAGGCTCGATATTTTCATCCACAGATCTTTAGTCAATGCACACTTAAAGAAAAGATGTTCACTAGTTTCATCTTTAAGATTGCAAAGGATACAAGTCATAGGTAATGACAAGAATCTCAACCGATTCATTGTGCTTAGTCTATCCAGAATAGCTAACCAGAGAAGAAAGCTAGCATTAGGTCCAAAAAATTTGTTCTATATTAGGGAAGGCCATCTAACTCTGTTTACAATTACATCCTTTATCTTCCTAGCTTCTCTCATAGATATTTCTGAAATTGGGACCCCAAGGCATAGGTAGATATCACTATCTCCTAAGCTTCTAAATTGCTGTATAGACAAGATTCTCATCTCTTCAAATGTAACCGCCATGCACCATTTTTTACTAGTTGATGTATCTTTGTTTTCTTAGGGACTTTCTACAATAGAGATATAGCTAACTGGTTATGGATTAAGGCTCCTTGCCCTATCCAATTGTCATACCAGAAGGAAATGCGTTCACCAGTCCCTATTTTGCAAGTAACATCCTACTGAAATTCCTCCCTCAATCTTAGGATTTAATTAAAGAATCAAGAATAGCTATCCTTGATCTTTAGAGCCCAGAGACTCTCTCCTTTTAATCTATAGATGTAGATCCATTTAATCCATAGAGATTGTTTTTCCCCTAAGATTCTTCAAATCCTCTTGGTCATAAGTAACCTATTTTTCTTGCTGATTGGTTCCAAACCTAAACCTCCTCCTTTTTTCAGTTGGCAGACAGTCTTCCAACTTACTTCCTCTCTCTCTATTGCCTTTCCCTTATAGAAACTACTTCATAAGTTTTTCAATAGTTTTGATAAGCCCTTTGGAAAGGACAAGATAGAAACATCAATAGGTTTGCATGGACATAATGATAGATTTCAGAAGCTGGAGTTTCCCACCACAGGATAGGGTTTTATTTGTCCAAGAGCCTAAACGCTTCTAGATTTTCTCAATTAGTGGTAAATATTCACAAAATCTTAGCCTCCTAGATTGTATAGGGATCCCTAGATAATGAAGATGTGGATCCTTAACTTCCATTCCTGTAGCAATAGATAAGGCATTTGCAAGATGGGATGCACTTTTGGAGAGTATGAAGAAACTCTTTTGAATGTTGATACCCAGACCTTACCACTCCTTGAAAAGGTTGAGAGTATTCATTAGAAGGGATACTGAATGAACATTAGCCTTGCATAAAAGAATAAGATCATCTACAAAACATAAGCTTGTTAAAGAGAGTTTCTTGCATTTTGCATGGTATTTAAAATTGGAGTCCTTAGAAACATTTTTCTTTAGCATTTAGGTAAAGACCCCCATACAAATTAGGAATAGATAAGGGGATAGTGGATCTCCTTGTCTCACTCTTTTTTTTTCCTTTCAGAATCTTCGAGGGACTCCCATTTATTAGTATACCATAAGAGGTAGTCGAGATGCATTCATGAATCCATCTTATAAATCTAGGGGGAAAGTTCATGAGCATTATGTTTTGAATTAGGAAGCTCCAATGTACATTGTTAAAAGCTTTTTGTAGATCAGCTTTGATTGTGCAGTTTTGAGGACTGTTAATACGGTTATACCCTTTCAATAGTTCTTGAACTAGTAGAATGTTATCTCCAATATCCCTATTACTCATAAAAGCACCTTGATTCTCACTGATGAGAAATTACAAAACCTCCTTCAATCTATTTGCCAGTATTTTGGTAATGACTATATACATTAAATTTGTGTAGGAAATAGGTTTTTAGTCACTCCATGAGATGGGGTTGAATATTTAGGAATCAAACAAAGGAATGTCTTGTTGATCTCTTTCATCAGGACTCCTGTTTGAAAGAATTCATGCACAACCTCTTTAACAATACTTCCAACTTTATTCTAGGTTTTTTGATAAAAAACCCCCCATTCAAACTACCCGGAGCCTTAGAGCCATTCATATTAAAAACTACCCTCTCAATTTCCTGATCAATCACTGGGCTGATTAATCAAGAAGCTTCCTAATTAGGGAGGCTAACTGAGATAAATTGTTCCAAAGCCTCTCTAGGTCATGTCAAGGAGTCTTTTGAACCCATTTGCTTTTTATAAAATTTCATTGCTTCCATAACAAGAGCTATTGTCCGAAAACAACTTCACCTACTTTAGTAGTAATGGAATTGATTCTATTCCTATTCTTCTGAGCTAAGACAGAATTAAAGAAGAATTTAGGGCACCTGTCCCCATCCTTGATCCAGTTAACTCTAGATCTCTGCGTCATTAAAGAGTAATGGTTATCTACCCATTGCAAGTAGTGTTTAAGAGCTTCCCTTTCAACTGTAGCTGTAGTAACATCAGTGGGATTATTTGTCATAGCTTTCTGGATGGATAATAAATTGTCTTTAGCTAAGTCTAATTCCTTAGAGATATTCCTACCTCCCCTATTGTTTAGAATCTTTAGCTCTGCTTTGATAGACTTGAGCTTTTGGAGGCAAATGAATTGCTTTGTACCATAAAACTCACCCTCCGAGTCCTTTATTATAGCATCTTGTAAACCTTCCAGATTCGCCAGAAAATTGTTAAATCTAAATGGATGATGGATTTTAGTAGGTAAAAACATATTAACAACTTTCATAGGAGTATGATCAGACATTCCAGGGTCCAGGAATTGCACTAAACTTCTTGAAAAGAATTCAACCATTCCGCATTCACCATCACCCTGTCGAACTTTTTCCTGATGTGACACTTAGCACTTTGTTTGTTTATCCAAGAAAATTGATATCCTTCAAATTTTAGGTTTGTGAGTTCTACATCCTGCATACAATCAAACATGTCAGGAGAGTAGCTGAGTAAATTGCAATTATCATCCACTTCTGATCTGAATAAAGTTGTGTTAAAGTCACCGCTAACCATCCATGGGACATTAATCATAGATTTGATCCTTAACAAAGAATTCCAAAGTTATATCCTTTGGAATACTGTATTAAAGCTATAGATAAAAGTAGCAAAAACTGTAGCATTCTCCATTTTGAAGTAGAGCTCAATATGTATAAATTGCTGATTTTAGTCCAAAGCCCTCACCTCCAAAAAATCACTATTATAAGTAATGATAATCCTTCCACAGGAATGACTCTGATGATTTGAAATAAATAGCCACTTGCTACCCAAACAGCATAGTTTTTGCATCTCTAATTTTAGTTTCCAATAAATAAAAAACTAGGGATTTTTCCCTTTGAACAAAATCCCTTAGCGCATTAAGCTTAGAAGGATTGTTTATTCCTCATACATTCCATAAGATTAGAGACATAAGAGAGTATTCTTCCCTTTGGAGCCCTTCCTACTACTCCTACTACTCTTCCTAGAGACAACTTGTTCAAAATTCTCTTCTTGTAGGTTACCATTCTGCAGTTCTTCTTTCTGTAAATTTAGTCCTTTCTAATAGAACCACCTAAATAAGGAAAAATCTTAGAAAATAAAGGTTGATTGACAACTAAATACGAACTATTCTAGGAAACTAAATTACAAGCAAATTATATTAATTTTAGCCTAATTGATTATGATAAAGTCACATATCACATACTCTAATCTAATAATCACATGAATCTTGTAATAAATAAATAAATAAATATTCAATAATTATGTTCATATTTTCATAAATATTGAAGGTATTAATAATGTAATATATGGTTTAAGGAACAAAATTTTAAAAAGAACATGTTATATTTCTAGTTTATCCCTACTACTTAAGACTTCTATCTCATTTCACTTATTGAAACAACTTGCAATTCAAATTAATAATTATGTTTGATCCCAATCATAAGCTCAAAAAAATACAATAAAAAACAATACAATAATATCAATATATAATCCCAATTCGCTCAATAGAAAAAGTGAGTATTGTCATCAGCAATAACATATCATTGACATTTTTATTTTTTAACTTAAATTTAAGGAAAATCCTATAAAAGCGTCATGGTCAAATTTTGTGCAAGGGTACCACATTTTCACTAATAAAAGAACTCAAGTAATGACATTTTTATTCTCTTTTTAGATGTTTTACAATTTTAGTAACACAAACTTTAGGATTCTAATTCCTTATATAATGAAAAGTCAATATCTCTATCAAATTATACATTAGTGGGATTTATTTGTCACCAAATAAAGAATCAATCTAATAATCACAGGAATTTATACATGTGTTTACATGCAAAGATTTATGTCATTATCACTAGAGTTTAAACTCTATATATTTTTGAGTTAAGGCTCTATCATAAAAAAAAAGGATGAAATAGAGTATATGCCTATAAACCAAGACTAAGGGAAGTTAATTAATAAAAGTGAATAAAAATGTCATCAGAACATACATGCTAGAAATATTTACAATGTTCACTTTATAAAAGGAATGTTGTAAGCAGAATCTTTTAAAAAAATTATTTTTGATTCTCAAAAATAGGAGTGAGTTTAAGGGTTTTTGGAATTGGGAAGGATTATTAACTAAGTAATTCTTGAAATACATTACTAATCATGTAATCGATTCTTACTAAACAAAATGCTCGCAACACTAAAATAACAGATCACTTAAATTGAAATTAGTGAACTTGGAGTTTTAGGGACTTCAAAGCCATCATCATATGTAGGTTGAGTGAGAAAAATGTTGCATAGGAGAGGAGAGAACACAAGACTACATTGTAGTTATAGATATATAGGTTTAACAATGAAAAGGTTGTAGGTTTGTAGATTTCGAATTTAAAAGTTAGGAATTTGAGATTCTTTAATTTTTAAGAGATTATATTTGTGTTTCAATAATTATACGACAATGACAACAAAAGATAATATTAGGGACTATTTTGTGTTTTTCACTAAAATAATAGTTTAATGTTTTAAATTTAAAATTGATGCTCATATGTCGTCATAGTCATTTATAGAAAAAGCAATGAATAAAACACGTCAGCAACCTAGTCCAGTCCAAATTCGAAATGTCCAAAATGACATTTTAAAGAAACTTCTCATAATAACATCATGTTGAACATGTTTCTTAAACTTTAAGATCAAAAAACTATAAAAAGAATTCAAAACAATGTCATTATATAATGAGACACAATTTGAACTTGGCTCAAGGACTAAGTTAAATAAATCCAGGTCAAGCTTTAAACCTCTTACATCCTTAATCGCCAGGGTACTTGGGTGTTTTTTAAAAAATTGAAGGACCAAGTTGGTGATAAATAAAATTCAACGTGTTAAATATTCAAAGGCTGAAATTTAGTCAGATTTTATTTTTCTTAATTTTAAATTCATAAATTCTTGCAAATTTATGTTAGTTCCAAAAGGAAATTTCTTTATGAAGAAAATAAATCAAAGAGAAACTAAAAGTGTTTCTATTAGTGAATTAACGTGTCTTGTATAGAGAAATCCCATGGTTTATATACACAAGGCCTAGGACTATTTAGAAAACTATTTCAGCTATCAAATCTCTCAATTACAGGAAGAAATCAAGGAGAAATTATTATGGCTATCAATTCCTAAATGTATACAAGGAATACAATCAATTCTAATAACTATGGTAATGACTCTAGTCAACACCCCCCCCCCTCAAGTTAATGCATAGATATCACACATGCCCAACTTACACACAAGATTATGAAATTTCTTGTTGTAGGATCTTTTGGTGAAGACATCTATCAATTGTTTATTAGTCCCCACGTGGGATTAGTGTAAAGAGACATCCACAAGTTTCTCCTTTACGAAGTGTCGGTCAATTTCTATGTACTTTGTTCTATCATGTCAAACAAGATTATGAACTATGCTAATGGCAGCTTTGTTATCATAGTAGAGGGATAAACTTCCTCCATTCGTTAATTGTAATTCATTCATCAGCTTTCTAGCCCACAAGAGTTTGCACACACCTTGAACTATAACTCTGTATTCAGCTTCTACATTGGTTCTAATAACTACATTATGTTTTTTGCT
The DNA here is from genome assembly GCA_027563915.1 of Erythroxylum rotundifolium. NCBI lineage: Eukaryota > Viridiplantae > Streptophyta > Magnoliopsida > Malpighiales > Erythroxylaceae > Erythroxylum > Erythroxylum rotundifolium. Next base: position 11,354,284 of record JAOSBO010000209.1, read on the forward strand.
TCTCCAAGTGACTAGATTTTCTCTTATGAGCATATAATAACTAGTGGTTAACCTCCTATCATCTGGAGATCTAGCCCAATTAGCATCTGCAAATGATTCTATCTTAAGGTGGCCATTGTTAGTGAAAAGAAGGCCTTTTCCTAGTGCAGACTTCAGATAGGGTAGGATATGGAATACAACATATAAGTGTGGTTCACATGGATCATACATGTATTGACTCACCAGACTAATTGCATTTGATATATCTGGTATGGTGAGAAAGATAGATGAGTTTCCTAACTAACCTTTAATGTCTGTTTATATCTACTGATGTAAATGTTCCTCCTTACAATTTATGGCTGCTCTTAATAGGAGATTCAGTTGGTTTACAACCATCATACCAATGTCTTCTAACAAGCCTAGGACATATTTTCTCTGGGAGATAAAGATTCCTCTTCCTAATCTAGTGACTTCAACTCCCAAGAAGTATTGCAATTTCCCTAAATCCTTAATTTCTAATTTTTGAGCAAAAGGTTTCTTCAGACTAGCGGTCTCTTCTGTATCACTTCTAGTTACCACAATGTCATCAATATAGAAAATGAGAAGCGTGATCTTACCTTAGGAATTATGATTGGCGTTACTCTGTTGATAACTAAAGGAAATCATGGCCTGACTAAACTTTTCGAACCATGCTCTGAATGATTGCTTCAGCCCATACAAGGCCTTTTTTAGCCTATAAACGTTCCTTTGTGTCTTCTCATCTACCCAGAAGGTATCTCCATAAGAACCTCCTCCTCTAGGTCCCCATAAAGGAAAACATTTTTAACATCAAACTGTTGTAGGTCCTAATCCAAGTTAGTTGCACAAGAAAGTAGAATTTTGATTATATTCATCTTAGTAATAGGAGCAAAGGTTTTTCAATGGTCTACTCCATATGCTTGTTCTAGCCACCAATTTCACTTTGTATCTCTCAATGAATCCACATGGCTTATGCTTCATTGTGAATACCGATTTGCAGCCAACTATCCTTTTCCTTCTAGAGTAGTGACGTGTTCCCAGGTCTCATTTTTTATCAGGGACATCATTTCCTCAACCATATTTTCCGTTCCTTCTCTCCAATCCTATGGAATAGACATAGAGGAAACAAACATGACAAAGTGATGTAAGACAAATAAAAGAATTGTTGACTAGCAGCTAAAACTCACAAATTTAGAAATATGGTTGATAATAGGCTACTGGAATATTAAGTTTTAAGGTTAGATTTAGGCTAAGAATTTAAATTTTTCAAATTTTATATATGTGGAAATTTTAAGGTTTGATTGTTGGAGAATTAGGTTTAGGATTTCAAGTTTAATATAACTGGAATATAACTTTAAGAGGGTTGGAATTTAGGATGGAGTTGCTAGAATTCTGTGATGAACACAAGGAATGGATAGTAGGAAACTAGGAATCATTTCTAGGGTCTAAAAATCACTCTTAGAAAAAAAAAAACATAACACCTTCTAGTTAAAAACCCAAAGTTGTAGAAAATTTTCATATTGCTTGTTATTATTGAGGCACTAAGTATAGAGTTTTAGAACCTTTATTTTAGTAAGAAAAAGTTTTTAACAGATTTAAATCATATTCTAATAAAAATTTTCTAAGTCCTAAACAACTAAGATAACATATGTAAAAAAGAATAACATATTTAACTTACTACTATTTCCTATCTAATAAGGAATACTAGCATAATCTAAATTTCAACCCTTATCTTTTGTTGTCAACTCAATTCTTAATCTTCATCTCATCAAATTAAGACTTGTGGTTGACTAATTTTTCTTCTTTCATCTCTTCTATACAATTTAAACTCTTTTGCATCAATTCTCCCTGGTTTTTTTGAAGTTGTCCTCAATGTTATTTTCTTGGCTAGTTTTTTTAGCACCATGTGATCGAGGGTCATTAATGTCCAATTTTTTCATATTTCTCCACAATATTATATCTTGCTCTTAGTCAATGAATATTCTTCTATATGCCATCCTTCTACTTGTTGTAATCTTGAACCAAAACTCTAATAACAAATTAATGTAAAAATATATATAATTATTGACTAGTAGCTAAAACTCAAAAATTTAAAAATACGGTTGATATTAGGCTACTAGAATATCAAGTTTCAAAGTTAGATTTAGGCTAACAACGTAGAATTTTTAGATTTTATATGGCTGGAAATTTTGAGGTTTGATTATCAGAAATTTAGGTTTAGGATGTCAGGTTTAATATGACTAGAATATAGGTTTGAGAAGGCTGAAATTTAGGTTAAGGTTGTTAGAATTTAGTGAAGAACACAAAGAACGAATAGTAGGAAACTAGGAATCACTCATATGGTCTAAGAATCACTCTTAGAAGAAAGCATCAAACCTAGTTAAAAACTCAAAGTTGTAGAAAAATTCCAGATTGTTTGTTATTGAAGGGCTAAGTACACCTATATATAGAGAGAGTTTTAAAACCCTTATTCTAGTAGTAAAGGGTTTCTAATAAATTTAAAATCATATTTTAATAAAAATTTTATAAATCCTAAATGAATAAGATAACATATGTAAAATAGAATGACATATTTAACTTACTACTACTTCCAATCTAATAAGGAATCTTAATATAATCTAATTTCAGCTCTTATCTTTTGTTGTCAACTCAATTCTTGATCTTCATCACATCAAATTAAGACTCATAGTGGGACTAATTTTTCTTCTTTTACTTCTTCTATATACTTTAAATTCTTTTACATCACAAAGGCTCTATAAGAGGAAGATAATGAGTCATAGGAAACAAAGTTAGAATTTAGGTACTTAGGCCAAGTTCTCAAACCTTTCTTAAGGGCAATAGGCTTATCTAAAGTATCAAGTAAATCATATTTTAACTCACCAATGCTTTTTAGGGAAGAGGATGGTATAGACTATATGATAGCTTTTTCTGTGTTATCTCATATTGAGTATGTCTTTAAACTGGTCTATCTAAACGCAATCCTCCTAAGCCAAACTAATTTTATCCCCCTAAAATATGCTCTCTCCCTAGATCACATTACCTATAAATATCGACTCAACCAACAGCTCTTCACTCTCATTCTGTGACATCCCATTACCTATGGGAAGGTTAAAATAGTAAATAGGAGTGTTCAGTGAAAGGCAAGAGGTGCATTTTTATGTTCATGCATAAAATGGTATACACATACAC
>JAOSBO010000209.1:11406174-11427509 GCA_027563915.1 Erythroxylum rotundifolium
TTGACTCATTTTCGAAATTGCAATTACAGGCTCATCCTTTTTCACGTCGATTTGGTATTTACTTATGAGTGACGACCAGACACATTAGAGCTTCCTTCTTCAGTTGATACTTGTGATTCAGTTCCAGCTCCAATCTCTTTTCTTGCTGCGGTCTTGCCTGATTCTTCTGATTAGCTACCTATTGCACTTCATAAAGGTACATGCTCTACTCGTAATCCTCATCCCATTTATCACTTTCTAAGTTACCACCGATTATCTCCTTCACACTATGCCTGTGTTTCTACTTTGTCATCTATTACCATTCCTAAGACTATTCAGGAATCACTATCCCATCCTAAATGGAGACAGGCTATGATTGATGAGATGACAACTTTGGGGTCTAATCATACATGGACACTTGTTTCACTTCCACCTGGCAAATCTATAGTCAAACGCCAATGGGTTTTTACTATTAAAGTTGGTCCTAATGGACAAGTCAACCGATTGAAAGCCCGCCTAGTTGCAAAAGGATACACTCAGATCTATGATTTGGATTACAGTGATACCTTCTCCCCTATTGCTAAGATGGCATCTGTTCGTTTGTTCTTATCTATGGTTGCCACCAAACATTGGCCCTTGTATCAACTTGATATTAAGAATGCCTTCTTACATGGTGATTTGGAAGAGGAGATTTATATGGAGTAACCACCTAGGTTTGTTGCTCAGGGGAGTTAGGTCTGGTCTGCAAGTTAAAGAAATCCTTATATGGTTTAAAACAGTCACGTTGAGTATGGTTTAGGAAGTTTAGTAAAGTTAACCAACAATTTGGCATGACTCGTTGTGAGGCAGATCATTCTGTATTTTTTTAACGCTCATCATCGGGTACCTTTATTTATCTTGTGGTGTATGTGGAGGATATTGTCATTACAGAGTGATGATCAACAAGGCATTAAGGAATTGAAGCAATATTTGTTCAATCATTTTCAAACTAAAGACCTTGGTCAGTTACGATAGTTTCTTAGGATTGAAGTAGCCCAATCAAAGACAAGTATTACTATCTCTCAAAGGAAGTATGCTCTTGATATTCTGGAAGAAACTAGAATGCTTGATTGTAAACCTATTGACAAACCTATAGACCCAAATGTGAAGTTGCTACCTAATCAAGGGGAGCATTATTTTGATCCAGACACGTACAGAAGGTTAGTGGGGAAGTTGAACTATCTCACTATGATTAGGCCTGGCATTGCTTTTCCTATTAGTGTTCTGAGCCAATTTTGTAAGTCACCATATGAGAATCATTGGAATGCAGTAGTTCAGATCCTAAGGTATATCAAAGGATCACCTAGTAAGGGGCTTGTTTATGTGGATAGTGGTCATATAGATATCATTGGATATACTGATACAGATTGGGAAGGTGATGTTAGTGACAGTAGGTCCACTTTTGGTTAATGTGTTCTTATTGGAGGAAACCTAATTTCGTGGAAAAGCAAGAAACAAACTATTGTTGCAAGGTTTAGCATAGAAGCAGAGTATCGTGCTATGGTTAATGCTACTTGTGAACTTTTGTGGTTAAAGCACTTGCTCCAAGAGTTGTAGTTTTGTGAGATTGGTCTTATGGAACTTGCTTGTGATAATCAATTAGCTATGTATCTCTCATCAAATCCAATCTTTCATGAGAGGACCATGCATATAGAAGTTGAATGTCACTTCATCAGAGAGAAAATCCTCTCAGGCATCATTAAGACCTATTATGTGAACTTTAGGGATCAACTAGTAGACATGTTGACTAAGTCCTTACGGGGTCCTGGGATAATATATATATTTAACAAGCTGGATGCATCTGATACATATGCTCCAGCTCGAGGGGGAGTGTTGATTCTATTTGATATGATGTAGATTTAAAATATTATAATCCCTTGATTCTAGGGATAATAATTTCCTCATACTGTATATAAATATTGTACAATACTCTTGATAATATACAGAAAAACATATTCCCAAAATTCAACTATCTCTTTTCCTGACATTTCTCTTGCAAGTAGCCCATCTAGCTTGCCTTCACCTACACCTGCTCCCATAGCATCCTCTCTGACTGTGGATCGACTAAATCCTCCAAATGACCATCCCTCATCAAAATCTCGTCCTTTACTACTAGTGCTTTGTTGTATTGATCATGTAATTCAACCTTTTATCTGTCTTCGTGATTTTCATATTGTCTTTTTATGAACCTCGCACCTATCGCAAAGCCAATTCTGACTCTTTATGGCAATATGCAATGACAGAAGAACTACAAGCACTTACCCATACAGGTACCTAGGACTTGGTTGACTTACCTATAGATAAATCAATTGTAGGTTGCAAATGGGTCTATAAAAACAAGACTCAAGTAGATGGATCAATAAAAAGATACAAATTATGCAATGTTACTAAAGGATTCACTCAGGAATATGGCATTAATTACGAAGATTGCCTTTGGCTCATAATCTCATTGTTGTTGTTGCTAGTAAAAAATGACATTTATTCCCAATGGATGTCACAAATACCTTTCTCAATGGCGATCTCACAAAAGAAGTACATATGTAACCTCCTCTGGTGTATGATCATCCCCTTAATGGGATTTGTCATCTCCATAAAGCCTATATACATTAAAACAAGCTCCTTAAGCCTGCTTTGCAAAATTTAGTTCTACCATTAGCTATCTTGGGTTCCAGTCTAGTTATTATGACGATGCTCTATTTCTTTGAAATACTAATCAAAGGTACACTCTTTGTCTTCTCTATGTGGATGATATGATAATCATTGGTGATGATAAACATGGTATCATTGTTCTTAAGTCCTTTCTCTATTAGCAGTTTGAGATGAAAGACTTGGATGACCTGTACTATTTTCTAGATTTTGAGGTATCCTCTGATGATTTTGAATACTATCAGTCACAAGCTTAGTATGCCACTAAACTCATCTCTTGGGTTGTTATCACTAATATGAAGACACCTAACACTCCACTTGACTATAATAATCACCTTTCTGCTACTCATGAGAACCTACTCAGTGATGGTATGCAATATCATCAATTAGTTGGCACCTTATCTATCTCACTATCTCTCGTCCAAATACTTCTCATGTTGTTCACATCATGAGGCAATTCATGCCAGTACCTCGTACTACTCACTTCTCCACTATTTTTCATATATTGAGGTACGTCAGAGGTACTTTGTTTCATGGTCTTCATTTTCACTACTCTTCTATATTGGCTACAAGCCTACTGTGATGCTAATTGGACTGGAGACTTCATGGATCTTCAATCCACCACTGGTTATTGTTTCTTATGGGAACATCTTTCATTTTATGGCGCATCAACAAACAAACAATTATCTCCTAGTTCAGTACAAAAACTAATTATAAAGCTCTTGCTGATACTACCTCTGAACTCCTCTAGTTACCATGGTTTTTTCACGATATAAGTGTATCTTTTTTGTCTGCAGTTCTTCTTTACTGTGACAACCATAACGCCATACAAATTGCTCATAATGATGTCTTTCACAAAAGGACTAATCACATTAAAATCGATTGTCATCTTGTTCAACATCATGTTCTTCAAGGCATCGTACAACTTGTTCCTATATCATCATAATCTCAGACTACGGACATCTTCACAAAGTCACATCATCTTAGTGCCTTGCAAATCTCGTTTCCAAACTCAAGCTCTCATCTTCCACGACACCTTGAGTTTGAGAGAGGGTATTAACACATATCTTTAACATATCTCTAGAAATCAACAATCATTTTCAATTTAGCCTATAATCATGTATGTAATTTGATTATCATCTGGATTTTTCTTCTTTATTTAAACTTATCCATCATGTATGAATACCCCTATTATATTCATATATAGATACACCGAATTACACAATTCTCCTCAATATTCTTTCTACTCTCTATTTCTTCAAACTTTATGATTCAACGGGAAGATAACTACTGCTTACCATATGGGCAGACGCATCGTACCCAGAAAGGGTGTATTGACTCATCAAAAGTCCAATAACAAAAATGTAGAATTTGTTATGGATTCCTTCACCATTATCAGAGTTGAAGTGTGTGAACACAAACTTGGCACTGGCCCTTTCTGTTGCAACACATGGTATTATAATTGTGATACCCACAACAGCTACAGAAGACAAAGTTGATCAAAAGTCAATAATCGCATTGGCAAGAACATAAAGATGTGAGAAAAATCAGAGCCATTCATTCACCGCACCTACAAGATTCCAAACAGCAGCCAGCTGTCCAAAGAATGATAATATTGAGATAGGCAGGCTATTAAGAATTGCATGTAGAAGTAAAATTCCTCCATGCATAGCGATAACAACATACTTCGATGCCTGATATCCACCACCATTTGCTCCACCTGTGCTGAGAAGAATGATCACTTGAAAGAGCTGTGCAAGCGAGAAATCTATACTTGTTGTAACCGCCCACTACAAATGTAAATTCAACCAAATTGAGAGCTTATTAAAGATATTAAATCATTTGGTATTGAAGCCTAGAAAACTCCACAGTCGAGTCTCAGTTATACCTGACCAACAATGTTGAACCTGCAAAATAAAAATTGATCTATTTAGCGTATTGTTCCTAATAGAGAAGTTTCGATTTTGTGAAACCAGAAGTAAACACTGAATCTTTATATGCTATTATCTCAATTTCAACCACAGGAACAACTAGGAACTGGGTGACAATATTACAATCCGTTTCATGCTTCAAACACGTTTGAATAAGCCAGTCAAAAGCAGTAAATACTTAGAATTTACAATTTTCACGGTTGGTCATAAGCTTAGACAAGAATTCGTTCAATGTAGGTAATCAATTTTAGTACACGCGTCTAACCTGTGAGTACATAGATCCTTGATTAATATTTATTAGTTCCAGGTGTTTTACTTGCATCTTTTCAGAAAATTGGTCACAATACAGGAAAAAGAGCATGCTCTCCTTTTTCCTGTATTGAACTCTTTTATCCAATCGTCCTTCATCATGCCAGTTTAGACAAATTCCTTGTACAAATACATTTCTCGGTGTTAGAATGTCAGTGTATTTCAAATAATGAAATGAAATTAATCCAACAATATGAAGATTATAACTAACCCGTGAAAAGAAAAATCTGAAACCTTTTCATGCTCAAAATAGCAAATGCGGATATGTCTCCGTGGACAAACAGAAGATAAGATTTAAATAGATGCAATGAAATCTATATATTAAGAGATCATCAGGCATAATTTTGCCCAATGTCCTTGAATGGGAAAAGGAATTACCAAGAAGTCGCTTTAACATTCCATAGAAAGCTATAACTTCTACAGCCAAGATGAATAAGCCGTGTGTATGGTGCTTTTAGTATTCAAAAAGCCGGATGAAATGACTTTAAGAAACTTATGTAGTTATCCCTACTACGACGACTTACTATACACCCTGCGATTCTAGCACCAAGTCAGTCATGACATTATGACCCAAACAAGGGAGATAAAAGAACATGAAATTCCAAATTCCATGCTAACTTAGATGCCTTTAAATGCCAAGAGTTAGTCTGCTTGTTGACTAAAGCATTGAGGTGGGAAATGCAAGCACGCGCAGCAAAAAGGGAAATGAGATCAAAGGTAAAGTAGATAAGCTGTGACTCAAAAGTCATGGAGAAAAGAGCAACTCAAAGTTGATATGAATATCCAAAAAGATAAAAAGAATTACCAGCCAGTAATCCACGATGCAAAGGGTGCCCATTTAGAGCCAGCAAGCTTTGCGCTCCAATAGTAGAGACCACCGGAAGTTGGGTAGGCAGAGCAAATCTCAGCCATTGCTAACCCAACAAAAATGGTGAACCCACAAGCTACAAACCACCCATACACCATGGAAACTGGCCCACCATAATTCAGCCCAGTATTGTACAAGGTTGTTATACCAGTTATCACTGACACGACTGAAAATGAAAATGCAAAATTGGAGAACACCCTGCAAATCCCGGAAAAGGCTACATAATGATTCCAATTCTATGGATGAAGAGAGTAACCTGAGAAAAGGTTTCACAAAAGAAAGGTTTGTTAGAGATTTACGATAGGTCTCGCTTGAGCTCTTGCTTGTAGCCAAGCTCCTTGAGACGAACGGTGCTCGAATCAAGAGAGACCTTGCCGTTTGGTGATGTGTGACTTGTGAGTCCCATCTTTCAACGCTATAAGACAGTCGTCAAGAAAGAGGGAAGGACAGGAGAAAAATGGAAGGCTGTTTTCGTATATATGAATCAAAAGCTCCAATATTTGGCTCCCAGTTATCGTGTTCCTCCGATCTGAGTATAGGCGGTGGTTGTTTCAGTTCCGGACACTATTGTAAAAGACTACATAACCATATCTACATCATATGGTCGTGACGGGAACCTCCCTCAATAATGTGACTCAATCTTCAGGCAAGAGGGGCCACAGAATCAGGCCACTCAGTTTTAGACAAGTGGGAAAGATGGATATGCTTATAATATGTGTATACACATCGAGATCATCTATTACTTCCCACCTTAAGTTGCAAAATTCTTTAATGTCTCCAGGTCGGATTTTAGACCTCTGCTCTATGCCAAGACGCCATAACATATTGTACCTAATCATTATGTCTCTGTATTCAGGTTAGAGGTGCGGTGTTGCTGAAGAGGACCTTGGATTATGATTTGAAGAATGAAAATGCAGGCTTTTAATGAGCAATTATGTTAGTATTAGTAAAGCAAGTTATTGAATCAAAGCCCCAGCTAGTAAATTTAATTTTTCGCTTACTTTCAAGCTTTCAGAGGGAGGCAGAAAGACAGTTAAGACGTCGATGAGTTGACTGCTATTTCTTGTGACAATATCTTAGAAGTTACCAATTAAAGTGAAGTGATCATGTTCTGTAGCCTAAGCATTTCTAGTCTAGATTACTATTAGATGCTCCTTATGTTACCCAAATATTTAGGTTGCGTGTGGCATCTCTACGAGTGAAAAAGAGGAGAAAAACAAAAGTAGTAGGGATGAGTTGTCTTGTAGTGGCCAATTTGGTTCATCAATGGCCCTATCTTTCAGAAGATAAAAAAATGCACAAACAGTGGTCCCCGGCTCTATACTCGCCATTGGTCATCAAAATTTAGTAGAGATCTGACCGGCAATCAGTATCTCATCAATAACAAGGATTCGGATTTAATAAATGGGATAACGATTTTCCGTGCCTTAAATTCTTTAGATGCTATCACTGTAGTGCCTCCGATCTAGGCTTGGCAAACATGCCAATCTATCCTTAAGCCAACTTGAATTTTTATCGAAAGCTCAATCGACCTAAGGCTTTGAATCGGACTTACAAAAAAAAAAAAATTTAAAAGTAGTATGCTTATTGTCATCCCTACTCCAATCGCTTAGACTGAAATGATAATTTAACAATAACACCTCAATCATTGTTTGTGTGGAATGGTAGTCCATATAACTATTCACCAATAAAAAAAAAAGACTGTTAAGAAAAAAAGAAAAAGAAAAAGACTTACCAACCAGTAATCCAGGAAGCGAAAGGGCCCCACTTAGCCCCAGCAAGCTTAGCACTCCAGTAGTAAAGACCACCTGTTGTGGGATAAGCAGAGCAAATCTCAGCCATTGATAGACCAACAGTCATGGTGAATGTGCAGACAATCGGCCAGCCGTATATCATAGTCAAGGGCCCACCGTAAGTCAGCCCTGTGTTGTAGAGTGTAGAGATCCCAGTAATCACAGACACCACAGTGAAGGCCATTGAAAAGTTGGCTATTGCCCTGCCAGTGCCACCCAACAAATTCCAAAGAATTTCTAGCTAATTAATTGAGTAAAAGAACAATGAAGCGATACATACGAGAGAGTGCGATTGAGCTCTTTCTTATAACCCAGCTGTCTCAGGCAACGGTCGTCCGAGCTAAGGGTGACCTCAATGCCATCGCTGTTGTGGAGAGGGATATAAGGACCTGAATCTTCCAAACTCCTTATTCCACTCTCCATTGCCGTCTCTGATTTCTTTGCAAAGTTGAACCTCCAGTTGCCATGTTTTTATAGCACTCTAGCTAATAGTCAACACAATCCTCACCAGTCACTGTGATATTAAATGAGACCGTGACACGTTTCACAATTCCGGAGTCAGGTGTCCTCCTGTACTGCTCTGGCGTGGGCCTGTTGCATGTGTACGTGCAAAAGTGAGCGCCAGTCAAATATATGCTGAAGCTTCCGTCATATTTCAAATTGTTTTAAATTAATTACGTTCTAAAATTATTCAAATGTTAATTTTAAAATAAATTTTAATAACATTATATTTTTTGTCACCTTCCATTATTTAAATAAATCTCACATCATTGCATAGAAATACAATCTACTTATTTTAGTTAAATTGATTAATCTTAATTTTAAAATTAATCCTAATTAAATCTATTTACAACAACACAGACGCAAGGGAAAATATTAGAACGTATAATACTGAGGTCATTCCATCATTAATCAAATTATTCCTAGCCCTCTTATCAAGTTTTGTTATTAGATTTGATCTTCTAAATCTCTTTTCATGTATTACTTATGCTTTTGTAGAATTTGCCCTTTCTGAGTTGTCCCATATTTTCAATATAATTTTGGGTTCAAATATTGTTTCGTTTATTTGATTTGTCTCGTAGGGTTTGTTTTTTTTTTGTTTGATTTTGAGAGATATAAAGATTATGTATTTAAGTTGAGTTACTCATTTCTTAAAAATGAGTGAGAAGCCAACTATTTTTCCATCCTTTCATTTTTATGCATGATTATTAGCCTTTGTAGACTTCATTTTTGTTACAAAAGCATCAATACCTTTTTGTTCTCCAAATATTTCTTTATGAACTTGTTTGAATAGAAGAAAGTATTTCAACGAATTCTAATTGTGATATTTGTAATACGTAGGACAGACCTTATTACGTATCCAGGATCGGTCATGAAAGAATTAAAAACGAAGAAATGCAGAATACCTGATTTCGGTTCCATCCGATGTTCTGAAGCGATTTCCAGCCTTCAAACGAGCTTGAATCTCCCTAGGACCTTTATAGGAAACGTTCACCGGCACGTGATCTAGGCCTTTCTATAGTTTTCTCAAAACAAGAGTGCTCTTAACGGGTCAGAGCTCTGAATACTCGTAAATGATATGAGTAAATGTAGGAGACCATAACCTATATATATAGCTTCCATATCGGGCTTCCCCATCACAAGGTCGATATGGACCAGTCTAAAAAAGGCTCACTTTCCATCCGGACTTCGACCCATTTATCTAGATCATTTATTGGGTCACTTTATTACCTTTTTTTGGATCAAATTATGTCACTTAACTGGTAATTGATTGAAAAACCAAAAATTACAATCAATAAATGTCCATTATAAAGGAAAATCATAAAATTACCACTAAGGGCAAAATTGTCTTTCAATCTCTCCCTTGAACAATTATTAATTGAAGTTTTAATCAAATTTAAAACAGTTTAAAAAATCTGGTTAAGTCACGCTACCGTAATGGTACCAAAAGTTTTAAAAATATTTGATCCAAGGTAATGAAAGTCCTACATTTTGTCTTATAAGGCTTTCGATACCCGAAAACATCAGGCACATATATCATGTGTGACACAGGTCCAATATAATCACAAATACCTAATACCCCACTAACATGTATGAGAAAATGGAGTTTGGTAGACTACGATGATACTTTTATGATCTAATATGTATCATCTTCGTCTATAGGTCTCGATTTCTCTAACTTTATGCTAAACTGCAATAGAGAAATCCCGTTTTCTCTCACCGAATGTTAAACAGCATTAGAGAAAACTTGTTTCCTCTCACCAGACGCTAAACAACATTATAGAAAACTTTTATGTTTTCTAACCGAATGCTAAATAGCATTAGAGAACCTTTATGGGATTAAAACTTATATATCCCCCTATGTTATATGACACTTTGAGGATATCTATATAAACTTTATGTGTTTAATGATATAGGCTCAAGGTCAATCTTTATCAATACCCAATGACCTTTAAAATGCTTAAGATCAACATAAATCTTAAGACTTCTACATGCATTATGACTACATACAAAGCTGTAATTACTGAGGATAAAAACCAAATATGATCATCTTTATTAATAAATAATCATAATATCATAATACAATAAAATGTAAAATCATTTAAGAAGCAAAATAAAGTGATTCCTAACTACTGCTATCTAAGGACTTCAACACACCCATACTGGATACATGTTTAGAAAGCACTAGTAGGCGAAGTCTTTTAGTCAGCGGATCAGCCAACATATTCTTAGTCCTAATGTGCTCCACTTCAACATCACCCTTCTGAATCAACTCCTTTATGGTCAAATACTTGACCTCTAAATTCTTAGACCCCCCGTGATACTCTTACTGTTGTTACTGAATAACACTACAACAAGATTATTACAATACAACCATATGGGTCTAGCAACTGCATCCACCACAAACGACTTAGAAATCAAGTTTCTGAGCCAAACCGCCTATGTAGCAGCTCCATAACCTGGAACAAACTCTGCATGCATAGTTGAGGAAGTAACCAGTGTCTGCTTGACACTCTTCCATGATACCGCAGCATCTGCCAACGTAAAGCGTGGACTTGAGATCATCTGGATACATAGCAAAATTTGAGTCCATATACCCTGTGAGGTTTAAATCGTTGACTTTCCTATATGTCAACGTACAATCCTTGGTACCCTTAAGGTATCTCAATACCCGCTTGACTGCATTCCAATGGCCTGTACTTGGGTTAGCCAGATATCGACCTAGCAGCCCAACAACAAATGCAATGTCCAGTCTAGTGCACACCTAGGCACACATCAGGCTACCAACAGCACTAGATTACAGAACATTCCTCATAGCCTCTCTCTCAACCTCATTCTTTGGACACTGTGCCAAAGATAATCTCTCTCCATGAGAGGTAGGATCTACAACAGGTCTACATTTAGCCATATTAAACCTTTGTAGCACATGTTCAATATATGCACTTTGTAAGAGGCTCAACGAATGTTGAGATATGTCCTAGTGGATCTGTACACCGAGGATAAAAGATGCTTCACCTATATCTCTCATGTCAAAATATTTGGCCAAAATTTGCTTAACTTCATGCAATATGGCCAAATCATTTGACGCGAGCAGGATATCATCTACATACAGTAGTATGAAGATGACTTTTCCCCCACCTTTATAGTATAAGCATCTTTCGACTTTGTTCTCCACAAAGCCGAATGAGGTCAAAACCTCTTCAAACTTTAAGTACTACTGCTTGAAAGCTTGCTTTAAACCATATATTGATTTACTCAACTTGCATACCTTGTTAGTTGCTTCCTGATCTTGAAATCCTTCAGGTTACTCCATATTGACCTCCTAATAACGGTTACCATTTAGGAAAGCGGTCTTTACGTCCATCTAATGTAGCTCCATATCATAATGAGCTACTAATGCCAAGATCACTCTAAATGCATCCTTCGAGAACACAGAAGAGAAGGTGACATTGAAGTCAACTCCTTCTCTCTGAGTGAACCCCCTGGCAACTAGACGCATCGTAAATCGCTTAACTTGACCCTGTGTGTCCTTTCCTCGTCTTAAATAGCCACTTGCAACTGTCAGGTCTACAATGTTGAGGTAAATCAACGAGCTCCCATATCTTATTATACCTCATAAATTGCATCTTGTCCTTAATTGCTTCCCATCACATATCTGCATGGGGATCAGAAACGGCTTGTGAAAAAGTAGCTGGATCCTTACATGTCCAATATCATAGCCTTGCTCACCAAGATAGACTATGTAGTTTGATAAGATGGCAGGTTGCCTCTTTCTAGTGGATCTGTGTAACTGCACCGACTCCTGTACCTCAGAAACCTCTTCCTGAATAGGAGTAGATTCTTGTCCCTGCATAGACATGATATTGGGGCCCTCATCCACCGAAGCTGACTGTATAGGAGGCTGATACTACATGATCATAGTATATGTCCTGCTAACTTCTGGAGGATGTGAGGATCCTCCTTCATCGTAGACATCAAATTCTAGGAACTTTGCTGTCTATGATTCCACAATTCTGGCCCCTCCCTCTCTACAGTAAAATCTGTAGCCCCTAAAGTAGTTAGGATATCCCACTAAATAGCAATGAGTCGAAAGAGATTGCAATTTACTCTCATTAGGATTATATAACATCACCTCAGTAGGGCAGCCCCACACATGAATGTGTGCAAGGCTTGGCTTCCAGCCCTTCCAATGCCCAAAGTGCGCCTTTGACACTGACTTGCTCAGGATTCTGTTCAAATTGTATAATGTCGTCTTGATGGCTTCACCCCATAGGTACTCGAGTAGGTTAGTCCTGCTTTGCATTGACCTCATCATGTCCTTTAGGGTGCGATTATGTCTTTCGGCTACCCTATTTTGCTCAAGACTACCTAGCCTAGTAAACTGTGCCACTATTCTAATAGATTCCAAATACTTGGCAAACAGACCCTTTTTTTGTCCTGCAACCCCAAGTCTGCCATAGTATTCCACTCCCCTATCAGATTTGACAATCTTTATTGATCTTCCCAATTGATTCTCAGCCTCTATCTTGAAGATCTTGAATTTATCAAGAACTTCAGACTTCTTTTAAGCAAGAATATATATCAATATTGGGAATAATCATTTATAAATGTCAGGAAATATCTCGCATTATACAATGTAACCGTGTAGGGATCACTAACATCCATATGTATAAGGTCCAATAAGCCTGAAGCATGAGTTGACCCTTCTTCTTAATCTTGGTCAACTTGCCCCTGTGACAATCGACACGTGTCTCTAGATCGCTGAAAGTTTAGAGTTGGGAGAATGTTATCCTTTATTAGTCTCTCAACCCTCTCCCTAGAAATGTGACCAAGGTGTTTATGCCACAACATGTACGATGTGTCCTTTATAGAGGTCCTCTTTTGGGTAACATGTTTGGCAATAGACGAAGAGGCATACATCTCATTAGGAGTAAGACACATACTATATAGTCTGTAGGATAGAAAAGATTGTACCGATATGTCTTGTATTGATAGAAATATTTAAAACTTCATTATCAAATACAAAACGATAACCTTTCCTTTCCAAAACTGATACAAATATCATATTCCGTCTAAAAAACAGTATATAAAATGTGTCTTGTAGATATAAAATAACCTTGTATCAAGGTTTAATCCTACATCTCCTATATACAAAACGTTGACCTCCTCATTGTTGTCGACCATCAACTTTTGCTCCCCTCTAATTGGCCTTCTGCTGGATATGAACTCCTATATCGTGGAAGCAACATGGTTAGAAGCTCTACTATCTAACCACCAAGAACTTAATATGGATATAGCTACATTGGATTCATGAATCATAAAGGCCGAGGAGTTACCAGCTGACATATTCTGCTTGACCTTCCAAAGCTTGTACTTCTGGCAGTCAGACTTTCTGTGCCCTTTCTTCTTACAGAAGAAATATCTCATCCTCTTAAGCTCATGTGGGTCCTTTGCAATGCTCACTTGCCCACTCTGAATTTGAGGAGAGGGTTTGGATATCTTACCTTTACCCTTGCCCTTAGGCTACTAGAGTTTGGCCTTCCCCTTACCCTTCACGGCTGCAAACATAGCTGAATGAGGAGAGCTCTTTCTCTTCTCCTCTGCTGCAGCACACCGAGAAATCAAGGCATTGATGTCCCAAGTCTCATCTAGTGAGATGTAGGATGTGACCAACATCTCAAACTTCAGCGGAAGAGTGTTCAGTGCCTGATGCACTATTAAGTCGTCAGGGATCAGCATATTAAGTGCCTTAAGCCTACTTTGAAGGTGCACTATCCAAATGATATAATCCCACATGCCTCCTTCTCTCATGTACCTCATGGAGAAAAGCTCCTTAATCAGGGTGCTTTTCTCAGAATTAGAAGAGACCCTATACCTCTGGGAGATGCTGTCCATGAACTCCCTTGCTATAGTCGTGTCTGCTAGTCTGCTCAGCAGGTGATCCAGTATTGACCTCCTGATGGTCAAATAGCATAGCCTGTTTGACCTTTCCCAGGTCACCGTAGTTGCTTTGTTAGCTTCTGAGCTGACATCTGTAAGTGGGGGTAGTCGCTCAATGTGTATAGCTATGCTGATATCTGCTATTTCCAACGCGAAGTCCATGTTCTTCTTCCATTTCTTGAAATTAAAACTAGTCAAGGTTTTAATAGTGACATCATTGTTGTTGACTGAGAAAGTGACTGAAAAATAGAAAAGACAATGTTAAAATCAGTATAAATGTGGGATAATAGCGATACTATAAAGCATTAAAATAGTATCTGTTCAGAGAATCTGATTGCACATATTATAAAACACCTGTGGGGTAAATACATAATATATGCAATTAGACATCTATATAAAAGTGATCAAAGTACAAACCATCAACTCTCATAATACTACCACCTGTGGGTAAATAGATTATTTAAGTAACAGTCTTCTTCTATCAAACGCTTTTATGTACATCTCCAAATATCATATAAGGTCAACACCTGTGGGTAGAATAACCGAAAACGAGACCAGAGACATCCCCAAACATGCAAGTGGTATAGTCTAAATGTTGACTTAAAAGACCACTGTGGTAACTACAATCTTATCAGTACCTAAAATGTAGCACAAACATAAAGTATACAACTTTATGTCATCCTCACATCGTATAGGGGCATAATGCATATGAAAAGTAATTATAAATGCAAAAACTAAATGCACAGTCAGATAATCACATGCAAAAACTAAAAATATTGTCTTCAAAACTTTATTTAAGAATTTTATTTAAAAAATCTCAATCAGAGTATCCATTGTACTTTTCGGATACCAAATCTACTACACGAGACATAAAACTTTAAGTGTCTCCCTTATGTGCTATTCGAAATACAAAAATGTACTCAAAATCGGTTTTAAAAAAGCTTTCAAAATTTTATAGAAATCCAATTACAAATGTAATCAATCCAGAAAAATTAAAACATCACTTTAAAAAATTCCTGGACCCGAAAATTGACCTAAAAATACTCGGGATAACTTTATGGAAATTTTTGAATTTTTTGGGTACTGTAGCATGTCCATACGATTAACGTCAGCATGGCATCAACCTTTGACGTGGAAACATGTCTGCTGCGTGTGTGGCGTGGGTGCACATGCGATGACGCGTGCCAAATGCGTCTGGAGAGAGCAAGCCACGACAGCCCAAGTCAGCTGCGCGCATGCGACGACGAGTGCTAATTGCGTCAAGCGAATGTGAGCCACGTGCGGCTACTATGGGCACACGCTGTCATGTGTCCTCCATCGACAGGTGCCACGTGGATGAACCAGATGGGCACGTGCACCGCACTCGCCTGCTTTCCAACGCTCAGGGCATGCACCCAATTGTATTCTCTGTCTTCGACGCAGGAGGCAATTTCTGGCATATCGGAGGTTCGATTTTTGCTCCGCTTGTCCCGTTTTCTAAGACTAACCTTATGTATATTACTTCTACGCATTTATGTACATAAAAAATCGAAAAACAAATAAAAAACAGAGAAAAACCACATGAAATGAAAAATCGAAAAACCTTCATTTCCAACAATTCGATCACGTAACCACTCTGATAGCACGTGTAATACGTAGAACAAATCTTATTATGTATCCAGAATCGGTCATGAAAGAATTAAAAACAAAGGAATGCGGAATACTTGATTTCGATTCCATCTGATGTTCCGAAGCAGTTTCCGACCTCCAAATAAGCTCGAATCTCCCTGAGATCTTTATAGGAAACGCTCACTGGCACGTGATCTAGGTCTTTCTATAGTTTCCTTAAAGCACGAGCGCTCTTAAAGGGTCAGAGCTCTGAATGCTCGTGAATGATATGAGTAACTGCAGGAGATCATATCTTATATATATAGCTTCCATATCGGGCTTTCCCATCACAAGGTTGATATAGACCAGGTCCACACTAAAAATGACACATTTTCTACCCGACTTTGACCCATTTATCTAGATCATTTATTAGGTTACTTTATTACCTTTGTTTAGATCAAATTAAGTCACTTAACCAGTAATTGATTGAAAAGACCAAAAATTACAATTAATAATTGTCCATTATAAAGGAAAATAACAAAATTGCCAATAAGAGCAAATTTGTGTTTCAATATTAGCTTTGCTCATCATCTTTATGAATAAAATTACGCATTTCAATATAATAGTGTAAAAAGAATTCAACTATCCATGTTAAGTCTAGTCAAGTGGCTTTGCAAAAAAAGACTAAGAAGATAAAATATAAAGCTTTGATAACAAATTTCTTTTGGAAACACTTTTGATTGTAGAAATATGAGTTAGTCTTATTCACTATTATTTATAAACTCTTTCAATATTTTGAAAATTTTTTTATTTTTAACAAGAGAACTACTCACATTCAAGGTTGAGATAGTTTCTTTCAAAACACTCTTTTCTAAATAGATTTTTTATTATTATTGTGCTTAACGAGTAGCATCATAAAGCACATTATCACCCTCAAATGACAATAAAGTCATAGCCAATACTAAATGCAAAAGAAGGGTAGAGACATTTTTTTAACTTTGAGAAACTAAACAGCAAGAAAAGTGCTCTCTCATCTACGCTTTTCCTATTTATCCAACAGCTCGTCTCTTACGACTTATACTTTCTCTTATGACTTACGTTTCTTTCTTATGTCAGTTTTTAAGCTAGTCTTTATGGCTATCTGTAACCAACGTTGCACTATAAGAATCACAGTTGCGTCCACGGTAAATCAAAGGGTAAATTATAAAAAAATTTCAAATTTTAGTCAACTTTACAATATTAATCAAAATTTCCGAAATTAATAATAAAATATTCTTAATTTTCAATTTATCACAAAAATATTATCTCGTGAAACCCATAATTAATAGTGTTGACGTGACAAACTATGTCAATAAACTTACGTGAAAATTAAAATCTATATCAAATTATTAAATTAAAAATATAAAAATTTGCTAACCATAAATTTATCTCCCAAACTGACACTGGTTTCTTCCTCTCCCAACATTGGTGGGCGACAACATCAAAAGATTTGTTACTCACTTTAGCTAATGTTCCTAGACAGATCCCAGCCAGTAAGATAATGTTATGATAAGACATACTTTGTTAAATTCTTCGCTAATTAAGAACTAGAAGATCTTGATAATTTAGATATGAAAGTTCATGTGGTAGATAACTAGATATTAGTTTATGAAACTATTTACTAGTAGAGCTTTGGTTTTACAAGTTTAACATCATAATATCACAACTAGTAGGAAGATCAATTCCACTTGTGAAATTAAACTGAAAAAACTAAAAACAAAAGTGCATTTTAACATATTCGAACCCAGAAATAAACAACTCAACTCAAAAAACCTAAGCTTTAACAATCTAAATAACATAATTTCGACCACTATCTCATAAAAATTTTGTGCTTTTTATGGACACCCCTACCCACCAGCATCCTCACGGACCTCACCTTACCCTCTTCAATAAGTTTAAGGCAACCTCGATGCTTTGATTGGCCATCTTCGAGTAACTTTTGAAGAAAATAGAGGCAAACTCAAAGTCAATCCCTTTGGGACTTGAGTTGTTAGAGTTTTCCTTCGTGACGTTTGTGATTTGCAATCCAAAACAAGAGGGATTAGCTATAAGAAGAAAAAGTGTAAGTGACTATTACAATAACAAATCCAAACTCTACCGCCACCATCAAGTGTAGCTTAATAAAAAGAAAGAAATAGAAAGTGGGAGAGCAAGACATTGGTGGCAGCTTGGGAGATAAATTTTAGGGTTAATAATTTTTTTCCAATTTTTTAATTTAACAATTTGACGTGGATTTTAGTTCTCATATGTATGCTAGTTTTTAAATAGGTTTGCTGATGTAACTTATCACATCAATACCGTTAATTATAAGGTTAACTTTGAGAGATTTTTGCAAAAAATTTGAAAGTTAGAACATTTTTATTGCTACTTTCAATACTACTAATTAGAATTGCAAAATTAAGTAAAGTTTGAAAACTTTTTATAATCTATCCTAAATGAAATATGGTTTTAGTACACATCTCCGTCACTTTGGTAGTTGGAGATTTTTTCTCTTTTTATTTTATGTTAGGAGTTCCTTCTCTCAACTTTTTTGTCAAGCCTGTCGATTCTTTTTCTTTTTTTCTCCTTTTTATATTTTTTCAGGTTTATGTTTTTTTCTCAAGATTTTTCACTTTTAATTAAGGAGAGAAAAACCTAGGCAAAAAAAATGTAGAAAAAATAAACATAGGAGAGCAAAGACAACACGAAAAATGAACTAACTATAAAATAAGAGTTCTGAGTGTTAAGGTTTGTGTTATGACATTTTAGGCATTATTTGTAATTGAAAATCTTTGATTATTTGAGCAATATTATTATGTTGAACATTCTACCTTATGTAGGACTCTTTGAACATGATGTTTATTTGAGATAAAAACCCTAATCATGATAGGATTTAATTGAAATAAAATCATCATATCTTGACTAAGATATATAAGGTGCAAATTTTTGGTGATTTTTGTAGCTATCTTTGGGAAGCCTATTTTGGTGATAATGGTTATCTACGGTAGTAGAATTTATGGGGATTATGAGATGATTTGTAGCTGCATTTCTATCGGGTTTTGTGTGATCTTTTAGACTAAAATCATGTAGTTTTCTTGGCAATAAAAAACGTGCAATAAAGCTGTGTGTGTAGCAGCGTTTTCTTAGTTTTGTGTGAGCAATTACATGCTTTATTGAACTATTTTTAGCAACTGTGTTTCTGCAAATGTGGGTGAATAATTGGACTATTACTCCATCATTTTGTGATGAAAAAACGACTACAATATGTTGACTTGGTAGTTGAAATTTTGTGGATCTTGAACTATTTTTTGGAGCTGATTTTGTAGTAATCCTATCCAGATTTGTAGATGTGTGTTTACTCTATTGGTTGCATGAATTTTCTAGTCTATTCATATATAGTTTTTAAGTGAAAAACATCTAGGAGACATTGGATTTGCTAGTTATAATTTTGGTGATCTTGCACTATCTTTGGTAGCTGATTTTTGGTGACTTGGGCAATCTTTTATGGTTATGTACTACACTCATTAATTGGAATTTTTGGATAGCTCCTTAATGAGTTCTTTAAGAGAAACAACGTGCAGAGTTTTGGTTGATTGTATAGTTGTATTTTTATAGGGTTTCAGTAGTGAAACAATTATTCAATTGATGAACATATAGTAGCTGAATTTTCTCTGGTTTTGCAAACATTACACGATCTATCCATCATTATTGTGTAGCTATGTTTTCTATCTGTTGTGTGATTTTTCTAGGCTATCTTGGTGTGCTTTTTGGCTAAAAAACGTCCAACAGTTTTCATGGGTTTACAACTCTTTTGTTTTGACGTTTTGGTGATGAAACGTTAATGTTTTTTTTTTAGTTTTCATGGCTACTATGCGTGAGATATCTCAGTGACATTATTGAAGGTTCATAGTAGAATTTTTGGTGGACAACTTCCCAATCCTTCGTTGAAGAAGCTGGATATTTTAGGGGAGTTGTTTGTCTTATCTCAAGTGTCTTTGCTTATGTCCTTATTGTTTCTATCACTTGAGTTATTTTATTTTTATTCTTTATTATCAAATATTGTTAAGAAAATTCTCTGTTAAGATTAGCGCGAGATAGTCGTATTATTGGGAGTGAAATGCTTTTACAGGTTGTGAGGACAAGAGATAGTATCAAAGGTAGGATAAGTCAGCTCTATAATGACATGAGTAAAAATATTTTATTCTTTGGTGAAAGTTATTAAGCTTAGTGAGAGTTCCGCAGACATAAGCAAGATGTGTCGAACTGTGTTACCAAATTTTCGGTGTTAATTTGTGTATTCACATTTGATTTTTTTGTTTTCTTTTTTTTTCATAAAGCTTATAACTTTTGTGGTTGATTCATAATTTGTGCAAAAATATATCCTTAGGGATTTTTAGGGAGACACAATTTGGAAACAAAAAGGTAATAATTCAATAATGAAGAAAAAAGAGAAAAAAAACACAAAATATTTGGGAGTTAAAATAAAACAAAAATTAGAGTGATCATGAACCAAAAAAGAATTAGGAGTTAAAGGAGTAATGGAAAAGTATGAGAAACAATTTAAGACAAAAATTGAAGATACAACACTAAGTTAAAAGAAGAAGAATTTTTGATTTGATTAGATTTATTTAAAATTAGTGCTAAATTAAGATTTTTTAATGTTAACTAAGGTTTATTATAATTAATTAGATTTTATTAAAATTAATTAGAAATTAAAGATAATTGATTATATGATAACTTAACTTTAATTGAACTAAGTGATCTTATAATGGGATACAACACTTAATTACGATAATAAGGATTTTATCAGTTTATAATTAAATATAAATAATTTAAAAATATTTAAAAATTTTCAATACTTGATATTAAAATTTAATATGTATTATAATATAAAAATTACAACTAAACTTGGAGTGCTAGCTTAATTTTTTAATACCTGGGACTTATTACTTGCATGATTCCCATCTAGCTAGGA
Organism: Erythroxylum rotundifolium; assembly: GCA_027563915.1. NCBI lineage: Eukaryota > Viridiplantae > Streptophyta > Magnoliopsida > Malpighiales > Erythroxylaceae > Erythroxylum > Erythroxylum rotundifolium. The sequence continues at coordinate 11,426,761 of JAOSBO010000209.1, forward strand.
TTGAGACACATACTAGAGAGATGGAGTAGTAAAATTCTAGTCCTTTGGCTAGAGGATGTCAGGATAACCACCCTTAAACATTCACGGACACATTAAGTAAGAATACAAAGTATCTTAGTTGGCATTATCCAGTTGTAGTTATACTCAAATCCTAGGAATAATTACTTCTATTTCTTTTTTGGACACAAGGCAGTGTCCGGGCCATGAATTCACTTACGTATCATAGTGTCATTTCCTAACTCACATTTAATCTTGAAATTTTCTTTAGCTTGGCTGGCTACGATACGTAAGCCAAATGGTAATTGGATAGTTGTACTTTACTGACTAGATATAAGAATAAATCTTGTTTTATTCATTAAGCTTTGAAGATGACAGAACTGTCTGATCTGTAATTATGATTTCGTAATATGTTAAGGTAGTTATGTTCTATTGATACTGAAAAATTTTAACCAAATCAACCATTTAATTACAGTGGTAACCACCAGGAATTCTAATCAAGTCCCTACCGTATGTTTTATCTTTGGTAGGAATTTTAAAGTGTTTGATGCATTACGTATTATATGAGTTTCCAAAAACGTGTGTGCATTGCTAAGCTCTAGGAACAATGAAATCCTAGCGGATAACATATAGAACTACACATATAATTCGATGATACGACATATAAGTTGAGATGATTTGGTTTATTATTTTAAAAGATAGAGCTATAATATTATTATCTTTATGGAAGTCACTTTTTCTGATCCTGTCTG
>JAOSBO010000209.1:11459009-11479999 GCA_027563915.1 Erythroxylum rotundifolium
CTAGGATGCTGTGTGGTTTGCAGTTGGTTGCTCGGTAGTGCACCTTTATCGTGGGATACGTGTCGGAACGACCTGCGAGCGTCCCGATGTATACCCTACGGTAAGGGGGTGCTACAGTTACAATAGGTAGTGATTAACAAAGTATTGATAAGTTAAAATAATTTCTTTAATTGTCCTTTCCTATCTACTTTTTTTTTGTTTTGAAAGTTTCTCAGTCAAATGATAGGGTATACCTCAGTCAAAAAAATTATACTAAAATTTTGATCAAATTTCCCAATTTTATTAATAACTAACCTTGTGCTACACCAATGGATCTAAATCTAAAATTAATGAAAAATGTTGGTTGACTATTGCTTGATCTTATTCTATACATATATCTTGTTAGTAGTTTCATATTCCTCATAAGTTATATCTTTAAATGTATCATTGAATCATTTGATACATAAATAATACCATAGGATGGGATCTATTTTTCTCTTCCACTTCTTTACAACTAGTAATATTTACTAATGTTAATTATGTTGGATACCTTGATGTATATTGTTGTATAATTAGTTAATGTGTTTTCTTAAGTTTAGCACCTATTATGTGAAAATGCAAAAGGCAAGATCATGTTGCTAGACATTTAATAACGCATAATATCCCCCCATGCCTTTAATTAGTTTAAAAATTGTTTGGTTTTGTTGATTTCTTTTTAATTGCGATATCTCATTTAATCAACCTGCATCTCTTTTAAGTGATAAGATTAATATTATTTGCATGGTCACTAATCTTGTTCACCATGAATATACAAAATATATTATGGTTGATTGTCATTATAGTAACGAACTTGTACAAGACCAATCTCTTCGACTTCATTACATTCTTTCTCAAAATTAAATTGCAGATTTGCTCACTAAAGTTATGAAATTTATTGGATACAAGTATCTAGTTGATAAATTAATGCTTGTTGACATTTAAAATAAATTTGATAAGAGATGTTAGCTATAAAAACTATAATACATGAAATTTAGGCTATAATATGGTCTTGATTATGAATAAATTATAGTTGATCTATAACAGTCTAGACTACCCGCCCACAGATATTGTCCATTTCACAGTTTTTCTCTTCCTAGCCTAGCTAGGAAAACGCGTCTTTAGGAGAGTGGTATTGATATCCTTATAATTTGTAATAACCCAGACCACCCGCCCACAGATATTGTCCGTTTTGGAATTTGGGCTAAGCCTAAACCCTCACAGTTTTGCTCTTCCTAGCCCAGCTAGGAAATCATGTCTTTAGGAGAAAGGTATCCATACCCTTATAAGGCATACTTCATTCTCCTCTCTAGCCAATATGGGATTTCACACTATCCACCCCCTGAGGGCCCAGCCCTCTTTAGGGATCAGTCTAGCTGGCACAATAGGTTGGGAACTGGCTCTAATACCATTTGTAACAGCCCATACCACTCACCTGCAGATATAGTTCGTTTAAGGCTTTGGGCTCAACCCAAACCCTTAAGGTTTTGCTCTTCTTAGTCCAACTAGGAAAACGCGTCTTACAATGGAGAGGTATCCATATCCTTATAAGGCCTACTTCGTTCTCCTCTCCAACTGATGTGGGATTTCATATTATCTACCCCCTTAGGGCCCAACCCTCTTTAGGGCTCAGCCTAGTTGGTATAATAGGTCGGGAATCAGCTTTGATATCATTTGTAATAGCCCAGATTACTTGCCCACAGATATTGGCCGTTTTGAGCTTTCGGCCCAGACCAAACTCTTATGGTTTTGCTCTTCCTAGTTGGCTTGTGAGAATCCCACATCAGTTGGAGAGGAGAACGAAGTATGCCTTATAAGGGCATGGATACCTCTCCCTTACAAGATGTGTTTTTTACCTGGGCTAGGAAGAGCAAAATCGTGAAGGTTTGGGCTAGGCTTAATGTCCAAAACGGACAATATCTATGGGCTGGTAATTTGGGTTGTTACAAATGGTATCAGAGCTAGTTCTTGACTTGTTGTGCCAGCTAAGCTAGGTCCTAAAGGAGTGAATAGTGTGAAATCCCACGTAGGTTGGAGAGGAGAATGAAGTATGCCTTATAAGGATATGGATACCTCTCCCCCTTAAGACACGTTTTCCTAGCCAGGCTAAGAAGAGCAAAACCGTGAGGGTTTGGGTTGGGACCAAAGCCCAAAATGGATAATATCTGTGGGTGGGTGGTGTAGGTTGATACATGATCATTGTAATATATCTTTCTTAGTTTCTATTTACTCATTATATATACTTTTTGTATATTTAGAGAGGACAATAAATACAAGGAATATATAATTTTTAGATTAAAATATTATATATCCCAAAATTGCTCTTTCTTTTGATTATCAAACTAATGTAAGATGTTAAGGAAGAATTGCTTTAACCTCGTGTCACATATGGTTTCTCCTAGATTGTCAAATAGATTAGATCACAAAAAAAGGGGTTAGAAAGGGATTATTTGCCTTCTCTCCAACCTGAGACCATCCCTTCATTTTCCTTAGCCAATCAGTCCTCCCACACTCATACTCATCCTCTACCTTTCTTCTTTTTTTCCTTGTGACCCTATTACCTTTGCTTCCAAACTCTGCCCTTGTTCATCTTTAAACCATCACCTTTCCATTATTTTCTTGATCTTTAACCCATAGTTTGCATTTCTTCCTTCTAAAGGATGTTATACTAAGGGCATTTTGGTCATTTTACTTTTATCTTTAGTTCTCCCGCACTTAGACCTACTTCTTTTTGTACCTGCACAACTTTCATCCCTCTGTAAAAGCTATTCTATTACTATGCAAAGCCCCAAACCTCATTTACAACAAAACTTTGACATAAAGGATTTTCCTCCCTTACTGTCCTTTGGAATAGTATATACACCCCCTTTACCTTCCCCTAGTTTAGCCCAAATTGCTTCACCCTCAACCTATTTTCCTACTAAAAGAAAATCTTAGAAATAAGTAGTTTGAAGGTTCCTCTTATCTTTCACAACATTTTTGCCCTCCTACGATTAAAGATGACTGAATAGTTATTGCTCTAGATTTGGAAATTCTTCAGGAAGGAGTTAAATCATGGGAGAACTCCCTATTGAAATCTTATAAAAAAAGAGGCCTACGTTTCTTGTCATCCAAGGCAACATCAATATGGAAAAACAAAGAATTTATTGAAGCTTTAATAGCAGAAGACAGATACATCATTTTCACTTTTTTCTCTAAAGCTCAAGCCCTTAAGATCATTGAAGAAGGGCCATGGCATGTCTCTAAATTTCCACTCTTCCTATAGCCTCGGTAGTCTAGTTTCCAAGTTGAGTCTAACAAACACAAGGTTATTCCAATAGGGGTGAATCTATACAACGTTCACCTTGAACATTTGATAACAAAATATTTAAGTATGATTCCTAGTTTCGTAAGTAAAAGGAATTGAAAGAATGAGATACCAAAGACTTACCTAAAGCCATCCTAGTTATGAGATTAGGAATCGATGGAGCTCTATATGAAGATAATATGGTGGTCCAATACTAATGGAAGCCTATCCTTATTTCTTAAGGTAAGAAATGGATCCCTACGGATAAGATTTTTCAAAGGTTTAATTATGGGGAGCTAATGGGAGAAGGGAAAGTTGATCAAGGGTTTGGAATTGGCATCATGTGTAAGGAATCAACTCCTTGTCCCTCCACAATAGAAGGACATAAAAATATTAATATACCTGCTATTGGAAAAGTGTTCATTGTGGAAGAGTTGCCTGATAACGCTAATGATTATACAAATACTCTTGATCAGATGGATGTAAATCCTCCACGTTCTGAAAAGAATAAAGAAGATGATCCTTTTATTGCGGAATTTTTATTAGCCACTAAAAAGAAATCCAATAGGAGCAAAAGTAAGGGCTTCAAAAATAAAGCTTTTTTATATAAGAAAGTCATCACATGGAATATGAAGGGGATCAACTTCCATAAAGAGCTCTCAGATTTAAGGGATTTTGTTTACAATTTGAAACTATAGACCTTTGCTCTATTGGAAACCAAAATTAGACTTGATAATCTTAGGAATAAACTGGGTTCTAAATGGAAAATTTTCTCTAACCATCAAGCTCATGGGTATGAGAGAATCATTATAGGATATGATCCTATTTTTTGTGAATGTTGAAGTTTTTGAAATGGACATGCGAGTAATCCACCTGAAATGGAAACTTATTCAGGAAAAAGTTTAACTTTTTCTCCTCATTTATATACAGTGCTAATCATGCTTTACAAAGAAAGCTCTTATGGGACAACTTTATAGATTTTCAGAAGAGCGTGAATGGACCTAGGCTACTATATGGGGACTTCAATTCTACCTTTTATATAACTGATTCTGATGGACACAACAGCCTAAGAATCTTCTTATCTAACTTTATTGATTGTGTGGATGAATTGGGAGTTTTTGCCTTAAAATTTCAGGGTCATTTCTACACTTGGAGCAATAAACAGTCTGGTAGATGGACATTAAGGAAGAAATTGGATCGTACCTTGGTGAATTAGGATTGGCTAACCTAATTTCCTGATAGTGTGTCAAAATTTCTAGATCCATTATTTTTAGACCACTCACCAATGTAGGTAGATAATCTTTTCCAAATTCAGGAAAGGAGTGGTACTTTTAGATTTAACAACTTTTTGATTAAGGATGATGGATTTTTTAAAGCACTCTAAAGGGGATTGGAGCTTTCAATTATGGGAGGTTCATCAATTTATTTGTGTCCAAAAGTTTAAGGATATTAAATTTGAGATGAAAAGCCTTATAAACATAACAACTACCTTTATATAAGTAGTTATTGCTAAAGCTAAAAATAAACAAGCCCTTATTCAAGTTAAACTTGCTAGATATCCTACCAGCTCTCTTTTATTGGAAATTTAAAAGACTCTCTTAAGAAATTATCTATAAACCACTAGAGACTATGACAGCCTCATAGAATAAAAGGCCAAAGCCAACTGGATTAAAGGAGGAGAAAGGTGCATTAAATTCTTGTTTAACCATATTTTCACTAGGAAAAACACAAATAGAATCTTCATCTTAAACTTCCTGATGGTAGTGAGATTTCTTAATAAAGGAATCTCTTGTATAAAGCTGAGAGATACTTTAAAAGCTATTATAGTTTTTCTCATACACTAATAACTTCTACTCCTCTTTGCTCTTTAATTAAAAAGATAATCTCTCAGGAGAAAGTTGCATTTATCTTTAAGCCTGTAGAGGGCAAAGAGATAGAAGAGGTGGTCTCTAAAATCAGCCTAAACAAATCTCTAGGACCTAATGGCTTTAATGGTTACTCCCTTTTAAAAACTAGTAGGAAATTGGTCCTATGGTGAAGAGAGCATTAATTGAATTTTTATCAAGAGTAATGCTACTGAAGTTGATCAACAAAACTCATATTTGATTGATTCCTAAGTCCTCTTGCCCTTCTTCCTTTAAAGATTTTAGACCTATTGCAAGCACCAATTTCTTATACAAGTTAATTTTTTAAATTCTAGCAAACAGGTTGAAGATCTTGGATTCTCTAATCTCTGATAACTCGAGTGAATTTATTCAAGGAAGAATGATTGGTGATAACATCTCTATTGTTTAAAAAATGATGAAAAAGTATCGAAGGAAGAATAGTTCTCCTAATTTTATAATAAAAGTGGACTTCAAAAAGGCTTTTAACTATGTTGAAAAGGGCTTTATCCTTCAAACTTTAAAGACTTTGGGATTCCTTAATATGTTTCTTAGGTGGGTTAAGGTTTGTATTACATCTCCTTCCTACTCATTTCTAATTAATGTTATGCCTACTGGTATTTCAAGTGTAGCACCCCACTCCCATACGACACGTGCCTGTAAGTCTATACAACATTCGCGCATATGCCAAGTAGGAGCAATGTTTTAGAGCAATCACTTTCACTTATCTCATGGCATCACAAATTTAAAACACAAATAACACAATGTCTAAAACCCAATTCCTCATTTCATTTCATAAACAAAATGTACATTATAGCATTACATACATCATCCATGTATATACAATACCAAAAACCTATCAGATTCTACAGTTCTGTTTACAAAAATTATGTTACATGTATGAGGAAATATACAAAAGTTCCATCTAAATTCTTCAGTCCTAGCTGACCGACCTTTAAGCCATTTCTTCTATCCCGAAAGCACTACTAGATTCCTTTTAAGTTGTCTTAGAAGTTAAGTCATCTCTCTCGAACCTGAAAAGTCAACGTTACAATTTTGGTACATTTTGCAAACTCAGTGAGTTAACCATCCTCGATGGTTCACTCATAACACATAACACAACAGTTCACATAATCACATAATAATTCTCATCATTTCATTTATCATCATGTGGCAATACAAAAACACTTTATTCATGATTTTTCACTTTTCTCAATCAACACAATTAAAAAAAACATTTCAATAATTCAAAACATACATATCAAAGTATATGTAATGCTCATAAAACTCATATTCAATTATTACGTTGTTATGACTAAGGGTCTTTTTCACTGTCCTGTATCCATTGTGGATACTAGGCTCATTACTTAATTGTCCCTTATTCGTTAAAGATACAAAGCTTATTATACATAGTGAGCCAAAGGCTCTTATCATTTTCTAAGCTTTAAGTTCTTTTTCGGTGGCTACTCTAGTCACAACTGCCTTTATGTTATCATGCATTCAGGTAGTGAAATGCATCACATGTATTCGATCAATGTCTAGTGCTCAATCGTCCACATTCATCATTGGACCATTGGCCCGGCATTCAACAATTAAGTTAAGTATCACTTATTCAGTCAAATTCACATACATTGAGCACTTCCAATATGTTTTTCACGCGTCAAACTCCTCGGACAATCAATGTTCGGAATCAACACATTCACATCACATAACAATTCAATACAGAATTTAAACTAAACAATAATCATGGTGAGACCATCTTAGGTTACTCACGATTTGCTCCAAATAGCTTATTGCCTTGAGGTTCCGGCAACGTTTGGATGAGATCGCTCTAATTGCTCCTCTATATCATGCAACACATACATTTACACACATTACATCTTTGCACAATTACATAACTCATTTATGCATATATGTATATATGGATTATGTACAATGCATGCTCAATGACAATCCCAGGTACATTTCCTTAATACACGTTTCATATTCAATCAACATCATCTTCCAATCATTCTTTAATACCTAATACACTTTACTAACTTTAATCACCTCATTCATCATCAACTAGGGTCAGTTAAGATCCCATTCAAGCCTAAATACATCACATGGAAACACTCTAGCATTAATTTGTTCATATAACACTCAAAAGATAACTTTTTACCCCTTAGGTCTACCCACAATAGTGGTGTCCTTGCGCGACAGAAACTTCTGGGACTGGCCATAATCGTGGTGGTCCAGCCACCATCGTGATAGAACCAGATTCTGGCCAAGCCAAAATCATGGGGTGAAGGCCACAATCATGACAGAAACCTATTTTTGTTAGGCCACGATCGTGCCCTGCACTATCTTGCTCCATTCACACGAATTCAATATAGATTCTAACATCAATTTCACTCCAATTTTCCACAATTCACTTCCTCTAATGCAACATCATTTCATACTAACTCAGTTACTAAATTCATTGCGTTAAACTCTCAAATCTCTACTCAGTTAATTCACCATTTCCAACTTAATCTCATTATTCATGAATTCCTATCTCATTCCATAATATATTTCATTCAGAATGCATCCAATCATTCATTTGAATAGTTCATTACTTATAATTCATAACCATCTTCATTTCTACCTCAATTGCCAATTTGAACATTCACAAAACAAGTCATGCAAGGTCATTAATCATACAACAAAAAATCATTTCATCAATCCCTTATTAGTATACCAAATTTTCATTTCAAGAATATTACTCTAACCATCCTTTCTTATACCTTAAATTCTTAATCCAATTCATCCACAGATAGCCTATATCCAACATTTTCATATTCTCAAGATAAAAACATAACATATGAATTCATTCGTCAATTCTTTACTTTCATTAAAACTCTAAAATAGAACATGATCTCATCTCTTCATTTTCCAACTTTCAACACTCTTTCAATCAACATTTTCAATTCAACCATCTCTAAATCACTTATGGCATAACTCATAAATTATCATTTATCATAACACAAAAACAAGACATAACCCTATTTACTTCTTTATCTAAGCATCATCATATTTCAACTTCCTTTTTATAATCATTCATCCCTTAAACTATCATCATAAGTGCTTTTTATTAAGCAACTCATGACTAACATTAATATACTAAAATTTAGAACATAATCCCTTTATTATACACCCACATTAAAACACATATAAAATTTCATGATCATCAATCTCAAATCATTCTTCATATTAGTTTCATTTATGACTACCCATGAAGATTAAAGCATAACTTACTTGATAAAAACTTCAAACTCTTTAAGATCTCACTTAACCCTAACTTTCCATGCATCCTATGCACATCATCATAGAGGTTGGGAAGATTAGGTTTTCTAGTGAAAATTAAGAAGACAACAAGATGGGAGAAGCAATTGATAGATGAAAGCAAGATATAAGATTGATGAAGGCTTGGTAAATCAAAAATCGTGAAGAAGGAAAGAAGAAGAAAGTCATGAAGAAGATGAAAGAAGATAGCAAGTGTAAGACAACAAAAATACTTGTCTTTCACTAGTAAATATCGTATAGGATATGTGGGGAGCGGTAGTGACACTTGTCACTTTCCTATGGTTCCATTTGGACTCCTTTTTAATAACTAGTGTATTTGTCTCTAATTTCATATCCAGTTATCTCCCTATTTTCAATGACACTTATCGATAATTTCTAAGGTCATTAATGAAAATTTACATTGCCATTTGACTCTTATTTCTACTACCATAAATCAATCGTCCTACCACTTGGCATTTTTCCTAGTCCAAAAATACCCAAAAATTCAATAATTTCCTAAATTTCACCAAAAATTCTAAATCAACAAATATTATCACCAAATCGATTTTTCAAGACATATAAACCACAATTCATATCAAAATCACATTAATAACTCAATTATACCTAGAAATTATCGATGAATGCATGTATGATCTTTTTAATGTGTGTAATAATCAATTTAATGTGTATGCGTGCTAAATGATGCATGAGCATGAAATGCATGTCCTAAGTTCTCATTGCTATTTCTCCCATGTATAGTATTCTAAGGTTCTAACCCTTAATTTGGGAAAATAGGATGTTGCAATTCTCCCCTCCTTAATAAATTGTGCTCTCGAAATTCTTACCTGATTGTTCGAACAGGTGGGGACATTGTCTCCTCATGTGCTCCTCTGTTTCTCAAGTTGCTTCCTCACTCGATTGATCCTTCCAAAGGACTTTCACCAACGGAATTACTCAATTTCTCAACTGTCTCATTTGATTTCCCACTATCTTGATTGGTTCCTTAACATAACTCAGATTACTACCTACTTTTGTCTCTTAAGCTGGTAATATATGCATCAAATTAGATCTATACTTCTTAAGCATACTCACATGGAACATGTTATGTATCTGAGACATCTCATTTGGTAAGGCCAATTTGTATGGCAATGATCCTATCCTCTCAGTAATCTCATAAGGACTAATATACCTAGGGCTCAGCTTACCCTTTCTACCAAATCTCAACACTCCTCGCCAAGGTGATACTCTCATAAATACTCCGTCTTTTACTCTGTACTTCATATCTCTTCGATGTTGATCTATATAGCTCTTCTGTCTATCTTGAGCTACTTTTATTCTACTTCTGATCAGTTTCACCTTATCCACAGTATCCTCTATCAGTTCTAGGCCTTCTATCATTCTTAAACCCTCTTCATCTCAATACAGAGGCGAACAACATTTTATGCCATACAATGCCTCATACCACGCCATTCCGATGCTACTGTGATAGTAATTGTTATATACAAACTCAATTAAGGTTATATACTGACCCTATGCTCCTTGAAACTCCAATACACATCCTGTAAGCATATCCTCAATAGTCTTAATTGTCCTCTCACGCTGTCCGTCTGCTTAAGGATGAAATGTAGTACTAAAGTTTAACTTCGTACCTATAGTTGATTGTAGACTCTTCCGGAATCTCTAAGTGAATCTGGGATCCTTGTTTGATACAATGGACACTGGAACCCCATGCAACCTCACTACCTCATTTACATATCTTCGGGCTAACTGATCGAGTGAGTTATTCTCTGTCACCGGTAGGATATGGGCTGACTTTGTCAATCAATCTACCACAACCCATATAGCATCATTTTGCCTCGGAGTCTTTGGCAATCCCATTATGAAATCCATGGTAATTTGTTCTCATTTTCACTCTAGAATAGGTAATGAATGAAGCTTCCCAACCAAAGCCTGATGCTCAGCCTTAATTGTCGGACCCCATTTTCGGAGCCCGACGATCGCATCTCAATTAAGAGGTCCAAACATTTGACACAACCACTTGGACTCATAATTAAGCCCCCTTTTTGATGGCCCATCTCTATTCAAGCCCAATTATGTCACTGAATAGCATTGGTGAGTCCATAATTCGCACATATACATGCTTCGGGTCAGTTAGCTTAACTTCCTAACTTCGTCTTCTGTGTTTTGTTTATCATCTATGTTTGACTTTCTATCGACTGTGTTTTGTCTATCATCTATCTTTCCTATCGTCTATGTGTTGACGTGTCATTTGTGTGTTGACGTGTCATCTATGTTCCTTGCGTCTATGTTTCTCGTGTCTGTCCTTGCCTATCATTTGTCATTCCTATCGCCTGTGCTCTAATGTTATCACAGACGATACACTTCATCTATATTTCCCTTCAGTCTCTACTCTTCTACGCATTCCTCGCGTCTGTGTGTAACGTCATCATAGACGATTCCTTTCGTCTGTGCTTTTCTTTGCATCTATTGGTGACGTCATCACAGACGATACTCTTCCTCTATATTTTCCTTTAAATTCAGAACACAATCTCTCCAATTCTAATATGCTACTCTGAGACTAACAACCTTTGACAATTCCACAATTAAGATTATGCATGTATACAATTCTTTTTCCTAAATCTTTAAATTTAACACAAAAATCATACATATAAAGGAATTCAATTTCACTGTCCCATTTTTAACACAGTGAGAGTTTGTTACATGCCAATATACATGTTATCTTAAAACAAAATACATAAGATGCTCAGGATGGTATGCCTGTAAAGCTATCCAACATTACTAACTTAATACAAAGATTTATATCTATCTGGTAGTCTGAATGCCTTGCAAGGATCACTGCTCTTCTCGATTAGCACCTGAGGAGGGAAAATTGGGGGTTGAGCTACACAGCTCGGTGGCTAAAATACTTATAGCCATTAGCAATGAGCCACACAATCAAACATATATATATATATATGCATTCATAATTCAATCTCAGTGCATCATCACATAGGTCATATTGAATGTAATTTCACAGAAAAGCACCATTTAACATGTCAAATGAAAATGTACACACAATTGGCTTGAGGGTTCCGTAAAATGAAATAAAGAAACCGAAGTTTACTCCGTGAACAAAATGAGTTCATTTTTGGATCTCATAGCCCACAAGCGAGTAGTCGAGAAAAGGCTTTATGTCAACGTGCATGTGACTAACGAAACGATTCCACTCTCACCCAAACATAATCAATTTAGTCAATCATATGTTCATATTCTTATAGTTTTTCTTCTTTCCATTTAATCAAAATGCCATACATAATTTCAATGGCATACCAGAACCATACTCACAATTTAGCAATATCAAAATGCCATCTATGACATAACATGCATCATAATGCACTTTCCACATTGGAGCAATTTCACAAATTTAGAAATTTAAACAAATGGACATACATTTAGGCATTTTGCCCATTATACAATAACCGTAAATATTTTACCCACCTAAGACGCTTGACAATCCAAATTCAATATTGTCTTTCCTCTTCGTCTTAGATCTGGCTTGCTTGCTTTCCTATAACAAACCAAGTTCTCATTCAATAGAACATTCAATTTGAGAACCCATAGAACCGAAAGCATGAAATTGACTCTAAAATACTTAAACCTATACATTTTCCAAGTTCTTTGAACCAAAACCACTCAAAACTCCAAGAGATTAGAAATTGACTTACCTTAAATCTTCACCAACTAGTGAGATTCTTAGCTCTAAAGAAAGCTCTTTCCTTCCTCTTTCTTTTTCTCTTCTTGAGTAAACTCAAATTCTCTCTTTAAGACTAAGAAAATTCGTGACCTAGTTCAATCTTCTTTTAACTCCACCGAACCCCTCTTTTTCTTTCTCTGTCTTTTACTTTTAATTTTTTCTTCTTCTTTCCTCATTCACGTTTTTAGCCTTCTTATTTATAAGACAAATCTTTTCCTCCTCCCATTCTACCCTTAATGGGTGAGAAAGTCTACCTTACCCTTCCTTTAATGCCTTAGTGCTTCTAACCTTAGGTAATCTCCCAAAAATACCCTTATGCATCTTACAACTTCAACACTTTAATTCCCTCAATCCATGGATTAATTCCCCCTAAAAATGACATAATAACTAACTCTAATTAAAATGATTTATCTAATAATATCACAAAATTTATTCAAAACGTGCTTACTAAAATAAAATAAATCGGGGCCTAACATTAATCCGTTGGCATGTTGAGCACTTAGCTAAATAATCAGCTACGAGCTTCTTCATCCCTAGCCACCAAAAATATGTTTCTTCATATTATCAATGTCAGGCACACAGAACCTCTGCTTCAACCACACTGTCTCATCTCTCAATTCAAACTCAGAATCTGGATTCATTTTTATCTTCTCAATAAGTTTTACCATTTCAGGATCTTTATTCTGAAATTTTCTGATTCTATCATGTAATATTGGTCTCAATCTCAGTGTGGCTGTCAATGCCTCATTCTGCTCTAGATTCAACTCAACATTCAAGGCTCTCAATTGGACTAAACTCGATAACCTCGATATCTAAATATGAGCCAAACTACTATTGGATTTTCTACTAAAAGCAACTGCTACTATGTTAGCTTTTCATAGATGATACTCAATCGTACAGTCATAGTCTTTCAATAACTCTAGCCATCTCCTCTGTCTCATATTCAACTCCTTCTAACTCAACAGATACTTCAAGCTTTTACAATCGGTATATATCTGAAAAGTATCTCCATACAAGTAATGTCTCTATATCTTTAAAGCAAAGACCACTGTCGTAAGCTCTAAATCATGTACCAGATAGTTTATCTCGTGAGACTTTATTGTCTCGATGCATAGGCTATCACCTTGCCATATTGCATCAGTACACATCTCAATCCTTGATACAGAGCATCATTGTATACCACTTAACCCTGGTTCCAGATGAAATAGTCAACACCGATGCGGTAGTTAATTGATGTTTCAGCTCCTAAAGCTCCTCTGACACTCATTATTCCATGTAAAAGGCACATCCTTCCTCAGAAGTTTAGTCAGAGGGGCCGAAATCAATGAGAACCCCTGGACAAACCTCTGATAATATATGGCTAATCCAAGGAAACTGTGGATCTCTGCTACATTCTTTTGAGCCTCCCACTTCATTACTACCTCTATCTTCCTTGGATCTACTTGTATGCCTTGCCCAGTTGCTATATGACCCAAAAAAACTACTTGGTTCAACCAAAACTCACATTTACTAAATTTGGCATATAGCTGTTTCTCCCTCATGATATGTAGGAATAACCTCATATATTCAACATGCTCCTATCTGCTCTTCAAATACACCAAGATATCATCAATAAACACTATTACGAAATGATCCAGGCAGAGCTTAAACACCTTTTTCATCAAGGTTTTAAATACAGCTGGGGCATTAGTTATCCCAAGTGGCATTTCTAAGAACTCAAAATGCCTATACCTAATTCTAAACACACTTTTCAGTACAATAGCCTTAGCTATCTTCAACTGATAATATACAGAACTCAAGTTCAACTTAGTGAACACCTGAGCTCCCTACAACTAATCAAGCAAATCATCAATTCTAGGCAACGGTTCCTTGTTCTTCACTGTTACCCTATTCAGTTGCCTATAATCAATGCACAATCTCAAAGTTCTATCTTTCTTCTTCATAAATAATACTAGAGCTCCCCATGGTGAGACATTGGGTATGAAGAATCCCTTTTCCAATATCTCCTGCAATTGAGCCTTCAACTCCTTTAATTCCATAGGTGTCATCCTATATGGAAGAATTGATATAGGAGTGGCACCTGGAACTAAGTCAATCGTAAAATCTATTTCCCTATCTGAAGGTAAGCCAAATAACTCTGCGGGAAACACATCCAGGAACTCCCTCACAACAGGAATGTCCTGCATATTCTGTTCAGTTCGAGTATCAATGATGTGGGCCAGACGAGCCTCACATCCCCCTTGCATCAACCTCAAATCACTCATGAATGAGATAAGTCTGGTTGGCACTGCTTGACTAATACCTCCGAAAACTACTCTCAAATAATTAGGAGATTATAATATTTCCTCCTTTGTGTAGCAATTCATGATAACCCTATTAGCAATAAGCCAATCCATGCTTAGAATAATATCTATCTCCCTTAACTATAATATAATCAAGTTTGCTTTCATTTCTACCTGATCAATTCAAATCGAACACCTCTTACAGACTTCTCCTATTACTGTAGTACTATATATCGATGTACTCACCTCTAATCCATATCTCAACAGTTCTCTATCACAATGCAATTTAGATGTCAAACGCGGTGCAATAAAAAAGTGCGTAGATCCAGGATCTAGCAAAGTAAAAGCCTCAAAGGTAACTATAAACAACACACCTGCAACGACATTTGGAGAATTCTGAGTCTTCTATCTAATCATTGCATACACTCGGGCCTAAGACTGCAGTTGGTTGGTTCGTACCTCAGTCCTGATTGTAAGACTCCCAGAACTCATTCTGCCTCTGCCATGACCTCTCTGTCCAGACCCTCTGACTTGGCTCTACTAGATTGTAGTTTCTATTACCACTCCTCCTCTCCTACCAGACTGTGCTTATACACAACAGAACAATCGTTAATATGATGATCAAAAGAGCCACATCGAAGGCAAGCTCCTGTCAACTTCTAGCATTTAACACTGTGCTTCTTCCCATAATGCTCACAGGTCGATAACTGATCCGATACTACACCTCTTTTACTACCAGACTGAACAAAACTAACCCTCTGTTTGAACCTCAATAGTCTTGATCTAGCCGGTGGTTGATTATCGGTCCTGATGCTTGCTAAACCTTCTGCTAGAACCATCCTGAGATTCATTAGGCCTCTTCAGTCTAGATTTTGATCTATATTCTAACTGACTATCCTTCAATAACCACTCAGTTCAAATCGAGGTTGCCCATAGTATCGTGAAACTACCCTGATTAGAAATGGCTAACCTTGTCCGAATCTCTATGTTCAGCCCATCTTCAAACCTCCTGCACTTGTCTTCCTTAGTAGGAATAGCAGTAGCATAACCCATCAGTTCGTTGAACTTTATTTCATTCTTTACCACAGATAAACTACCCTGCTTTAGATCCAGAAATTCCTTCATCTTTCTGTCTAGGTAGATCTTAGGCATATAATTCTCTCTAAAGACTCTCAGAAAGTCTTCCCACTTCAAGTTACAAGGCCTGGTGGTACTACCTAGAATAGTCTTCCACCATTGGTATGCTGGGCTTTGCAGTAAGGAAACTGCATAGTCGAACCTCTCATCGAGCTAGTAGTCCATCTAATCAAAGTCTCTCTCTATTCTCTCTAATCATCTTTCAGCCTCTGTAGGGTCTGTACTTTCGTAGAAGTCCACAGCCCCTTGCTTTCACAGTTTATCATACCTCCTTTCCCTTCTCTCGGGAATTCTGGGAGGCATTCCCTTAGGTTGAGATACAGAGGACTCCCTATTGGCTCCTACAAACTCTAGGTCATTTATGTCAGCTAAACTTCCAACTTGATCACCTATAGCGGATGACCTATAATAGATAATAACTTCGATTACTATCTACATTTCTCACGATATTTCATGCCTAGCATTCCTATATATCCCTATGGACACCATACCATGCTCTGATACCAAGAATTGTAGCACCCCACTCCCATCCGACACATGCTTGTACGTCTATCTGGCATTTGCGCATATGCCGAGTAGAAGCAGTGCGCTACAGTAGTTACTTTCACTTTTCTCATGGCATCATAAATTTGAAACACAAATAACACAATGTCTAAAACCCAATTCCTCATTTCATTTCATAACAAAATGTACATTGTAGCATTACGTACATCATCCATTTATATACAATACCAAAATCCTATGAGATTCTATATTTCTATTTACAAAAATTATGCTACATTTATGAGGAAATATACAAAAGTTTTATCTAAATCCTTCAGTCCCAGTTGACCGACCTTTGAGCCATTTCTTCTATCTCGAAACTAATACTAGATTCCTTCTAAGTTGTCTTAGAAGCTAAGTCATACCTCTCGAACCTAAAAAGTCAATGTTGCAATTTTGGTGAGTTCTGCTAACTCAGTGAGTTAACCATCCTCGATGGTTCAATTATAGCACATAACACAATAATTCACATAATCACATAATAATTCTCATCATTTCATTTATCATCATGTAACAACACAAACAATTTTTTCATGATTTTTTACATTTCTCAAACAACATAATTCGACAAAACATTGCAATCATTCAAAACATACATATCAATGTATATGTAATGCCCATAAGACTCACATTCAATTACTACATTGTTATAACTGAATGCCTTTTTCACTGTCCCATATCCATTGCTGACGTCGGGCTCATTATTTAATTGTCCCTTATCCGTTGGGGATATGGGGCTCATTATACATAGTGAGCTAGAGGCTCTTACCACTTTGTAAGCTTTAAGCCTTTTTTTGGTGGCAAATCTAGTCACAACTACCTTTATGTTATCATGCATTCAAATAGTGAAATGCATCACATGTATTCGATCAATGTCTAGTGCTCAATCGTTCACATTTATATTCACATTCACATTTATCATCAAACCTTTTGTCCGACATTCAACAATTAAGTTGAGTATCACTTATGCAGTCAAATTCATATACATTGAGCACTTCCAATATGTTTTTCATGCATCAAACGCCTCAAACAATCAATGTCTGGAATCATTATATTCACATCACATAAAAATTCAGTACAGAATTTAAAACAAACAATAATCAAGGTGAGACCATCTTAGGTTACTCACAGTTTGCTCCAAATAGCTTATTGCCTAGAGGTTCCGGCAACTTATGGATAAGGTCACTCTAATTGCTCCTTGATATCATGCAACACATACATTTACACACATTACAACTTTGCACAACTACATAAGTACTCATTTATGCACATAAGTATGTACGGATTATGTAACATGCATGCTCAATGACAATCCCAAGTACATTTCCTTAATACATGTTTCATAATCAATCAACATCATCTTTCAATCATTCTTTAATACCTAATACAATTTACTTACTTTGGTCACCTCATTCATCATCAACTTGAGTCATTCAAGATCCCATTCAAGCCTAGATACATCATATGAAAACACCTTAGTATTGATTTGTTCATATAACACTCAAAAGACAACTTTTTTACCCCTTAAGTCTGCCCATGATCATGGTGTCCCTACCACAATCATGACAGAAACTTCTAGGACTGGCCACAATCATGGTGGTCTAGCTACAATTGTGATAGAAACAGATTCTAGCCAGAAACTTATTTTTGTCAGGCCACGATCGTGCCCTGCACTATCTTCCTCCATTCAAACGAATTCAACATAGATTCTAACATTAATTTCACTCCAATTTTCCATAATTCACTTCCTCTAATGCAACATCATTTCATACTAACTCAACTACCAAATTGATTGTATTAAACTCTCAATCCTCTACTCATTTAATTCACCATTTCCAACTTAATCTCATTATTCATGAATTCCTATCTCATTCCATAATTTATTTCATTCATAATGCTTCCAATCATTGATTTCCATAGTTCATCACTTATGATTCATAACCATCTTCATTTCTACCTCAATTGTCAATTTGAACATTCACAAAACAAGTCATGCAAGGTCATTAATCATACAACAAAAAAGCATTTCATCAATGCCTCATTATTATACCAAATTCTCATTTCAAGAATATTACTCCAACCATCCTTTCTTATACCTTAAGTTCTTAATCCAATTCATCCACAATATAGCCTATATCCAAGATTTTCATATTCTCAAGATAAGAATATATCACATGAATTATTCGTCAATTCTTTACTTTCATTAACACTATAGACTAAAACATGATCTCATCTCTTCATTTTCCAACTTCAACACTCCTTCAAACACCATTTTCATTTTCAGCCATCTCTAAATCACTTATGGCACAACTCATAAATTATCATTTATCATAATATGAAAACAAGACATAACCCTATTTACTTCTTTATCCAAGCATCATCATGTTTCAACTTCCTTTTTATAATCATTCATCCCTTAAACTTTCATCATAAATGCGTTTTATTAAGCAACTCATGAACAACATTAACACACTAAAATTTAAAACATAATCCCTTCATTATACACCCACATTAAAACACATATAAAATTTCATGATCATCAATCTCAAATCATTCTTCATATTAGTTTCATTTATGACTACCCATGAAGATTAAAGCATAACTTACTTGATAAAAACTTCAAACTCTTCAAAATCTCACTTAACCCTAACTTTCCATGCATCCCACGCACATCATCATGGAGGTTGGGAAGATTAGGTTTTCTAGTGGAAATGAAGAAGACAACAAGATGAATGAAGAAGACAACAAGATGGGAGAAGCAATTGATAGATGAAAGCAAGATATAAGATTGATGAAGGCTTGGTAAATCAAAAATCGTGAAGAAGGAAAGAAGAAGAAAGTCACGAAGAAGATGAAAGAAGATAGCAAGTGAAAGACAACAAAAATACTTGTCTTTCACTAGTAAATATCGTATAGGATATGTGGGGAGTGGTAGTGACACTTTTCACTGCCACTTGTCACTTTCCTATGGTCCCATTTTGACTCCTTTTTAATAACTAGTGTATTTGTCTCTAATTTCAAATTCAATTGTCTCCTAATTTTCAATGACACTTATCGATAATTTCTAAGGTCATTTATTAAAATTTTCACTGCCATTTGACTCTTATTTCTACCACCATAAATCAATTGTCCCGCCACTTGGCATTTTTTCTAGTTTAAAATATCCAAAAATTCAAGAATTTCCTAAATTTCACAAAAAATTCTAAATCGACAATTATTATCACCAAATCGGATTTTCAAGACATATAAACCACAATTCATATGAAAATCACATTTACAACTCAATTATACCTGGAAATTGTCAACGAATGCATGTACAATCTTTTAATGTGTGTAATAATCAATTTAACATGTATGTGTGCTAAACGATGTATGAGCATGAAATGCATGTCCTAAGTTCTCATTGATATTTCTCTCATGTATAGTATTCTAGGGTTCTAACCCTTCATATGGGAAAATGAGATGTTACATCAAGAGTGCTAGAGGACTAAGACAAGGGGATCCCATCTCCCCTTATCTATTTGTCATATGCATAGATGTACTAAGTCAATTGTTTCTTCACAAAGAGGGAATCAATTTTAAATTTCAAACCAAATGCAAGAGAGTAGGGCTTATTAACTTATACTTTGCGGATGACCTATTACTCTTCTCCAAGGCCCACAGTAAATCTATTGAACTACTCATCTTGACACTATCTACATTTAGAGATCTTTTAGGTCTAGAGGTGAACCTCAGAAAGAGCCATTTTATTTTGACTACTAGTGCAAACATGATGGAGGATAGAATCTCTTAAGTCATTGGTATGAATAGGAAACCTACTCATTTGACCTATTTGGGGCTGCCCACTATTGCTAAAAGGATAAAATTCTTTGAATGATACCCCTTAGTAGAGAAAATAAAGAGAAGATTAAGCTTATGGACGAATAAGGTGCTCTCATTTTAACGAAGATTGCAACTCATTATATTGGATCTTGATTGATTATTTATTTATTTGTGCTAAATTACTTATTAATTTCTTATTTCTTGTGCTATTTTTTTGGGTTAATTATTTATTTTGAGAATTGAGTCATTAATTTAGTAGGTATGAATAAATATTAAAGATTTGATGGAAATATTGGAACTTAGTTAGAATTATTGTGGTGTTAAGTGGATTAAAGGAGTTAGAGCCATAAAAGACAAAAGAAGGACAAAATTGGAAAGGCCAAGTAAGTGAGGGGTAAGTTGGACTTTTAACTCTCATTAAGGGCAAAATGGGTAAAGGAAGTGTTGTCTTGGTTATTACAAGAAGCAAAAAAAAACAAAAATTTAAGGAAAAGAGAAGAAGAGAATAGAGAAAGTCGTGGAAGAGAAGAGAGGAAGAGAGAAAAAGAAGAAGAAAATTGTGGAAGAAGAGAGAAGGAAAAGAAGAAGAAAAGAGGAAGAATCATCTTGTTAAGGTAAGCTCTATGTTATTTTCTTCTTGTTTGGTTTGAAAAAGGAAGTAGAGAAAATGGGTTTTTGTCTTAGGAATGAATGTGGAAGAAGATGGTTTAAGGGAACCCATTTGATCTTAGGGTTTCTAAGATAGGTTTTGGGTTTTCTAACCTAAACGGACTATGGGTAGGTTAAGTTTGAGCTTGATTTGTGTTAATTTCATTTTGTTGTGATTATAGAAATTTTGGGGATTTCCATTTAAATTGGAATTGAATGAGAATTTTTGGTTCTATTAGAAAATCAAGAACAACCTACCCAAGAGCAAAAGGAAGGGCACAATTGAGTTTGGATTTTCAAAAGTTATAAGGTGGGTA
>JAOSBO010000209.1:11504777-11518020 GCA_027563915.1 Erythroxylum rotundifolium
ACCAAAGAAATTGCGGATTTTTTTTAACAAATGTAAGATTCTCAAGAAAATTAACAACTACTTATGTTTGATTCCCCAAAGTTTCTAATCCTAACAACTAAATAAGTTTAGACCTATCTATTGTTGTAAGTTTTTGTACAAACTATTCATAAAATCATAGCAACAAGAATGGAAAAGGTATTGAAACCTAGTATAAGTGAATCATATGGGGCTTTTATTGATAAAAGAACCATTATTGATAATGTGTTGAAACCTAGTATAAGTGAATCATATGGGGCTTTTATTGATAAAAGAACCATTATTGATAATGTTCTTATTGCATATAAAGGATATTAAAAAAGGAATGGCCCTAAAAATTAAGCAATAAAGATTTATTTCCAAAAGATGTGTGACACAACAAATTGGGACCTCATACTTCAGCTGCTAGAAGCCTTTGAGTTCACTAAGAAATTTAGGAATTGGATTAGATTCTATACAACAACAACCTATTTCAAGGTTTTACTTGATGAGGAATCTTCTCCTCAATTCTGAAGAGTAAGGGACTGAAGAGAAGGAGATTCTTTATCTCCATTTTGATTAATTCTTTATGAAGAAGCCCTCACAAGATTGATTTGTCAACTTTAAGTTTAACAGTATATGTCAAAAGATAGGCCTAGTGTCCCTATCTTTCACATATGAATTGTTATTATTTTCCAAGCCCTATGATGCTTCTATTAGGGTGTTAATGGCCTCTATAGGATACTTTAAGAATATCTCTAGACTAGATCTTAATAGGAGAAAAGGCCATATGATTATATCTAAGGTTGCATAATTGGTTATTGAATAGCTTTTAGGTATCACTAGCTTTTAGATTAAGGTACCTTCCTTCACTTATTTGGGCCTACCTATATCCATAAGGAAGCTCAGTTGCTAGTTAAGTGCAAATGATTAAAATAGTGTTGAATTGGCACCATGTGTGTTAGGCTTCTCATTTCTTCCAATCAAAGGATTTGATAAAGACTATGGAAAAAATTATGAGGAGGTTCCTATAAGTTGGAGGAAGGTAAGGAAAGTACTACACCAAAGTGAGGTGGCAAGAAGTATGCAAACTAGCAAAGGAAGGAGACCTTTGGATATCTTGAATAAGCATAAATAATAAAGTGTTCGTAGGTCAGAGATAATAGAGATTGCCAGAAAACAAAGATTATTTGTGGGTTAAGTGGATACGTTCTTATTTCTTAAAAGGAAATTTCATTGTTCCTAATATGGCTAACGAAGTTGACAAGTGAATTAGGGAAATATATTAAATGTAAGGTCGATAATAGTGATGTAGCATCATTTTATTTTGACAATTAAAGTAGGGTAGGACCTCTACACAACACCCAATTATATTTTAATCTTAAGAGATAGACACCCTTTAAGCTTGAAAATGTTGTGTGGATCAATGCAAACTAATGGTATGATGTTTCCATTGAGCTGGAGATTATTTTGCCAAGGTACTACTCAAACCAAATGAGTAAGGATGAGTATATCTAGCTATAAGATTCATCTAGCAACTATACCAATGAATCTTATAAATAAAACCTCAAAGAAATAGGCTAAGTGATGGAAGGGTAGAGACAAGTATAAAGTTAAATTTGATGGCTAAAGTCTCCTCCTTCATATAACTGCTTGTTAGACGAAGAATTCTTACTATGGATAAAGTCAACTTCCTCAATATTAGTAACACATGTTTTCTATATATGGATAAACTAAAATTTGTAGACCATTTATTTTTTAAATGCAAAATTTATTCAAAAGTTTGGAAAGAGATCTTTAGTATATATCACATAGATATGCATGCTGTCAATTGTAATGATTTCTTGAGCTGATTACAGCGATAACAATATGATTAAAAGACAAAACAATTGCCTGCTGAAGTTGCTTTAAACTTATGCATGTTTTGTCTTTGGAGAGCGAGGAATACAAGATATTTTTAAAAAGTTCAAACTTTAATGAAGAAAGAGCATTGATCAAAGAACAACTTATCTTGAGCAAGAAAATTAAAAAGTTGTAGTGGTATGCTTGCTCATTCATCGAGGTTATACTTAAGACCTCACTAAAGATATAAGGCTAAGGTTACCAATATGTGGTAAAATCCTTATGCATGTAATGGAATATAAATTAAGAGATGGTGGGGCTCCCACGTGTAGTGAATGAAAAGCTATTAAGCTACACAACTTGTATTGGTTCATTGCATGGGGATAAGTTGACATTAATATCTTTGCCTTACCATTGTAATACTATTACTTATAACTTCATTCTCTTGTGAATGAAATCTTTCTATGTACCTATTCAAAGAAAAAGTATGACCTAGAGAAATAAATCTTCAAAGAAAGTGTTAGAGTATTCTATATTGACTAAACATGAAAATATTAAAGGATTTATAAGTTGTGAGAGTCAACTATCTAAATAATTAGTTATAGTCATTTTAATAATAATTGACTCAAGTCAAATTCTTGTTAATGAACTTTACACTCTACCCATATTAAAAATTATAATATGGTATCAGAGTAAGTTTGGTCCAGATTACTAATTTTTTAGTTGTCCGTCTGGATGTCAGCAGTCCGGTCTGGTTACTCCTGCGTTTATTTCAAGTGACAATTAGATATTCAGTCCTAGTGGCACTTGAAGGGAAATATTAGAATATCTCATATTGATTAAAAATGAAAATGTTGAAGGGTTTATAAGTGGTAAGGGTCAACTATAAGCTCAGTTCTTGTTATTGAGCTCTACATTCTACTTATATTAAAAATTATCACTTATAAACTCTTTAACATTTTCATGTTTAGTCAATATGGGATACTCTGACAGAAGTAAACTCAAGATTAAACTGTAAATGAAGGGAAACATGAGACAATTTTGTAACGATGATATTCCATTAATGTGATATCTGATGACGCCAGCTTGGAAACTGAAAATTGGGAGGCATGTTGCAGCCACCTTTCTGTGTGTTTTTACTAACAGTAGGCTTCAGGAACAATTAACTACCCGTATGTGTGATTTGGGCTAATCCAAAGGGGCCTCAAATGAAAATTCATCGAAGAACCCACAAGAGAAGCACCAATATGCCCGACACTTTCGTTTGATTACCATTTCCCGAATCACAGACTAACGTTCAAGGATACTAACATAAACCCCTTATGGGGTGGTCTAGCTATTTACGGAAAACTCCCATAGAGTCTCTGGTACTAGAAGTAATGGTTTAAGTCCCTACTTCTAAAAGTTAAGGTTTAGGTCTTCAGTACTAGAGTTTATGAGTCTGAATTCTCAGATTAAGACTTTTGGAGGGAGAACCCTGTAAAAAACTCGTTCATTCGAGTAGAGGATGAAGCTTTTAATCTCCTCGCAATAAATCACAAGTTTGCTACTGGTGCTTTCTAGATTTATTAGTTGTCATACTCACAATTCAATTGCATTGAAAAGATGCGGAAACTATTGCGTATAACAATGGCAACAATCTCCAATCAAAACTTGCCTTTCCTGCCACGTAGTAGGCCAGTTTTATTATTGAATATGAACTCATTTAAGACTTGAATTAGTCGCTCTCAAGCAGGCGTTTATTGATGCATCAGGAAAAAATGTCCTGGTCGGTTGTTTTCTTCTTTTCTTTTCTCGTGCGGTAGAATTGTGTCAATCAATCCAGAATTATTTCAAAAGTAACATTTTTCTTATGGATCTCTCTTATCAAGACTAGGAGCAAGAGGCATTAATAAATATTCCTTATTTCCACTTAAGCTGTAATCATTTAAAACACCAACGACATTTTTGCTGCGGACTTTGACTTGAAGACCAAGATTGATTGGTTGATGTGAGCAAATAAAGTCGGAACATCCTATCCCATCCTCAAGCGAGAAGCCATTCCATTCATTTTATTGCTGGAATTTGAGCTGTTACGTTACGGAGACTCGAGGGTCCATATCTAAGGAAAAGATTTTTAGTCGAACTTTAATAATACATCCAGTATTAATTATAAATTTGGATTAGCGGAGAAAAAGTGAAAATTGCTCTATGAACAAGCTGTTGAACTAAAACAAGCTTCTCAACCTTTGAACAGGCTCTTGAAACTTTGTCGTATATCTTTATGTTATTAACGTCTTTCTACAACTTTTTTAATATGTGGGCCACCTCTCAACTGGTCAAAGAAATTGAACGTCCAGAAACTTACTTAAACAAGCAGCAGGAAACTTTAGTAGCTATTTATAGTAATATTATTGGGTCTTTCCATCACAAGTTCAATACATAACCAATTCACACTTACTAGGGCCAATTTTTCTCAATGAAGTTTAGCCAGTTAAATAAAATTTTTTATTGGGCTTTTTTATTATCTTTAATTTGAATCAAATTTGATTTCCTTAACCGTAATTTTATAAAGATACCGTAATTAATAATTGTCCAATTAAAAAATTACTAACATTCTCTCCCTTAGACAAATATTAACTACAAGGGTTATAACAACAATAAAAACAGCAAAAGTGGTTATGCAAAATCGCTATATAAGTCCATCGATTTAAAACATTTGATCGAAGCACAAAAAAAGTTTGTCATTCCATCCTGCAAGGCTTTTAATGCTGAAAAATTTCAAATGCATGTGTCATATGCGACAAAAATCTAATACAATCATGCATATCTAATATACCTCACTATATAAATGAGAAAAATGGAATGTGGCAAACTTCGATGACATATGTATGATCATCAATGTATCATTTTTATGTTTGTTGGTCTCATTTTTTTTGAATTTTATGCTAAACTGCATTACAAAAATTTGTTTTCTCTTATTGAATGTTAAACCACATCAAAGAAAACCCTTATGGGATTAAAAACTTATATCTCCCTATGTCTTATCAAATCCATGGATTTATGTATATGTCTATATGTGTCTTAAAGACATAGATTCAAGGTCAATATGTATTTATATGTCTAATGACTTTTAAAAATGCTTAAGATCGACATAGATCTTAAGACTTTAACTTGTATTGTAACAATGTACAACAAATTGTATAATTGAGAACAAAATGATGATCATCAATATGTACAAGAATATACTATCATAATACAAGAAATTCGTACAAATACATTAAGAGCAAATATAGTGATCCCTAACTAACAGTGTCTAAGAACTTCAACAAACCCACACTACACACATGTTGTTCAGAAATAAATGGGTGAAATCTTTTAGTCAGAGGATTAGTAAGCATGCACTCAGTCACCAAATGCTCCACCTTAATATCAGCTTTTTGTATTAATTCCTTTATGGTCAAATATTTGACTTCCAAATGCTTAAACCTTGTGATGTTCTTATTGTTATTATTGAACAATACATTAGAAAAATTATCTCAATAAAATCAAATGGTTCTAGTCACTTAATCATAAACAAATGACTCAGAAATCAAGTTTTTAAGCCAAATTGCCTATGAAGCAACCCCCATAGCATGCTACAATCTCTGCATGCATAGTTGAGGAAGTTACCAGTGCCTGCTCAACACTATTCTATGATATTGCATTATTTGCTAACATAAAAATGTACCTTGATGTGAACTTTCTATTTTCTAGGTACATAGCAAAATTTGAATCCGTATAAGGTATAGACTGTTAACTTTCTTAAATGTCAATATATAATTTTTAATTCCTTTTAGATATCCCAACACTCGTTTAATTGTATTCTAATGATCTATTCTTGGATTAGCCAGATACCTACCCAGTAGTCCAATAATAAATGTAATGCCTAGTCTTCTAGTACATACCTAGGCATACATTAGGCTACCAAACATACTAAAATTAGGGACATTTTTCATAGCCTCTCTTTTTGTATTATTCCTTAAAGATTATGCCAAAAATGATCTCTTACCATGAGAGATTGGTGCTGAAACAATTTTATAATCAGTCATATTAAACCTTATCATTGCTCGATCAATATATGCTCTTTGTAAAAGACCTTACAAAGATTGAGAGACGTCCTGGTGAATCTAAATACCTAGGACAAAAGATGGCTCACTAAGGTCCTTCATGTCAAAATGCATGAACAAAAGTTATTTAACCTTATGTGGCATAATCAAGTCATTTGATCTGAGCAAGATGTCATCTATATATAAAAGTATAAATATAACCTTGCTCCCCCTAACCCTGTAATACAAGTATCTTTTAACTTTATATTCCATAAAGCCAAATGAGATAACAATCTCATCAAATTTAGGTACCATTGTTTAGAGGCTTGTTTCAAACCATAAATGTATTTTCTCATGTTACAAACCATGTCAACTTTGTCTTGATCCTAAAATCATTCAAATTGCTCCACATAGACCTCTTCAAAAAGGTCTTCATTTAGGAAAGTGGTCATCTATCTGATATAGCTCTATATCATAATGATTCATTATTTTCATGATCACTCTAAATGCATCCTTAGAGGATATAGGAGAAAAGGTGATGTTAAAGTCAACCCCTTCTCTTTAAACGAACTCTCCAGTAACCAAACGAGCATTGAACTGCTTAACTTTACCCTAAGAGTCCTTTTTGGTCTTATAAATCCATTTACAACTGATACGTTTACAATTTTGAGGTAAATCCACTTGCTCTCATACCTTATTATGTTACATGATTGCATCTCATCCCTTATTACAGCCCACCACAAATCTACATGAGGTCTAAAAAAACTCCCTGTAAAAGTGATGTCCAATATCATTATCTTGTTTACCTAAATAGACTATACAATCAGATGAGATAATAAGTCATATTACTCTAGTAGATCTTTTTAATTAAACTAGTTCAGTATGCTTTGTACCTCAAGAACCTCAGTTTATACAAGTATGGGTTCTTATCCCTGTACTAATATTACTAAAACTTGGATCCACTAGTTTTGAGTGTATGAGTGATGGATATGAAATAACTATAGTATTCATCCTTCTATCATCTGACAGATGAGAATGACCACCCTCATCAAGATGAGTTAGACCACCGTCATCATAGAAACTATGCTTAAGAAACTTAGTTGTTTATGATTCTACTATTTTAGATCATCTATCTCTATAGTAAAATTTGTATCTCTTAGAGTGGTTAAGATCTCTAACAAAATAACAACTATTGGAGCAAGAATGCAAGTTATCTTTATAAGGATTGTATAAACATACATTAACAGGATAGTAACATACATGCTTACGAGTGAGGCTAGGCTTCTCCCCCTTCTAGATTTCAAAAGGCATCTTTGAAACTACTTTTCTTGGGACTCTAATAAGTGTGTATAAGGCAGTATTTATGGCTTTACCCCATAAGTAATCAGGTAAATTAGTCCTACTTTGTGTTAACTTCATCAGGTTCTTTAAGGTGGTAATTAGGTAAATTAGTTATACTTTGTGTTAACCTCACCGTGTTCTTTAAGGTGCAATTCTACCTTTTGGCTACATTCTTTTGCTCAGGACTACTTAGAATAGTGAACTGGGTCAATATTCCACATGATTTTACATATTTGGTGAGTAGACCTTTTTCTTATCCTAAAAAGGTATATATGCCATAATATTCACTTCTGTAGTCAAATTTGACAATCTTAATAGACCTTCACAATTAGTTCTCAACTTCAATATTAAAGATCTTGAATTTTTCAAAAACTTTAAACTTTTCTTTAATCAAGAAAACATATCCATAATAATAATAGTCCTTAATAAATGTCAAAAAATATCTTGAATTACATAATCTAACTTTATAAGGTCCATGTATATCCGCACATATGAGTTCTAATAAGCCAGAAGTACAAGTTGACCATTTTTTCTTTATTTTTTCAACTTACTTCTGTAACAATCAACACATGTTTCCAGATCATCATAATCTAGAGTTAGGAGAATCTTATCCTTAACCGTTCTCTCAATTATGTCTCTAAAAATTTAACCCAACCTTTTATGCCACATTATGCATGACTTTTCTTTTATTAGGGTTTTCTTTCTAATGACTTGTTCAGCAATATATGAATAGGCGCACAACTTATTAGAGAAAGGACACACATATATAAGTCATATGATAAGAAGGCAATACCAATATGTTTTGCATTAAAAGATAACCTTATAAAAAAATGTTTCAACGACAAGACTATAACCTTATTTATCCAAAACATATACAAAGATCATATTTTGTCTAAAAGATGATATATAAAATATGTCATTTAATACAAGCTTGAACCTTGTATCAAGCTTTAAACAAATATCCCTTACAAAGATTACATCAGCTTCTTCGTTATTGCACACTGTCAATTTTTCCTCCTCCCTATTTGACTTTCTCTTTTGTATAAATCCCTATACTATGGAAGCAACATGATTAGAAGCTCTATTATCTAGCCACCAAGAACTTGATGTGGCTATAGCAAGATTAGACTCATGGATCATACAAGCCAAAGAGTTACCTAATAACTCTTTCCTTTCTTTCTAGGTTTTGTATTTCTGGTAGTCTAACTTCTTTTGTCCCCTCTTCTTACAGAAGAAACACGTCATACTCTTCACAACATCCCTAGGACATCCAACAACACTAACTTGTCCAAAATCTACATGTAAAGGAAATTTAGATTTCTTACCTTTAAATTTATAAGCCTTTACCTTTGTTTTCCCCTTGATTGTTATTAAGGTTGTATGAGTTGTATTCTTCAGCTTTTCTTCTTCAACATCACAAAGTGTTATCAATGCATTTATTTATCAAGCTTTATATTAAGAATTGTATATGTTATTTGAAATACCAAACTTAGATGGCAGTGTATTTAGAGCTTGTGAACTATACAAGCATCAGGAATGTAAACATTTAATACCCTCAACTTAATCTAAAGGTGGATCATCCTAATGTTGTACTCCATCACCCCCTACTCATATATATCTCATACAATACAATTCCTTTAATAAAGTACCTATTTTAGCATTAGAAGATACCTTATATCTTTGTAAGACATTATTGACGAAATCCTATGCAATGTTTGTTTCTAGAAGTCCACTTAGTAGATTGCCTAGAATGGATCTCTTTATGATCAAATAAAACATACTGTTGACTTTTTCTAGCCTGTGTATACTACTCTCTCAGCCTCCAAGCTGATGGATGTAGGTGCAGATGACTTATTCTTAACCTCAACCATGTTATAATTGGCATCTTCGACGTAAATTCTACATCTTACTTCCGCTTCTTAAAATTGAAACTAACGATGAGGGTTTTATATTATTGTTAATGGATAAGGTGACCACAAAATTGATAATGTAAATGATCAACACAAATGTAGGATACCATCAAAACGCAAAGCCACAAAATAGTATCTATTATGAGCATCTTATCACATAAATCATAAAACACATGTGGGCTACATACATAATACCTGCAAATAAGCCCTCCACTTAAAAGCGATCAAAGTACACATATTAACTTTTATGATTTTACTGTTTGTAGGTGAATAGATCACTTAAACAATAACTTTCCTCCATCTTATGCCTTTATGCTTATCTTAAAGTCTCATATAAAGCCAACACTTATAGGCAGAATAACCAAATACAATATTGGAGACATACCTAAACATACAACGAGAATAATTCAAATACTAACTTGAAAGGTCACTGTGGTAACTACATTCTTATTAGTACCTAAATGGATCCATAAGTGCAAAGGACACACCTATATGTTATCCTCACATTCTTCTATACGGGCATATAATAAGTGACAATTTACCATTCATAAAGGCAAAATCCTTATGCACATACTCATTAGCACATATTAGTGTTGAACACATTATCAACAAACTTTATTGGAGAATTCATCACATGGAAAATCTTAATTAAAGTAATAATCGTACGATACCAAACAATAAATATACCATAAGAGATACGAAAACTTTATGTATCCTTGTTATTTCAAGTCAACTATGAAAAGTCACTCAATGATGGCTTTAATAACCCTATTTTATTTTTTTGAAGTTAAATCTTAGTTATTACCAATGTAATAAATCCAGAAAAATTCAAAAGAAATTACTTTATAAATTCACAAAACCGTAAAAATGACTTAAAATAACTTGAGGGACCATTTTGTAAATTTTAAGAATATTGAGTTTTCTTTTGTCTTATAGTGTGTTGACATTAGCAGTTAATATCAACATTATGCGTAGGCTATAAAGCATATACTGCACAAGAAATGTTTGACACGCTCTGGATGCATTAATTGCATGATCATCATACATTAAACGCACACAAATGCATACACGTCCAATGGCGCATATTCAACATGCACAATCACATGTAGACATGCCCGCTACTTCTATCGTGTGCATCTCCATCGCTGAACATACTTTCAATGCTTGGCTTTCGCACACGCTAGTTGTCATACACAAGCCAAATACTGGGCACATTCTAGAAGCAGCAAGTTGCCTCTTCAATGATATTTTCAAAGTTCATTTTTGACCTATTTTCCACGTAATGCTTTTTCAACATCAATTCAAACAACAAATATGCAATTTATACAAGCAAAAATAGATTAATTCTCCTATTTCTTTGTGGAGAAATTCAAAAATCTCTATTCAAATTCATACAAATATGGAATCACTCTGATGCTGCGTGTTAGTTATAACATAAACTTTAATAATGGGCTAAGGATCAACCATGAACTTGTATTAAAGGAGAAAATGTGAGAAAATACATGTTTTGCTATCCAATACTCGATGAACAAGCCATCGAACTGCTTGAACAAGCTCCTCAATGTTTGAACAAACTCTTGAAACTTTCAATTAACCTTTATAAAAGTTGCATATCTTTATGTCATTAACGTCTTTATGCGTCTTTTTTAATTTATAGGCATCTTAATGGGTCAAAGAAACTAAATGTCTACAAGCTTACTTAAGCAGATAACAAGAGACCTTAGTAGCTATCTATAATAATCTTATTAGGCCTCCCATCACAGGCCCAATACATAACCAGCCTACACTGATTAAGACTCATTTTCTTCACTGAACTTTGGCCTAGTAAGAGACCTTAGTAGCTATCTATAATAATCTTATTAGGCCTCCCATCACAGGCCCAATACATAACCAGCCTATACTGATTAAGACTCATTTTCTTCACTGAACTTTGGCCTATTGAACTGAGCTTCTTTATTTCCTTAATCCATATCAAAATTGATTTTCTTAACCATAATTTTATAAAGATCCCTTAATTAATAATTATCCAATTAAAAAATTACTAACAAAGATAATTGTCAAGTGTTCAACATTTTTAATTTGAGCTTTAACTATACTTATAAACGTAGACCTAATGGATTATAGCATTCATGCCAGCCATTAATGCCTTTAAAAAATAAGTTTAACATCATCTAGAAAAAGCAGGTTAATGCCTTTAGGTCTTGTTTAGTAACTAGTAATAAAGTGGTCAGAATGAGAATGCAACTTTTATTCCCTAACTTTTAATTATTTGGGTACTACCAATAGATAACTTTTATTCCTAAAGAGGGTGTAGGCATAAGCTCGAATCAAATATCAGTAATAAGAAAGAAATATTATTAGAATATTATTAAGTTATTATCAAGATATTGATTCTTATTAGAACATTATCATCAAAATCACATATTACAATCTTTTATATTAATTTATTTTATTATTAATTTATTTTATTTCATTGATACTTCTATTGTTATCATATAAATCGTTCATAATTATTCAAATTTTATTTTATAAATCATTAAAAAAATTATTAATTATTTATAAAATATAAAATATTTTAATTAATTATTTACTAAAAATCATATGATAACTAAATATGAGTGAAAAAATTTTTATTATTGTTTTTAATATTTAATAAAAAATATTAACATAACTATTAATTTTGTTTAATACCATACTAAATTTGCATAATCAATAATTTTATTCTCATTCCGATTCTAACTTTCTATTCTTATTTCTATTTTTTATTCCAAATTTCTCGTTACTGGTTATCAAACGAGAAATTAGAGTCAAGGCAACTAATGATGGAGGCTGATCTGTCCTAAAACCAGACGTGGGAATTAGGTGAGTAGTATTGAAGAGAAGAGAAGAGAATGTGACGTGGAAGCATGCATTGGTTGAGAAAATTATGAAAGCCAATCCATGACTATTGAAGCGGATGCGTCACTCATAAGCCCCCTGAATCTTATTTCTTTCAATAAACAACTACAAATTGCTCTGCAACATTAAATAATAATTTGCTTTTATTGAATTGAAGAGGTAAATAAAATATATTTGGTAGTTGGAATTTGGAATTTGGATTTCCAGTATGATGTTATCAAATAATATAACATCTTATGATTTACTATTCATTTCATTCTATTGATCTCAAAGTGAAGAGGGAGATGAAAACTTATTAATTTCCAAACAAAATTAATATATTCCATGAAACAAAATTGCGCCTATAAATTCCTGATCACCTAACACAGGCTTAGTGGATCAGGTGATCTGACCTCTATATTAGAGGTTCTGCGTTGAAAATGCTCTTCAGTACGGTCTTAAAAGAATGAGATTCGTGAATAATTTGTGACAACAAACGACGGTCCCAAAGAATTTGAAGTTGATTGATTGCTTTCTGATAACTAGTGATTTTGACAACAATTAAGGCACGATCAAAAGGGTCTTCTTACATAATGATATTTATACACGGTTAAAGCAACTGAAAAGGTTAAAAAATACTAACAAAAGAAAACAAAGCAGAGAAAAAAAAAACAAGGAAATGGGAATAAAGAGGCTAGTTTGAACCGCGCCGATGTGCACTTTTGTGTGAGAAAACAATGTCTTGAGGACATATTCTTATCTTCAGGTAATCTTGTTAACCTTTTCATTATTCTCCAAAGACGAGTTTCATAAATTAAAATTGAAAAATGGGTCGCTTTGTATCACATTATCATTATCAGAAATAAGTAAAGAAAATCATATACAGTACCATCGGAATATTTGCTGTGTTTCTGTAGCAGTGGTGTCTGTATATATAATATAAGTGCTAAATGTCAAAGGTGGTCTCCACCGTCTCAAAAGCTTAGATAACTACAACCCAATCTTGACTTTTAGGATTAAAGATAAATAATTCCAAAATAGCAAGTGTACAATAATATAAGTGATAAGAAAACAATATTCATTAATTATTGCATTTAAATGTGCTTTTTTAAATTATGATGATGAGTGATGCATTGTGGTATTGAATAATTACAAATTTGAACATATTATTTTCATTTAACTCCTTGTAATAATAATAATAATAATAAT
>JAOSBO010000209.1:11567056-11579767 GCA_027563915.1 Erythroxylum rotundifolium
TAGGAAGATTAGATAGCATTTTGAGATTATATTGATTAAAGTGTATTAGTAGACATCCCATCTCCTCTCCTCCTGGCGTATTTTATTTTCTACATTCTTTATTTTTCTTTCGCGTTGTCATTGATAGCCATATATACTAAACTCTCTTTTTCTAGTCAAGGATTAATTGAAGTTTGATTCTTGCACCCCCCCTCCCCCCCCCCCAATGAGATCATTAACGTTATAATTTTGTTGACCTATTGTCTAATTATCAAAACAATATATTGTTACTTGAAATAATTAAATTTAGAGTCATTTGATTGTTCCAATACTTAGTGGTGGCATAACATGATTCAAATAGGATATTTGATTCATGTTTTATGGATATAAGATCAAGTCTAAATAAATTTAGCTTGTGTATTCATCGGCTAGAATTAGTAGTGTCTCTAGTTTGTAATGATACCAATAGATTAAATCCTAAGAGGTTGTTTAGAGTTATTTGTTGATATTAAAACTAAAATTATACTTGTACTACATGTTCGTTGTTATTTGATTCATTAAATACATTCTTAATTTGTTTTCATGTTTTTACTTTTATTCTATTTCAATTTTCATCCTAAAGCTCTCTCTTTCTTTAATTTATTTTGGACTAGATATTCATTCTTATTTTATTTAATTAATTTGCATTCTTATTTTGTTTTCATGTTTTTAATTTTAATCTATTTTAATTTTCACCTTAAAGCTCTCCTTTCCTTTATTTTATTTTGTTAATTTGACAAAAGAAATAAGATTTACCAATTTCTGTGTATTCAACCATACTAATCGGCATATTAAAGCAGAAATATATTTATTGAATTCCACGTCCATCAGTGGCAATATTTCCTTATTAGGGTTGAATGTGGCGTTACATTACATAATCAACAGATGGCACCTGAAAGAAAAGAAACTTAATCGCAGAAATTGAGAAGCTTAGGTCTGTCCCATCTTGCTCAGTTCCATTGTCATTAAAGGAAAGATACCATAAGCAAAGAATTAAAACAAAACCTACAGACCATGAAAAAACAGACACAGCCAAAGTCCAGCTGTAAGAGCTGGAAAGAAGACATAAACGCAATTACTTATTGAATTGCTACCTGCAACTATCTAGGCCTTGTGCAAAGACAAAGATGATAATCCTACAAAAGAATATTAACAAGAAGCACACAGATGCCACTTTACACTTCAATTGTCAAGGATACATCTTTGGACAGCAAAAAGGGAAAAAAAATCTTGAAAATCCTACTCAACATGATTAAGAAAACAAGAGAGGAAAAAAAACTTCAAGAAGGGCAGTGAAGTGGAAGTTCCAGTAGGTTTTTCAATCAGAAGACACGACCAATCTGTTCAGAGCATCAGAGACATGCCTCATTGTTGGTCTCCTTTCAGGGCTGTTATGGACACAAGCCATTGCAATCTTTAGAACACCAATAATCTCCTCTTCTTTATCTACCTCTGGAGATAAAGATGGGTCTAAAACATCTCCAAGTGGTTTCTGCTCTTCAATGCAAAGCTGAATCCACTGAACAAGATCCATCTCTGAGGCACCCACGTTGACAACAGGATATCTTCCTGTGATCATCTCAAGTAAGATCACCCCATAAGAGTAGACATCCCATTTCTGTGATGGTTTCACCACTTTAAGTGCTTCCGGAGCTTGGTAGTAAGATCCCAAGTTTGAAGATGAAACTGTGGCATTTTCAGAGCTGGATACACACTTTTGTTGTTTTTCTTGTGGTTTCTCAACAGCAATTCGATTAGATTGCAGAGTTGGAGACCCCCCAGCAATATTAGCAAGACGACCGAGCCCAAAATCAGCAATTTTTGGCTCCATGTTCTGTTCAAGAAGTATATTACTTGGCTTCAAATCTCCATGAACATACTTTTTGGGGCTGAATTCATGCAGATAAACCAAGCCTTTAGCAATCCCCCTAATGATTTTCAACCGAATAGACCACAACAGTGGTGTAAATGACACCATCCCAGGCTTCCCTATTGACAAAATTAAAGAACCAATATCACAAAATACACAAGAAAAAACGAACAGATTCACTAAACACTAAAGAATTATGAGATCAAAAAAATCAAACTAGAAAAGAACCAAAAGACGTCCTCATTCATAGTAAAAAAGCTTCATTAAACTCACCATGAAGTGCCTTGGTAAGGCTTCCATTTGGTACATAGTCATAGATTAGCAACTTCTCATCAACAGACCAGTAGTAGGCTCTGAGAGTTACAATATTAGGATGCCTTAGCTTTCCAATTGCTTCTACTTCTGTCTGGAATTCTTTGAACCTTTGAGAACCTCCCTCACCCAATCTTCTCACAGCTAAAATAAGCCCATCTTCAAGCACAACTTTGTAAACAATTCCAATTCCGCTCTTCCCTAAAACAAAAGCTGATGCCTTGAGCAACTCATCCAAATTGAAAGCCACCTGACTATCCAGAGGCACAAGATCATGCTGCTCCACATTCTCAGACAAAGTCTCAGACTCATCGTTCCAAAAGCAAAAGCACTCCTCCCTCCCCTTCACTCCCTTCTCATAACCATAACCCTTTTCATCCCTATCCCTGCTACGTACAAAGACCCTTGAGTAACAATATGAAAACAATAACCCAACAAGGCAAATTCCAATTATATCACTCGCAATAATTGCAACTATCGCACTCTTACTTAGTCCTCTCGTTTTCTCACTCTTCACATTATCGGAAGATTGAGGTGTGCGGGTACCAGGCAGATATGGGATTGATGAAGGTGAACTGGCACTGGGAACATCAGAAGGGCAAGGGTTCCTCAATGGAGGGCCACAAAGGCCAGGATTACCAATAAATGCAGTCGGTCCTCTGTTCATTAGAGCCCCATTTTGAGGTATTGCACCACTTAGATTATTATAAGTTAAATCGATGTAAACCTTCTCAGGAAGGTTCCCAAGACTAGCAGGGATTGAACCACTAAAGAGATTATGGGAGAAATCAACAGTTCCTTGCAAACTAGACAAATTTCCAATATCACCGGGAATTGAGCCGTTAAATTTATTGAATGACATATCAAGTTTCTCAAGCGAAACCAAGTCAGTGCCAAAACCCTGTGGCAAAGGACCGGTAAAATTGTTCTGGCTAAGATCAAGGGTCCTAAGTCTCTTGCATCTGACAAGTGAAACGGGTAGTGATCCATTTAAGAAATTCTGGGATAAATCTAAGGATTGAAGATAGCTAAGCTTGCCAATCTCATCAGGTAAAGACCCAGATAGAGAATTTCCATAAAGGACCAAACTTTGTAATCCTTGAGCTTGAAAGAGCACAGCAGGTAAACTACCGAAGAACCTATTGTTCCTCAAATTCACATGCCTAAGGTCAGAGAGATACCCAAGAGCAGAAGGAAGCACCCCATAAAGCTTCTTCTTTGGAATGCTAACAGACACAACCCTTCCACCCTTGCATGTAATCCCATTCCATGAACAAGGGTTCACATCAGAAGAGTTCCAATTACTCAATGACCCTTCGGGGTCTTCATAAACGGACTGCTTGAAAGACAAAAGTGCATAGCCTTCGTTGTTCAAAGAATCTACTAAACCATTACAAAGAACCAGAAACAGTAAAATGAAGGATACCATGTCCAGGAAAAGGAAAGTGAGCGTTGAAGAGAACCTAGCTTAGTCAGAAAATGCGAACGCTGGTGGCTTCAAAGGGTTTACCTTTCAGTAGCAGAAAAGCAAGTAAGCCGCGGAGATAAAACTTGAGAGAGAGGAGAGAGTGTAAAAGAATAGAGGGGGAACAGGAGGGTAGAGTGTGAAAGGAGAGATGGGAAAAGTGTTGAAGAATGGGAAAGGTCTTGTGCTTGGCAAGTAGAGTAGACCTCGGGAAGATTGATAATTGTTAGTGCGAAACAAAAACAAAACGAAAATCAGCTAAAAAACAAGTTGGTGTAAGAGAATCCACTCTCAAGTCTGCATTAGATTAAGAACAGATTTAGTACGGGTTGACAGTAAGAACACAGCCAATTTATCGTGAGACTTTGAAGAGAATAATAAGCTCAGAAGAAAGCATGTAAAACTAAATCGTAGGAGCTGCTCCCTGGCTCGCTTATGTATTGAAACTTATCATGTCTTTACTCATTTGATGAACTTAAAACACTTTTTAGGCCATCATTCATTCTGATTGGATGATGTTATTTGCTCTCAATAATGGAAATGTTATGTGAAATAGCTTTCTCCTATCAAATAATACATCAATCAACTGTTACAAGCCTAAAAATTTGTGTTGCGATAAGCCAATTGAAAAGGCAAATACTTGTGAATCAATTGCGACTAAAGGCAAATACTTATGAATCAATTGCGTGCAACGAAGAAGGGCTAGGACTGAAGGTGAGAGTAGGATTGGATTTGGAGGAGTCATGATGATCTCCACATTGTTAATCAACCGTTGAGGAGACAACGGCATGATGAACGTCACTATGAATGAGTATCGAGTATGAGCCCCGCCATATTTTTATACTAACACAATTGACTAGGAACTAGCGCCTGCATTGCCCTAAAGCAAAGTCAGTTTCTATAGGCGGAATCTCCTTGACTGTTAACCATCAGGGCCAATGTATGCCAGATTTGACTAACAAGTTGGGAGTTGGCAACATCATAAAAATACTAATGGCCCTGATCTTTTCTAAAATGTGGGTCTGAGGCCGGGACTTAAAAGTTCCTCTCTACGTGGGTTGTCCAGGCGATTACTCTATGTTTCGCGACAAATTGGGAAAATGTGAGCTCCAGAAATAGCCAAAGAGGTGTGAAAAGTCCCACTAAGCTATAGAATACACGGACCGTCCTCTGTCAAGCTTTTACCCGTTCAAAGGCTGAAATGATTAAATAATTTGGATTGAGGGTGAAAATGCAATTAAAAGAGAGTGTAGGTTTGGCCTATATTTGACAGCGCAAAGTGAAGGGAAGAGATAGCTAAAATGTAATTAATTGAAAGAAAGTATACGGTAGGGCTTTATTCTATTTGACGCCCGTTCGTCAGCTGTGGGGTGGGTGTGACATGTCATCTTTCATCGTCCAACACTCATCTGTCCTCACGTTTAGTCTAAGTTGTCACTCCTGTCCTTGTACGTTTTTGCGACAAAACGGAAAATTTTAAAAGAACCGTAATGACACTTACACTGGTATTATTAGAAACTGATTTCTTTGTCGTGTAGCCAACCCTATTTTAAGATTTACAGTGACCATGGACGACTTTATAAGTCTCTTTAAATATGTGAAGAAAGTATGAAGACATATACGGTGTTGTATATGACCGTATACATGCTTATGTGCAGATACACAATTGTGTGTGGAGACTATATAACTCTCCGTAAGCTTGTACAATTGTAAATAAGTCAATGATGAGAATACACGGTCACTTATATGGTAAAAAAAAACTTATTCCGTGATATAAAAGAGAAAAAGTCATAAGATTTTATAAAGAGTGCAGCTATAACGACTAAAAGTGAGGAAAAATAAAAAGAGGGCAAATATTGTTGTGCTCTTATTCTTGTTTGATTGTTTTTAGGGATTTGTTTAAGTGTTTGTTAATTGTAATATCAATTTTAAGTTTCAATCTTGAAACTTTGTGAGATAACTTGTTGAGAGTGAGAGATCAACTTTTTCTATAAATCCTTATTGAATTTAGTGGATTTGTTTGTCAATTTGTCTTTTATTTTTCTCTGCAGACTTTCCACATAAATCTCGGTGTTTATTTCATCTTTAAAGTTTCTTTTTTTTTTTGCAACCTAAATATTTTTTTCTTGTCGTTGATATCTAATTAATCTTTTGGAGAGTTATGTTATTTGTCTTATAACAAGTGGTATCAGAGCCATTATAATGAAAGGTAGAAATAGATTTATGGTTAAGTTAACGTCATCAAATTGCTCTATTTAAAGGCCCATGATGGAGAACCTTCTTTATTGTAAAGATCTCTTTGATCCTACCGATGTGGACAAAGATTTGAAAGATGATGTTACTTCAAAACTTAAAAAGATGTCAAACAAAGAATGGGAAAAGATGAAGTGGAAAACTTATATGCACTATGAGAGAATGGATTGATATCAGCATATTCAACCGTGTGTCTCAAGAAACAAATCATTTTAAGCTATAGACGAAGCAAAAAGGTCTGTATGAAAGGAAGACTACTCA
Organism: Erythroxylum rotundifolium; assembly: GCA_027563915.1. NCBI lineage: Eukaryota > Viridiplantae > Streptophyta > Magnoliopsida > Malpighiales > Erythroxylaceae > Erythroxylum > Erythroxylum rotundifolium. Next base: position 11,573,236 of record JAOSBO010000209.1, read on the forward strand.
TAACAAGGTTTCTCTTATTAAGAGGCTTGTAAACTTGAAGTTAAAGCTAGGAAATCAGTGTCGGAGCATCTAAGTGATTTCCAGGATATAATCAACAAGCTTAGTATAATGAAGATCTTTTTTTTTAAGAGCTTCAAGCTTTGTTCCTGTTGAGTTCGTTACCAAATAGCTGGGAAATGCTAGTGGTAATGATTAGCAACTAAGCTCCTGAAGGTGTGTTCTCTTTGGATGTAATCAAAGAGGACATATTTAATGAAAAAATCAGAAGAAAGAAGAATGGAGTCAAAAACATGCAGGCTTTTGTGATTGAAAGAAGGGGAAGAAACAAGAGTAGGGGTCTTAAAGGTCGTGGCAAGTTTAAGAACCGTTCAAAGTTTAAAGGTGACAAAGATGTAAAGATATGTCATTATTGTGATAAGCCGGGACACATTAAGAGATTCTACTATAAGTGTACAATGGATTAGAAATCTAAGAATATTAGAATGATGGTGAAGATAAAAATACAACAGTAATAACTTCAAGCATGGAAGACGAGGTGTCACTAGTTTGTGCAACTTGTAAAAGCTACCACGTCAACAATTTTGGTTCTAAATGGCTTATTAACATTAGAGCATCTTATCATTGTGTTCTAAAGATGGAGTATGTCTCAAACTACAAGAGCAGAGATTTTGAGAGTGTAAAGATTGGGAACCAAAATTTCGTCAAGATAGTCGGTATGGGTGATATTCGAGTTTAGACAAACATCAGATGCTTATTGACCCTGAGAGATGTTTGACAAACCCCCGACCCAAAGCTAAATTTGTTGTCCATTAATGTGTAAAATTAAGAATGATTTCAACCCACTTTGGAGTATAAGAAGTGGAAACTGTCCAAAGGTGTCATATCGGTATCTCGAGAAGAGTTCTATTGCCCATTGTATAAGACACACTTAAAGGTGTGAGGTGGTGGAGAAGTATACATAACCTAACAGGAATCTTCACTGAATTTGTGGCATCAACGATTATGACATATGAGTGAGAAGGGATTAAAGTTGTTGTCCAACTAAGAACTCACATCTGCTTAATCCTTGCGATTATTTCTTGACTAAAAAGAGTCTCTTTTAAGAGAAGACCTACAAGAAAGTCGGAGTTATTAGAGTTGGTGGATTCAGATGTTTATGGTCTTATGAGAAGGAGTCTTAGTGCATTCAAATGTTTATGGTCTTATTGAGAAGGAGTTACTAGTAGGTAAAACATATTTTGTTACATTTATTGATGATGCTTTGAGGAAGGCTTCGGTGTACATGTTGAACTCTAAAAATCAAGTGTTTGAAGTTTCATAATACAGAAGAAAGGGAAGCTGAGAGGAAGTTGAAGTTTCTCTGAACAGATAATAGAGGGGAGTATACTTCCAATGTGTTTGAAGAACATTATACATCATGTGGCATTAGATATGAGAAAACTAAACCAGGGACTCCATAACATAATGGGCTGTTGAGAGGATTAACAAAACCATTGTGGAGAAGATCCGTTGCATGTTTAAAATGTTTATGTTACCAAAGAATTTTAGGGAGAAGTAGTCCAAACAACAATTTAATTGATTAATCAAACTCCCTTAATTTGTTAGATTATGAGATCCCGAGCGAGTGTGAACTAACAAAGATCTCACATATCATCATTTGAAAGATTTTGGCCATAAGGTATTTAGACACGTACTCAAGGATTAGCAACGAAGCTTGACTCAAAGTTGATACCTTGCATCTTTTTTCGAAATGGTGGTGATTAGTTTGTCTGCAAACTTTATAACCTAAAGAAGCAAAATGTAGTCTGGAGCAGGGATGAGGTATTCTAAAAGTACGTGATAGGTGTTGATCTCCTGACTAGAGATAGATCATCAAACTGCAATTCATCATATGACATAGATATCTCTTCACCAATTCCTTCGACAATTGAGCAGTCTATAGGTGAGGAGGATAAAATGTGTGACCAAACACATATTGGTGGTTATTAGATACATTCTGATAATGATGAGGAACATGAATCACATCTAGACAATACTGAAAATGAATCCATCGAAAAGAATGAGTAAAGGAAGCAATAGGATCCAATAGCTGATGACACACAGTTTTGAAGGTCGACAAGGGAGAAAAAGATCTCTAGCTTAAGAGGTTGCATCTTGTAAAGATAACGAACTTTGGCTCGCAACTATAAAGGAAAAGATTGATTCTTTGAAGAAGAAGAATACAAACAAGCTTATCAAGCTTCTAAAAGACAAAAAGGCATTAAAGAATAAGTGGGTGTTCACGATAAAGAAAGATAGTAACAAGCTGGTAAAGCACAAGGCAAGGTTAATAGTGAAAGGATTCAGTTAAAAGAAGGGTATGGACTTTGATGAAATCTTTTCACTAATTATCAAGATGACCTTAATCAGAATAGTTTTGGGTCTAACTGTATGTTTAGATCTTGAACTCGAATAGTTGGATATTAAAATAACCTTCTTGCATGGAGATTTGAAAAAGGAGATATACATGGAGAAGCTAGAAGGTTTCAAAGCTAAAGGTAAGGAAAATCTAGTTTAAAAGTTGAAGAAAAGTTTATATGGCTTAAAACAAACTCCAAGGTAATGTTATCAGAAGTTCAATTCCTTTATGAAGGATCATGGCTACAAACAAGCTTATGGCAATGCTTATGTGTATTTCAAGAAATTCTCATATGGCAACTTCATCATTCTTCTTCTTTATATTGATGAAACGCTGATTATAAGTCAAGATATTGGTAGAATTTAAAAGTTGAAAGAGGACTTGTCCAAATCTTTTGATGTGCAGGATTTGAGTTCTATAGCAAATTTTAGGTATAGAGATAACTCAAGATAGGAAGGAAAGGAAATTATGGTTATTTCAAGAGAGATATACTGAATGACTGCTAGAAAGGTTCAATATGAAGTATATCAAGCCAGTTAGAATGCCAGTGGCATCTCACTTCAAATACTATAAACATGTATGTCCCTCAACAGAAAAAGAGAAATATGGTATATACTCTATTCCATACTCATCTACAGTAAGGTCTTTAAGGTATTTAGTGGTGTGCGCAAGGCTAAATATTGATTAAGCTATTGGGTTGATGAGCAAATTCTTGTTAAATCAAAGGAAGGTCCACTGATAAGCAATGAAATAGATTCTAAGATACTTGAGAGACTAATGGAAGTGGAGTTTGTACTTTGGTAATGGTAAGCTAATTCTATAATATTTTACACGTGTAGATATGATCGGAGATCTTGATGGAAGAAAATCTACTTAAGGTTTTTTGTTCAACTCTGTAAGAGGAGCCGTCTCATAACAATCCAAGCTATAAAAGTGTATGGCTTTATCTACGATTGAAGCAAAATATATAACTGTAGTGGAAGCTTGTAAGGAGATGCTCTGGTTAAAATGGTTCCTTTAAAAGTTGGATATAAAGTAAGAAGACAATGTAGTATTTTATAATAGTCAAAGTGCTATTGACTTGAGAGCAAAAATACTATGTATTATTCTCATACAAAGCATATAGATGTTAGATATCATTTGTTGAGGTCCGTGATAGAAGAATAACAATTAATATTTAAGAAGTTTCATATATATTTGAATGGTGTTGATATGCTGACTAAAGTGATTTGAGGAAACAAGTATAAGTTTTGTAGTAAAGCTTGCCAGGATGTATCTCAAGTAGATGATGGAGAATAACTCATCTTCCCCATATTTGGATTGGAGGGGGGAGATTGTTGAGTGTCTAGCTCTCTTTTAAAATTTTTGATGATCGTAGACAACTTTATGGTTTATGGGAATGACGAACAAATGAAGACAAGACGGAAATCTTTTCTAGAGAGATTCATGACTATGTAAAGTGCCATATGCCCATGTTTTGATTTACATGATCGTGTGGATCAACCAAAATCTTTATAAAATGGAAGAAATTGTGAAGAGGTAAAGACATACATAATTGTGTAAATGCCTGTGTGAAGACACATAGTCGTGTGTGGAGACCATGTAACTCTCTATAACCTTGTACAATTATGAATGAGGCAGTACTGAAGATATATTGTCACTTACATGACCGATTGTATAAGTGACCATGTACGATGTAAAAAAACTTATTTCGTGATATAAAAGAGAAAAAGACAAAGGTTTTTGTAAAAAGTGCAACCATAATGTCCAAATTGAGGAAAAACAGAGAGGGAAAATATTATTATATTCTCATCCTTATTTATTGTTTTTTGGTATTAGTTTAAGTGTTTGTTGATTATAATATCTACTTTGCCTCAATCTTGAAACTTTGCTAGACAACTTATTATTAGGAGGTGAGAGATCAACTTTCTATGTAAATCCTTACTGAGTTTAGTAGATTTCCTTGTTCGTTTATCCCATAGTTTTTTCCCTCTATATTGGAGGTATTCTATATAAATCATGGTATTTTTTCCATTTTAAAGTTTCTTATTCTTATATTATTTTGTGGCCAAAAGTCTAAATTGGGGCTTAACCTTTTTCAGTTTGATCATTTTGAGACTTAAACTTGAAACTTGCTCAATGAAGGCCTAAAATTTCACTAGTTTACTAAATTTAAGACTTTTTTTTAATGAAAATTAGGACGTATTTACACATGCCTTTACATGCAACAATGTGGCACCATCACCCTTTTTTTAAATGCTACGTATAAAAGAGTAAAAGATTTTAAGTTTTAACCTTAAAATTTTGTAAATTTTTTTAAATTCTGTAAATTTTGTAAAGTAAAAAAAGAGAAACCAAAAAGTTACAAAAAACCTTAAAATCCTATCGTCGCTCCCCTCTCTGATGCATCTTTACTGTCGGCCATTTCACTCCAGTCTTGTGCAAGGGTTGTCTTGCTTGATTTATGCATCATCACCAAGGGTTACCCTCACCAAATCCGCGCTTTATCGTTCATTAAAGGGGTTGTGTTGGTTGGTTGATGCATCTTCATCGTTGCCCGAACCGTGCTCTAGTATTCATTGAAGGGGTTGACTTACTTAGTTCATACATCATCTCTTGAAATTAAGATAATTCCTAGAATTAAAGTATTAGCCATTAGACTTAAGAGTAGTAAACATTTGATTCTAAGAGGTCTGAGGTTAGAGAAGTCTGAGGTTAGAGTAGTAAAAAGAAGTATGAGATTAGAGAAGTCTGAGATTAGAGTAGCATAAGGAAGATAGTATGAATGAGATGGGCAGAAGAAAACTGGTGTTAGTTTCATCTTATACCTAAAATGGTTAGCTACAAAATAGGTAGCTACTAAGACCAACTGCTTTTCTATTATGCTTTGATTGGTAGAAAAATTCATCTTTCCTACTAATCAGAGCATAACAGAAAAGTGGTTGGTCATACAAAATCTTAATTTGATGCTTTTAATTTTGTTGCCTTCCTACATCCTTTTTGCTTTATCAGTAGCAGTATTTGTCGTATGAGTGTGTATTTTTTTAATTGCAACTAATTTATTATTTTTATGTTGTTGTTTATAACACTCTGACTATCATTGAGGATAATATAAAGTTCTGATTGTTATTCTAGTAGTAACTTAAATCTGAAAGACTCTAATTACTAGTAACTTAAAGTTGATATAACAATTGAATTGAATAAGGATTGCATTTAATATGGATATTTTTTAAACAATGAGGCAAAATAAACCATTAGGTAGGTATATAGGCTAGAAACTAGTGATGCAACTCCCATAAGGCTTATAGATGAAAAATTTCATGAGCCTAGGAGCTACAGTGAGAAGATGTTTCTTGATTCACAGATGTAAACAACACAAGTGAAAACAATGTCACGTACCTTAATTAATAGAACTTAGTAAGTTGGTTGATGTAATTATTATGAATATGTTAAGCATCATGTGCTGCGCGAAGCTTGAATTTTTCACTTTCTCTTCACTGTTTCCTTTCAACATTCTGATTGAGTGTTTTCGTTTTCTTGGAGTTGGTTTTTTTCGATTTAGTATAATGACATTTGATGAAGTAACTCTAAGATTTCACCATGCGAGATGTTTTATTAATATGGGTTATAATGTTATGTGTGAGGGTGGTTTTGTGGATGAAATTGAATTTGATCCTGACTTACTGAGCTATTTTGGACTGGTTAATGTATGTAAGAGAAGTGGGTATAACAATATGAAAAGACATCTTATCTTAAGCCTGATTTTGAACTATATAATGGTTTGAAAGTTAGACAAGATGATGTTAGTATGTTAGATATGGTTAGTCAGATGATGAATAGATGGTATTGATATGTATATTGAACATAGTGTGGATATCCCTATTGAAGTGATTGAGGATAAATGTAATGAGGTTAATCAGGGAAATATAGTTGAAGATAATGGTGAGGATGTTAATAATGAAGGGTTGGTTGATAATAACTTATGCGAGGCCTTCAATAAGATTCTGGTTGATGCAAGGAAAATTTTAGTTTTAAGGTTATTTGAGCATCTTAAAAGAGAATTGATGAAAAGAATTGTGAGAAAAAGGAAAGAAGCTGCCAAGTGGAAGGGTAATTTAGGGACAAGAAAATGGG
>JAOSBO010000209.1:11579867-11595989 GCA_027563915.1 Erythroxylum rotundifolium
ATAATAATAATAATAATAATAATAATAATAATAATAATAATAATAATAATAATAATAGTCATGATGATGATGATGATGATGATGATACATCTAAACATAAAATATAACAATCCAAATGAAGTTTAACAAAATAATTCAAATAGAGCAAAAGAGGTTGGGCAAAATTTAAGCGTAAAATCGACATTATAGGAAAGGATAACCAGTTGATTGCCCAAAAAGCTACTCACAAGGAGCTGTTAATTTTTAGCTGGTTGGGTTAAATCAGCCAACCCAACCAGCCAACAACCAAACAACTAGAATAGCTTCTTGATGAAGTTAAACAGCTGATTTTAGTCAATCAGCTAAAAAATTGGCTGATCAACCAACAACCAAACAAGGTCGTTGTTCCTTCACCTCCATTCCTATCTGCTCTTACTTTGTCACCTCCTCTCTATCTGTTAGAAGTAGAGGAAGGAGGATGAAAATATTTGGCTCAAAATTTTATTTATGTAGGGAATACCTTTTATAGGCTGCAGTGATGAGTTTGTTATAACAGTCTATAACAGAAGAGGATTTGCAAAACGGTCGAAGTACAAGCGAATAATAAAAAAAAGAAATAAGAAAAATAACAAAGATAAGAAAAATAAGAAAACCAAGGCTTGGGCCAATCTGCTAAGGGTCTGGACTTTAAGAAAGAAGTCCACACATTATGCATGAGTCAGACTACTAGGGAAAGAAGCCAAAAAATGATCCGGTCCAATCCAAACCTCATTAGGTTTCATCGTTAGGGTGAGATGGAGTCTCCTTCTGGGACTCGTTCTTCGACAGCTATCGCAAATTGGACAGTATACATTGTGTATAACACCCAGCTTGTGAAGCAAGGTATGGTAAGGGTGTTGTAGAAGGGCTTTGGTGAAGATGTCAGCGAGTTGATTGGCACAAGACATCGAAAGAAGATGAACGATGCCAGATTTAACTCTCTCACGGATAAGATGACAGTCAAGTTCTATGTGCTTCATATGCTGGTGGAAGATAGGGTTCCCGACAACGTAGATCGAAGATCTATTGTAACAGTAGATATAAGCCAGACTCGGGTGAGGGACTTCAAGGTTGCAGAGGAGGAAGAGATCCATTGGAGTTCACAGGTGGTCGTGGCGAAAGCGTGGTACTCAGCCTCGACAGAACTGCGGGAGATGGTGGCTTACTTTTTTGTTTCCACGAGATCAAGGAGTCACCAAGAAACACACAGTAGCCAGTTAGAGATTTGTGGGAATCCAGATAGCTACCCCAGTCAAATTCAAAGAAAGCTAGGAGCTTGAGAGAGGAATTACCACGAAACAAGAGCCTTTAGCCTGGTGAACGCTTGAAGTAGCGAAGAATCCAATGAGCAGCTTGTAGGTGGGAGACCGTCAGTTGGGACATGAACTGTGAGAGCTGCTAGAAGGCAAAGCAGATGTTGGGGCGCGTTATGGTCAGGTAGAGTAATTTTCCAATTAGACATCTGTAACTGGTGGCGTTTGAAAGAGGTTATCCCTCGGTTGATAATTTGAGATTTGTGGCCATTGGTGTTGAAGCAGGTTTGGAGTGGAGGAAACCAGTCTCTTGAAGCAAATCAAGAGTGTACTTGTGCTGGCAGAGATTGAAGCCAGAGGAAGACTAAGTGAGTTCCAGTCCCAGAAAGTATGTAGTAGAGCCGAGGTACTTGATTTTGAAGGCAGCGTCCAAAAATTCTTTGGTGGATTGAATGAGGTGGAGAGAGTTGTTAGATAGTAGGAGATCATCCACATAGACCAGGAGAATGATGAAGTTATCATGATGCTTCTTAGTGAACATGGAATGGTCATAATGGGGTTGAAGGAAACTATGAGAGAGCATAGCAACCGCGAGTTTGAAGTGCCATTGGCGACTTGCCTATTTCAGACCATAGAGGCTTTTTTGAAGGTGGTAGACCATCTCAAGTTAAGGTAACTCCAAACCATCAGGTGATTCCATGTAAACTTCTTTGATTAAATCTCCATGTAAAAATATGTTGTTTATATCTAAATGATGGAGATGCCATTTTTTTGAAGCAACAAGAGCAAGGAGGACTCAGATGGTGGTTGGTTTGACCATTGGGGAGAAGGTCTCAGTGTAATCAAATCCCTCTTGCTAAGTAAAACCCTTCACAACCACTCTACTTTTACAACATTGAAGTGTCCTGTCTGCATTAAATTTTTACTTATGGACCCATTTGGAGGTGATAACTTTCTTCCCCGAAGGCAGAAAGGTAAGATCTCAGGTATGGTTTTCTTGTAAGGCTTTTAATTCAGCTTTCATTGAATCTCTCCATTCCTGGTGTTGAGTTGCCCGTTTGTAGGATTTAGGTTCTGTGAGAGAGATTAGTTAAGTTGAGAAAACTTAGGATTGAGGGGAAAGAAAATTCTAGGAAAGGACTGAAGATAGGGTATACGGAAATGGACGAGGAAGAGTAGGACAATTATAATATGTAAGGTAAGAAGGTGGGTTAATGGATCTGGTGGAGTGTCGAAGAGGATGAGAAGGTGGTGATGGAGAAGGGGTGGAGGCTATTGAGGAAGATGGTGAAGAAGGAGAAGCAGGAGAACATTGGTCAGGGGAAAGAATAGGTAAAGGGGAAGATGAGAGGTTAGTGGATGTAGGAGAGGAAAAATTAGGTAGATTAGGAGCAGGTAAGTGTGCTTCAAGTGGTGTTGTGAGAAAGGGGAATTGGTCTTCACAGAAGATCACATCTCTAGACATAAAAACTGCTTAATAAGTAGGTCATAAAGCTTGTAACCTTTAGAAGCTGTAGCAAAACCAAGAAATACACACTTCCTTGCTCTATCAAACTTACTTATATTGGCTTCTTTAGTGGAAGCAAAACAGAGATAGCCGAATGCTTTCAAGGATTGAAGGTTAGGTTTAGAATTAAACAAAACAGAATAGGGAGTTTTATAAGACAAAAAGGGAGTAGGAACACGGTTTATTAAATAAACTGCATGGAGAATACAATCTACCCAGAACTTGGTAGGTTAGTCTATAACTTTAGTGCTCGGGCAACATTTAAGATATGTTGGTGCTTTCTCTCCACTCTCCCATTTTGTTGTGGTCTTTACACACAAGATGTTTCATGCAAAATAAACTTCTCCTAATAAAAATCCTTCATTGAAAATTCAATTCCATTTTCACTTCGTATACACTTAATTTTCTTGTCAAACTGCTCTTCAACATAAGCACAAAATCTCTTCAGTAGGTCTCTAGTCTCAAGTTTTTGTCGCATCATATAAACCCAGGTCAATCTACTATGATCATCCACAATAGTTAAGAAGAATTTGTAACCAAGATGAGAAGGTGTGTGATAGGGCCCTCATATATCAACATGAATCAGGTCAAAACAAGCAGAAGCAATAGAATTATTGGAAAGAAAGGGTAACTTTTTCTATTTAGCAAAGTGACAAACATCACATTGTTTTAAAAAGTGAAAAACTACGGAGGGATCAATATTAGAAAGGCTTTGTAGCCGTTGATTAGATAAATGACCTAGTCTCCTATGCCATAGATGTCCTGGGTGAGTGGTGGTATTGCAAACAAGTTGACAGGTGTCCAAAGTAGATGGAGAGAGGTGGTAGAGTCCATTGATTTGCCTAGCAAAACCAATCGTCCTCATGGAATTGATGTCCTGAATATGACATAAGGTAGAGGTGAATGTTAGTTGAAAAGGACTAGAAACAGTGAGTTTATTGATAGAGATTAAATTAAAAGAAAAATTAGGTACAAATAAAGCATCAGTGAGAGTGAGTGAGGAGATATTGACAATGCCAACATGTTTTACTGACACAAGAACTCCATTTGGTAATCTAACATTTAAATTGTCCACAGTTTTGTAGGTGGTGAAGAGGTTTAAAGAACAAACAATATGGTCGATAGCTCCGGAATCAAGAATCCATGGAAAAGACCAAGGATCAGAAGATAAAGCAGGTTGGATATACCTTGTTGATGAGAAAAAACTATATTAACCTGAGAAGTATTAACAACTTTTCCCTTTGGATCTCCTTCTTCGTACAACAACTGCACTAATTGGCCATACTGTTCAGCACTCAAGTTGTAGACAGAAGTATCTTGGGAAGTCTCTCTATTTATGGATTGGGAGTCCAATTCAGAAGAGAAAGCATCCAAGTTAGTTTCAACTTGATTGACAGTTTTAAATTTGTGTGGGTTATTGTCTTTGTTGGAATATGAATTTCAGTTGAATGTTGAGAAATTGGGTGAGAAATCATGTTTTCGGTAACACTTAGATTCAATGTGGCCAATATTACCATAGAAGGTGCAAATGGGTCTTTTGGATTGTTGGTTGAATTTTCTGGTATCGATTTTGACATAGAGAGCATGAGGTTCAATAGTGGGAGTAGACATGTTATTTTGGGAAGAAAGGATTAGTTTTCTTTCGTTTTGAGCAACCATAGCAAAAACATTTTTGATGTTAGGTAGAGGTTCCATAATCATAATGTATGACTTTATAGTAGAGTAGGATTCATTCAAGCCTCTAAGAAATCTAATCACATAATCACCATCTTCATAGTTTTTTATAGTAGCTAAGAAATCACAAGAACATTGAGGTTCACACTTACACCTAGGTAATGGCCTGAGGATAAAAAACTCATCCCATGACATTTTAAGATGAGTATAGTAATTTGAAACTGAGAGTGATCCTTGTCGGAAACTGTAGATTTCTTCCTGTAAATATGATATTTTGAAAGAATTTGCTTGTTAAAAACGTCCTTCTAAGTCTTTCCATAAATCTACTGCAGAATCAAACTAAATCACACTTTGTGCTATTGAGTCTGTCACTTATCTCAATAGCACCATAGTATTACACCTTTCTTAATAGATAAATAGAGTGTCATCTTTGTTAGGCATTAGAACGGTACCATCAATAAATTTTAGCTTGTTTTTGGATAACAAAGCCATCTAGATTGACCTAGCCCATGAGTGATAGTTAGTTCCTGTCAAAAGGGTTGAGACTAGGACTAGGGAAGGGTTTTCATTAGGATGTAGGTAGTAGGGGCTTGCTGGATGATCTTCTGGTCATAAAACACTTTGATTTTGATGTTGGTTTGCAGTGATGCTTGCATATAAAGGTCTAGACATGATGAAGAGAACAACAAAGATGATGTACTGAAAAAAACTGAGGATATTATGGCAAATGCAAAAGGAGCTAGAGGCATTGCTCTGACACCATGTTGGAAACAGAGGAAGGACGATGAAAATATTTGGCTTAAAACTTTTATTTACGTAGGGAATGCCTTTATAGGCTGTAGTGATGAGTATGTTACAATAACCTATAACAGAAGAGGATTTGTAAAACAGACGAAGTACAAGCGAATAATGAAAAATAGAAATAAGAAAAATAACAAAGATAAGAAAAATAAGAAAACCAAGGCTTGGGCCAATCTGCTAAAGGTCTGGACTTTAAGAAAGAAGTCCATATATTACTCATGAGTCAGACCAGTAAGGAAAGAAGCCAAAAAATGATTCGGTCCAGTCCAAACTTCATTAGGTTTCATCTTTAGGGTCAAACGAAGTCTCCTCCTGGGACTCGTTCTTCGACACTATCATCTCCACAGCTATCCTCTATAGAGTTTCTTCAAAGGCCACCCATTGTCTCCTCCTTAGATCTCCAGTTAACCGCCAATCATTGTTGCCTATTGCCGTCAATAACTCCTTTCAACACTCATCAACAAATTCAACTTGAGTTATAAATTCAAGTTTATGATCTAAAAATTATAATCAGATTTACACTATAATTATAAAAATACTTGTAGTTAAGCTAGATATCATCATCATTATCATCACCCAGTCCGAAATCCCACAATGAAGCGAGGTCTGGGGAGGTTCGACAGTACGCAGCCTTACCCCTACACAGTAGAGAGGCTGTTTCCAGTGGACCCACATGCAAATAAGACAATATACGAATGATGCAGGTTACATAGAAAAGATAAAACTAGCACGGAAAAAAATCTATGTAACTAAAATTCAAAAAATACATAAATAAATATGGTTAAAAGATTAAAAATGTATAAAAAAAGAGATAAAAGGTTGATGTATCAAGTAAGAAATAAAAATAAAAATATATATAATAGACTTATACTGTTAGTGGCATACAACTGGTAAAGGAAGTATAACGAAAATAAGATAAGCGAAAGAAAAAGCCTACCTGATGAATATATTCCCACTTAAGACTACAGAGATGCAGCTTATCTTACCCTACATCAATGTAGAACTAACGTGAAAAAGGGTAAACACATACCTTCTTGGGATGACTATCGTGTGACCCTTTTAAAATTTAGAAAACTTCCTGAACGTCATGTCGCTATACGTGTAACCCGGATCATACTTGTGAATAAAGTATGTTATTCAAAGTCAAATAATCAGCTTTATGCAAATATAATCACCAAAGAGCATGTCCTAAATCCCTAGCAACAGATCGAGGTTTGAAATTTTACAATTTGTTGTCAGTAACTCAAATGAGAGAAGCAATTCAGGCACACAAAGACAAAGCAGGATACAATAACAATTAGGCGAGAAGCAAAAATAATAAATCGACTTAAACAATGAGGAACTGCTGCTAGAAGCAACCATTTTAGCAAGAAAAGGTAAAACCTTGGTTTGAAATTGCCATGAATATGGAACAAGAAAAACAAAACAAAATCTTACAAACGAGACATAATAAACCCTAAACATGCATTCTAGACATAGACGACAATGGTAATTAGGTAGGCATAGACACAAAAATTCGAAGAATTGAATCCAGAAATAAAAGGAAAAGAGAAAAGGAAAGGATTTTATCAAATGAAGAAAAAAAACGACCATCTCAGATAAGAAAACAAAAGGACCAATTCGAATAACAAATGAGAGCAACAACAAAAAATTGAAAAGCAAATACCTCACCACGAAAACGTGGAAAAGCTTCAAGCAACCGATAACGTAAAGAGTAAGCATAAAATACAGTCTTCAATTAAACAAGCTTGAAATACAGAAATACCAAAAGTCTGGTCAAATCACCAAATACGATTATCCACAAAGCAAGTGATCGAACCCAGTAACTAGAAAGCAAAATCACAAATCAGCTCACCAAAAGTTGTCAAAGAAAGCACACAAGATCAAAAGAACCCAAACAAAACAACATCCAATTGTCTAGTCAACTTTGATAGCTATAATGAAACAAAAAGCACGACAAACAAAGGCCAAGAAAGGGTTAAATTTATACTAAGAGGAGAAATTCAAAAGACAATAAAGAAGAAGAAGAAGAAAAATATACGGCAACAGCTACATTCGTCGAGGATTTTAGAACCGGCAACATGTGCCTCCGCTGATTCCAGCTCTCACCAACACCGTGGCAACCACCGAACACAAAGAGAATAGCAATTAATAAAAAGGAAAATAGATGATTGTGAAGCACAAAGTGAAAGAAAAAGAAAGGGAGACTTAGATGAAGCAAAGCGACAAGATCGAAAATGAAAGAAGGCTTACAATGTAGTAGGAAGGGGGGAAATCGCAAGACACTCACAACTCATCAAGCCAAATGTATCAAGAATATCCAGATCCAATGTCAAAAAAAAGTACATTACACGAAGAGACACCATATGTATGTAATTATATGCTAGCTTATACCACTGAAAGCGAGAAAAAACAAAGATCTGAAGATAGACTAGGGAAAGGGCACGACGAAAACCCTAGATCTTATGAGAAACAGTTACCTGAAGCAGCTAGTTCTAAACCTGTAGAAAATATCATCATAAAAGTTTAAGCCAGATATCTTATGCCAAATTACAAAAATTCATTTCCATGAGAAAAAAGTTTAAGAAGCCTTTTTTTATGTGATTACGTTGGCACCTACTTACCGTATAAAATTACATAACTTGAAATTTATAATGAATATGTTTTTGAGAATTGATGTATATTTGAAAATGATAGTTACTATTTATTGAAGGATTATTTTATAGTTTTATATTTGTAAACTTTTTTGTAGTTTAAAATTTTACCTGAATAGTATATGATATTTATTAATACTTATACTGTACTGTACTAAAATCAAATTTGATATCAACTCTAAGGCTAAAAGCCCAAATTGGGACTTAACCTTTTTGAATTTGATCATTTTGGGACTTAAACTTGAAACTTGCTCAATGAAGGGCTAAAATTTCATAAGTATAGTTAATTTAAGACTTTTTGGACGAAAATTAGGATGCGTTTACATACGCCGTAATCTGCAACAATTTGGCATAATTACCCTTTTAAAAAATGCCACATATAAAAGAGTAAGATGTTTTAAATTTTGTAAATTTTTATAAATTCTATAAATTTCGTAAAGTAAGAAAAGAGAAATAAAAAAGTTACAAAAAACCCTAAAATCCCATCGTCGCTTCACTCTCTGACACATCTTCACCATCAGTCATTCCATTCTAGTCTTCGTGCAAGGGTTGTCTTGCCTGGTTCACGCATCTTCACCAAGGGTTGCCCTCGCTAGATCTGCGCTTTATCCTTTGAAGGGGTTATATTGGTTAGTTGACGCGTCTTCACCATCCCCCGATCTTCACTCCAGTCTTCATTGAAGGGGTGGCTTGCCTGGTTCAAACATCATCTCTTAAAATTAAGATAAGTCTTATAATTAAAGTATTAGCCATTAGACTTAATAGTGGTAAACATTTGATTATGAGAGGTCTGAGATTAGAGAAGTCTGAGGTTAGAGCGGTAAAAAGAAGTCTGAGGTTAAAGAAGTCTAAAGAAGATAGTACGAATGAGAAAAGTAGAAGCAAACTGGTATTAATTTTATCTTCTACCGAAAATGGTCAGTTGCTGAATGGGAAGCTACTAGGACCAACTACTTTTTTATTGTGCTCTGATTGGTAGAAAAATTCATCTTTCCGAAACACAATAGAAAAGCAGTTGGTTTTATAAAATATTAATTTGATGCTTTTAACTTCATTGCCCTCCTACATCCTTTTTGCCTTACTAGTGGGAGTATTTGTCATATGAGTGTGTATTTTTTTAATTGAAACTAATGTATTGTTTTTATGTTGTTGTTTGCAATACTCTGACTATCATTGATGATAACATAAAGTTATGATTTTGTTATTTTAATAGTAACTTAAATCTGAACAACTTTAATTACAAGTAACTTAAAGTTGATGTAACAATTGAATTGCATAAGGATTGTATTTAATATGGATATTTTTTAAACATTGAGGCATAATAAAACATTAGGTAGATATATAGGCTAGAAACTAGTGATGCAGCTCTCATGAGGCTTATAAGTGAAAATTATCACGAGCTTAGGAGCCACAGTGAGAACATGTTTATCAATTCACAGGTGTAAACAACGCCACTTACCTTAATTAATAGAACTTAGTAAGTTGGTTGATGGAATTGTTATGAATATGTTAAGCATCATATGTTGTGCTAGGCTTGAATTTTTCGCTTTCACTTTAGTGTTTTCTTTCATCATTCTAATTGAGTGTTTTCGATTTCTTAAAGTTGGTTTTTATAGTTTAGCATAACGTTATTTGACGAAGTAACTATGAGGTTTTACCATGTGGGATGTTTTGTTAATATGGGTGATAATGTTATGTGTAAAGGTAGTTTTATGGATGAAATTGAATTTGATCCTGACTTATTGAGTTATTTTGAACTGGTTGATGTATGTAAGAGAAGTGGGTATAACAATATGAAAAAGATATTTTATCTTATGCCTGGTTTTGCACTATGTAAAGGTTTGAGAGTTGTACAAGATGATACTAGTGTATTAGATATGGTTGGTCATATGATAGGTATGGGTTGTATTGATATTTATATTGAACATGGTGTGGATGCTCCTGTTGAACTGATTAAGGATGAATGTAATGAGGTTAATCAGGGTAATGCAGTTGAAGATAATGGTAAGGATGTTAATAATGAAGGGTTTGGATGTAATGTAGGTAATTTAGATAGTGTGCCAAATGTGGAGGATGAAAATGATGTAGATATGGAGAATGAAGATGTTATAAATATGGAGGTCAAAGAGGATGAAGAGGATTTAAAGCAAGAGATGAAGGTAACGGTCCGAATGAAGATGTTGAAGAGGATTTAGAGGAAAGAGATGAAGGTAATGATCCGGATGAAGATAATAGACCACATGAAGCTGATGTAGGCGATGTAGATGATGAAGATGAGGTAGTTTTGTCTAAATATTATGACAATAATGAATATGGAGAACTTGTTAGTAATGTAGAGGATATGGTAGATGATGCTACTAAGAGAAAAAGGAAATATCTTGTTTATGATGAAAATGCGGCTGAGCTTTACATTGAATTAGGGATGATTTTTCTTAATCATTTGCAATTTAAGTGTGTAATGAGTTTGTTGTTCATCAAAATAAAGAGGGCTATCATATTTACCAAAAATAAGCCTAACTTTGTCCAAGGTTAATCTAGGACAGAGAACTCCCCTTGGTATATATATGGACCATTTGATAAGAAGCTGTAATCATTTGAAGTTAGAAAATTTAGGACCAATCATGACTATAATATGGTATATACAAATCCTAGGATGAACATCAACATTTTAGCTGACTTGTTGAAAGATAAGCTTAAAAATGAGTCATTTTTTAAGAATGATGATATAAAATTTTATGTTAAGAATTGTTTAGCTATTGAAGTATCTATGAGTATCGTGAGAAGAGCAAAGAAAAAAAAGTAGATAGTGTTATGATCAACATTGAAGAGGAGTTTGGGAAGCTTTGGTCTTATGCTGAGCTGATTAGGCAGACCAACCCAGGAAGCATTATTACATTGACAGTGTCTCAGCCAATTCCATCATCTCCACCTATATTTGAAAGAATGTATATATGCTTAGAAGCTATTAAACATGGGTTTAAGCATGGATGCAAGTATTTTTTTGGCCTAGATGGATGTAGGTTGAAAACCAAAACTAAGGATGGATTTTTTGCTAAACATATTTATGTCAATTGGCATGGAAGAGAACATAAAGGGGAAGAGATGAATGAACACTTCGGAAAATTGCAAAATCCTTCACAGTAAGGGAATATGAAGAAAATTTGGAAAAGCTCAAAGCCAAGAACCAAAGGACAGCAGAAGATATTGGGAGTTATACACTAGTTTAGCAATGGTATGAGGCTTTCTAGAAGGAAGATTCTATGATTGAGTTAGTTGACAATAACTTATGTGAGACCTTCAATAAGACTCTGGTTGATGCAAGGAAAATGTCAGTTTTAGGGTTATTTGAGCATCTTAGAAGAGAATTGATGAAAAGAAATTTGAGAAAAAGGAAAGAAGCTGCCAAGTGGAAAGGTAATTTAGGGCCAAGAATATAGGAAGCAATTGAGAAGAGTGTTATGATTACTCAACCTTGTTTAGTGCATCATAATGGAGAAGGAAGGTATGAGATTGATCATAGACAGAACAGATATATAGTGAAGCTTCAGAATAAAATATATTCTTGTAGGAGATATACCCTCTCTGGCATTCATTGTGCACATGTCATATGTGCTATTAGAGACAGTAGGGTTAATATTGAAAAGTACACTTCTAGTTGGTTATGAAAGATTGAATATGTCAAAACATATAGGAAGGTAATCTAACCGATGCCTGGTATGAAGGACTGAACCATTAGCAATGAAGAAACTATTAGGCCACTAGAATTTAAACAAGGGCCTGGTAGGCCCAAAACAGTTAGGAAAAAAAGTATTGATGAACCTCAAAAGAATATAAAAGTAAACAAAAAGTAAAATGTTGACCACGTGTCTAGGAGGTATAAAAGTAAACAAAAAGCAAAATGTTAACCACGTGTCTAGGAGGGGCATGATCATTACATGTAGCCACTGCCATACAGAAGGACACAATAAAAGATGTTGTCTTTAGAAATGTCGAGAGGTAATTTCTAACTTGTTTTATCTTTTAATAGTACATCTAAGATTCTTTTCTATAGTAGTGGTAATCTTCTAGGTTTTTTATTCTGTTATCAATGGTAGGTTCCAACCCAGTTTCAAAATCCAAACTCAGACTAGTCAATTGATTTCCATATGGAGCAAAACATAACAAACTCACAATCAACTCGTGAAAACATATCCACAGTTGAAACCAACAACAACAACCCAGTAAGTGCCTTCAAATCTGCATCCAACATTGAAAGGGAAAAGAAAGGTAAAAGAAGAGCAAAAAAGACAACACCATAGAATCCTTTTAGTTTGATTCTATGTCTGTATTTGCTGGTGCCACAACTATTTCAGGTACTACCAATACCTTAAGTACTGCTCATGTAAGTGGGAGTGCAAATGCAATAGCCTCAATTGCTCTCCCAATACCTAGAGGTGCTTAAAAAATAATAAATATATGTACATCTTTAAAGGGTACCACCAAGAATCAATCTAAAAGGAGAAGAGAGCCTAGTTATGGTGGAAGTAGATTGAGAATGTTGGCAGCTGGCAAACGTAGCCTAAATTTTCAAGCAAAAATTACAGAAAAAAGGTCTGTCACATGCTCTTCTCTTCAACAAAAAGCAAATAAGAAGATCAAGAAACGGATGGAAGGGATAGGGGTATTCACAAATGAAACCACAGAGTTGCAGATACTAATGTAAGTGTTAATTTTTTTGGATTCTTACTTAACATCAATTAATTCATACCACTTAATAAACTTTTACATTTTATCTACAACCTGGAAGGAGAAGTTAGAGACTACTAAACCTTGGGCAGAAATCAATAAAGAGGAAGGAAGTTGTTACTGCGTATGTAAATCCAATCCAACAAAGTCAAATTACATCTTCAAAGGGAAAGGAAAAAAATGTAAACTTAACATTTAATTGTTAGTGAACTGAACAATTTTGTGATATTTATGAACTGAACAATAGTAGATTGTAAGGATGTTGTTGGGATTACTTTTATTAAGCAATGAATATAATGACTTCCAATTTTAGTTTGAATTGCATTTCTTGTACGTTTTTTCCTTTTTGTTGAAGTTCACGAATGGGTCATTAAGGGTGATGGAAGCTTAGTTGGAATTGTCAAATTCTCTGCAATGTTTTGTATTTTTCAGGGAAAGCTTAAAGTCTATGGATAGAAAGAGATGATCAGCTTTTTGTAGTAAAATGTTCGTTTCCTTTATTTTCTAATCAGTGTGCATTACATTTCTTTTAGGTTTTTTCATTTTCATTGAAGTTCAAGAATGGTGCAACATGTACATTATTAATATAGCCTCAGTTGAAATTATAGGTCTATTAAACATCTTTGTCTCCTCATCAATAATTTTATGACTTATAAAACAACTTAATAGTTGTGTTAATCATTGGATTGGACGTAAAATACAAATAATAATTTTTAGAGTAGTCAATTACTACCTCTTTTAACTCCTTTTGACTACTAACGAATACTTAATCTCTATTGATTAAAGATCCTATTTTTTCACTAATCTGCCTTACCAAATGTTAAAACATTGAACATCTTTCGGCTAGTAAATCTAACATGTCTAGGCTAGTACATAAAACATCAAATATGTTTAGGCTAGAATATCAAATTAGTAATACAATAGATGTTAAAACATCTAACACTTTGCACTTTCCAACATCAGGTTAGGTGAAAAACATTTGCACATTGTTCTAGTACATCAAACCATTTCTCGATAAGGCTTTAAAGGTACAACTATTGTCTTTTTTGCCTTCAATATTTAGACTAACAAACATAAGCAAAACTATTAAACACAAGCTTAAATAAGCAAACTGTTTCCAACACTTTGCTGAATGTGTTTCATAACTAGTCCTCGTGGCAACTAACTCATTCTTCAACTTCAAATTTTTGCAATCCTTTCAGCTTGCAAAACATCTACTGCATTCTCTCTTAACTCTGTCACTTCCACCTTCAATAGATTATTTTGATGATATAGAATCTTCTCTCTATTTTCTAGCTCTAAAATAATCTGTCTTGCTCTTACATAAAATCTTTGATCATGCCATTCATGAAATTCATCAACATTTTCACTCTACCATCAAAGAAAAAGCACAATTCATTAATGAAAGATATGAACATATTTAGCTAAAACAATATAAAAATGCACCAAAATTACAGGAAAGAGTTGACAACCGTAAAACCTTCTTTCTGGATTTTCATCAGTCCATAAAGTCCATCTAGGTGCTTTCAAGGTACAATAACAATACTTAGCCACTTCGTCATAGTCTCATTCAAATGGTAAGTCGAAGAAATCAGTTTGTATGACCTCATATCAAGCTTAGAACATGTCCCTCTATAGCCAAAGTTGAAATTTTCAAAAATTTCAACCCAACACAAAATCACAACCAAGAAAACAACAAACTGAATCCTCTAATAAACCTCATTACCTTAAAGAACTACTACTTGAGTTCATTCTCAAGTATTACAGCATAATGTTGTAATGTTGATTGTACACCCACTGACAGCTAAATGATATCTGCAGAACTGAATTTGCTTGCTCTTAATAATATGCATCTCTTCCATGAATGTCATACTTTATCTTGAACCCAAAGCATAGAGAATAACAAAACATGGATAACCACTAATAAAGCTAAACCAAGTGACACAAGTCATATCCTAAGTACAATGTCAAGTATATGGGGAAGAGAAAACTTAATCATACCTTATATACAAATGTATAATAAAGTTGTACATGAAAACAATTATTGTCTACATGCTATTTAACCCAATAATCAAACTCATTTAAAGAAGATAAAATAATTTACGTAAATGTAACATTGTTAGGGAAAAGGAATAAAGTAAATATTAAAACATCATAAATTTATATACAAAAATTTGAAGGGAGCATAACTTATTACCTACTTCGGTCTTCAATCACAGCATATGTATGTTTCAGATCTCCAAAAACCTTACCGCCCATTCACCTCCAATTTCGAAAGAGAGATCCCACACTCACACTACCAAGAAGGCATATGCATTAAGTGATGATGCATCCAGGAATTAGAGTGAAGGCACAACTGAGAGAAGAAAAAGAGGGTAAAACATGTGTTAATAAAAATTGTTGATTTTAGGCCTAAAGAGTTTTTTGTTTAAGTCAAATTTAAACAAAATTAATTAATTTTTCTTAAATTTCACTAGCCTAGAAAATCAATTAGGTCTATTAACGTGGCATCTAAACACTAATTAACCTGCATGTAACGGCGTGTGTAAACACGCCCTATTTTTTGTCCAAGAAAGTCTTAAATTGAGCAAATTAGTGAAATTTTAGCCCTTTATTGAGCAGGTTTCAACTTTAAGTTAAGTCCCAATTTGGGCTTTTAGCCTTACTCTAATATAGTATTCATATAGGTAAGAAAATATGAGGCTTCAATATGCTACAATTTTTAGTAATTTGAAATTTTATTTTTATTTGTGTTTTTTAAATTTCACTTAAATCACATAATCTTTTTTATATTTATTAGTTTATATTTTTAATTTAATAAGCATAATATTAAGATTGTTAACCTTTAATATTATATAATGTGTAATAAGAGCTTCAGTTATGTATCTTGGATCAAACGTGAAAGGGAAATAACAAAGAAATGAGGAAATACCTGATTTTAGTTCCATAATGTCAGAGCAACTTTTCAAGGTCAAAACGAGCACAAATCCTCACGCACTTTCATGAGATCTACTCACTGAGGCGTAGTTAACATCTTTTTGTAGTTTTCTTAAAATGTGAACCTCTAAATGGGTTAGAGTAACTATACATTCACGAATCACTTAAGCAACTAGAAGAGACCTTATCCTCTATATATAACTTCCATATTAGGTTTTCCTAGAGTCTGATCCATACTAATCGGGGTCCATATTCCTCCTAAATTTATGTCCACTAACTTAGATCATTTATCGAAGCATCTTATTATCTTTATCTGGATCAAATTTACGTATCACCTTAGACAAAATGCAATTAATTGTTGTTCATCTTTATAAGAAAATGTTTAACATTGTCCCCTTAGACAATAATTGTTGGCCCCTGAATTTTTTTTATATTTGATTAAGCATTATTAGATTAATTTTGGGATCTTGCTAGAGCAATGTATGTTGAAATTAATTAGCATGTTAATGTGAGTAAGATTTTATGACATAGGTTAATTGAATTATAGTGTTAA
>JAOSBO010000209.1:11610171-11622666 GCA_027563915.1 Erythroxylum rotundifolium
AATATTTCATTAATGAAATATATGAACATATTTAACTAAAACACCATAAAAATATACCGAAATTATTGTAAAGAGTGTCCATCTAGGTGCTTTCATGTTACAGTAACAATATTTAGCCTCTCTGTCATATTCCCATTCAACTAGGTAAGTTGAAGAAATCAACTTGTATGACCTCATATCAAGCTTAGAACATGTCCCTCTATAAGCAAAGTTGAAAATTTTAAAAATTTCAACCCAACACAAAATCACAACCAAATTGAATCCTGTAATCAACCTCATTACCTTGAAGAACTACTACTTGAGCTCATTCTTAAGTATTGCAAGACAATGCTATAATATTGATTGTGTACCCACTGACAGCTAAATGATGTCTACAAAACTGAATTTTTTTGCTCCTAATAATCTGCATCTCTTTCACGAATGTCATACTTTATCTTGAACCTAGTGCATAGACAATATCAAAACATGGATAACTACCAACGAAGCTAATGTCAACTATATAGGGAAGAGAAAACCTAATCATATCCTATGTCCAAATGTATAATAGAAATTTTCATGAAAAACAATTATCGTCTACATGTTATTGATCCTAATAATCAAACTTCTTTAAATAAAATAAAATAATGTTACATAAATGTAACATCATTAGGGCAAAGGAATAAAGTGGATATTAAAACATCATAAATTTATATATAAAAATTAGAAGGGAGCATGACTCTCATTACCTACTTCAGTCTTCAATCACAGCACATATAAGTTTCAAATCTCCAAAAACCTTACTACCCATTCACCTCTAATGCCAAAGGAGAGATCTCACACTCACACTACCAAGAAGGCACAAGTGATTGTGCGTCCAGGGATTGGAGTAAAGGTACAATCAAGGGAAGAAAAAAAGGGTGAAACATTTGCTCATCAACAATTTTAGAGTTACTTAAGACAAACATCTGTTCAAGAAAAAGAGGGAAGCGTTCTTCGTTGTTTAAGTTGGAATTTCAAGAAATTAATGACTTTTTTCTTAAACTCCACCTGAGCTCGATACTAAATTAGATCTATTAATATGGTATGTAAACACTAAATGACCTGCATGCAATGGCATGTATAAACACGCCCTAATTTCTTTCTAGAAAAGTCTTTAATTGTTTTGTAATGCATCTCTCCTCGTTTTGCTTCCATACCGGCTGGCCTCTACCAACTCTTCCTTTCTACTAGGCAAACTAAAGAGCCCTGGTTTAATGAGCTTCTTGTGCATGCCACTGTTAGAAAGTTACTGTTTTTGCGCTCGATGAAAGTTACTGTTCATTGCATGCCCTGAAAGTTCCGATACGATCACCATTTCACCCCAACAGCACGCGGTCAACACCGCAATCTGACCAACTCAACCAATTCAATACACAAATCACAAACCTTTAGATCCCTCACAGTTAGGGACAAGTCCAATAGACAATGACACTGAGACACGAGTTGTCTTAGACACAGAAATGCGAGTCTCCGAGGCTGCCAATGGGCATCCAGCGAAGAAAGTCCAAGTGCGATCTTGAGACGATGAACCACCTCCATAGGTGCAATTCTCCTATCATGCCGCAGTCATTGGAAATCAGGGAAAGGCCCACAAGGACTTGGCATTTTAATAGCCTACAAAAGAACAGACAGCCATCGAGGAGGGCGACATTACACTCATCCAAAGTGAATCTAAAGCTAGTGTGGCCCTGTTTGCATCTCTGCGCTTATGCCTGGATCAACAGTGGGACTGCACGGTCATCATCAAGCTCATGGGCCACCGGGTGGGTTACCATCTGCTCTGCTCTCGATTACACACATTGTGGAAACCACGTGGCCCTCTGAAAGTGGTAGACATTGACCATGATTTTTACCTGGTGAAATTCATTAAAGAATTCGACTACATCATTGCATTGACGCAGGGGCCTTGGGTTATCCTCGGACATGCGTTGTCTGTGAAACGTTGGACCTCAGAATTTTGAGCTTCGCAGGGCAAACTTACTCATGCGATTGTCTGGATTCGATTTCCAGACCTGCCAATCGCAAACTACCACCCTCAAATACTCAATTTAATCGGGAAGATGATCCGCATTGACGCACCTATGTTACTCACTCAAAGGGGCAAGTATGCCTGAATCGTAGTGGAAATTGATCTGGAGCAACCGCTTCGGTCCAAGGTTGACCTGGATGAGGAGACACTTTGATCGCCTATGAAGACCTCCCCCATATCTGCGTAAGCTGTGGCGTAGTCAGCCGCGAGGAACGATCCTGCCGTCCCGCCCAATCGTTCCGAAAGAACCCACTCTACTGTCGAGCAACCTCGAATCTGCATCGGCGATGGCAAAGGAAGGTATGATCGCAAACCCCACAGAGATGGGACTAGAGAAGACCACCGAAACCAATGGCCCTTGGATATAGGTACATTGGAAAATACCTCGCAAATCAGACTGTTCTAGAACCCAACTGGCCTCCTGGCACCCACGCGATGCTGCCGCAGGGATTGGATCCCGATACGCAACGTTGTCAGAGGTTGCAGCAGAAGACGACGCAACGATCACTTTTCCCTCGATGTTTACAGCTGGTTCAATATCTCCAAAGAATACGTGGGCATCGTTGTCTTACAAGGACAAGTTAGGCATAGAAGGAGGAACATGCACAGTTGGGCCGCATGGAAAGGCCAAGACTGGGCCAAAAAACAAAGCTGCGACCCACCCACCCAAGACCATAGGAAATGGACCCAATTTAAGTCCAAGTGGGTCCGACCCGTCTAATGTAGTGAGCTTCCAATCCCTTAACAGTCCTACGGACCCCCATCCGGCTGTCCACATCGGTTCCCCGTCTGCATTAATATGTGATGCCCTAGCAACACGAGAATTACAGGGGGACAAATCGGATTTGGCCACGGACCATCAAATGCACGTAGGCGACTCCGATACTCATCACCTCCCCATCCACACACCCCGCCCCACTGAACCCCCCGACCGTCGGCCCGCGGACACACGTATGATCAACACTTCCCCGTCGAAGGAGGATGGAGTCAGAGTGCCCGGGCAACAGGAAGTCGATAATGCAGATAGGTGCAACCCTACCCAGGAGGCAACCCCAAACTAGGCGTGCTCTTCCCGATGTGATTTATGAAGATTATCCTTTGGAATTGCCTAGGGGCTGAAGGAGCCCAATTCATTACTATCATGAGAAATTACATCCAAATTCACCGACCTCACATGGTGGTGTTAGTCGGAATAAGTGGCGGACGTGCACTAGCAATTATCCAGAAATTGGGCTTTCGCAATTCTTTTCGTGTGGAGGCAGATGGATTTGCAGGAGGCATCTGGCTATTATGGTCGTACGATTTGATCGTTACCATCTTGCTGGCATATCGACAATTTATTCATATGAACATTCAATATGGGTCAGTTAGGTTTGCGTTTACGGCAATCTACACTAGTCCATGGACCCCTACGCAACATTTGCTCTGGCCTCGCTTATAATGGATTGGTCGTATCAACACCTTACCCTGGCTTATTGGCACGGATTTTAATGCTAAATTGGCCAATGAGGAAAAACTAGGAGGATCGACCATGACCTCGATTGTGAACAAACGCTTTCGTGATTGCGTACAAGCTTATGAGCTACATGACTTGGGGTACATAGGATCTAAATTTACCTGGCATTGGGGTAATATCCAAACGAGACTGGATAGGGTGTTAGGCTCATCAACCTAGCTAGACACCTTCCCGTATGCGACCAATAACCACCTACCTTTTCTAGGATCAGACATTGGCCTCTACTAGTGACTTTAGATGGCAGCATCTGACGGGAACCCTCCAATCCCGAGTTTCGCTTCCAAACTGCATGGCTCACCCACGCTGATTTCGATAGACTAGTCAAGGAACACTAGTCTATCCCAGGGCTCGATTTTTGCCATTCTCTCGCTTTGTTCTCCACGAAGCTCATACAATGGAACAAGTGTGAGTTTGGTAATATATTTCACCGAAAGAAATGCCTATTAGCTAGATTAGCAGGCATTCAATAGCTGATGGAGGTGGAGCAGTCAGCTACTTTAAAATTCTTAGAAGACCAATTACATAATGACTTAACTCAAACCCTTTGTGAAGAGGAGCTATACTGGCCTTAGCAATCATGCAGTATATAGCTCTCGCAGGGTGATCGTAACACCAGCTACTATCATACCTTAACTAATACCAAACGAAAGCCACTGCGGATCTCTCGCCTAGTCGACTAGGATAGACTGACGATCACTAATTCAATGCAAATGCGAAGATTGGCTCAACAATTTTTCGAACAGTTGTTCACGACACCTACTAAAGAGCCGCCTCCTTTTCCCCTGGTTGGGACTTTCCCTCAGCTCCCGAAGGAGGCCAGAGTTTCACTCTCTGCCCCTATTCTTGAGGAAGAAATACGGAAAGCTATTTTTAACCTCCATCCTAACAAAGCCCCTAGGCCTGACGGATACAATACGGCCTTTTTTCAACGAAAATGGGACAAGGTGGGCCTAGCGGTTGTTGAATATGTCCAATGGCTATCTCAGGCTGAGGGCTAAGACCAGAAGGTGAGTAAAACCATTTTAGTTCTAATTCCAAAAGTCCCCTCTCCGGTCTCGCTCACTCAATTCCGACGTATCAGTTTATGCTCTGTTATTTATAAAACCATCTCGAAAGTTATTGTCAACTACCTGAAGGCCCACCTGGATTTTCTTGTAGCTCAGACACAGTGCAGTTTTGTACCCAGTAGACATATCACGAACAACATTACAATAGCTCAGGAGGCCATTCATTTGATGAGAAGGAAAACCGGACGAGCGGGCATAATGGCCATTAAAGTCAATTTAGGAAAAGCATATGATCAACTCCAGTGGAAGTTCATACAAGATACCCTACTGGACCTAGGCCTGCCACACTCACTCGTGACTCTCATCATAACCTACATATCCATGGTATCCCTGCAAGTTTCCTAGAATGGGGCCCTGTCTAACCGCTTCACTCCATCTAGGGTATCAGATAAGGAGACCCCTTATCGCCATACCTATCCGTCCTTTGTATGGAACGACTCCGACATCTAATTTCAAGTGAGGTGAATAGTGACAATTTGAAACCTTTTTACCTTAGTCTCAGGGGCCGCCCATATCCCATATGTTTTTTGCTGATGACTTGATTCTCTTTGCTGAAGCTACACACCCACAAACACAAGTCACTGAATGCGTGTTAGACTCCTTTTGTCGGGCGTCAGGTCAAAAAGTTAGCAATGTAAAGACAAGAATCTTTTTCTTCAAGAATGTCGATAGGGATAGCGCCCGCACACTTAGCAAGGAGGCCTAATTTACCCTTACGACTAACCTAAGGAAATAACTGGGCATGCCGTTGATTCATGAGAGAACGTCCAGGAGAACCTATCAATACATTTTGGACAGGGCCCAAAAATGGATCACAGGGTGGAGCGCACGCGAGCTTTCACTTGCAGGACTAGTGACCTTAATCCAATCAGTCCTCTCGTCACTCCTGATATACACTATGCAAACGGTGTGCTTACCTCGACAACTTTGTGATTACATGGAAAAACTCCTGCGAGCATTCCTTTAGCGGAACCGACCGGGCCAGATGAAGCTACATTTGATTCGTTGGGAGGAGGTTTGTTGGATCAAAATCGTCAAAGGGTTAGGGCTCAAGAGAATCCGCACATCTAACAACGCGCTCCTGACGAAGTTAGGATGAAATGTGCTTTCTAGGCCTACAAAACTCTAGGTACAAGTCCTCCGCACCAAATATAAAGTGGATGATAGGAGTATCCTACTCTCCATGGACAAACCAGGGGCATCATTGGTCTGGAAAGGTATTGCAGCTACCTGGTCTTATGTTTGTCACGGTATACAGTGGCACATCGGAGAAGGCCGCTGAGCCCAATTTTGGTTAGATGGATGGGCCGAGTATTGGGGGTCATTATTAATGGTCTCGGCATCCCCACCACCAGACATCATGCTTCATGCTTCCGTTCGAGACATGGTTCAAGCGGATGACACCTGGCACTAGAGTAATTTCCAACAGTACCTTCCCACCATTGTCTGCATGACCATAGCAACCATTCTACCCCCCAGTGATAGGAGAGAAGAGGATCGACTTACGTGGGGCCTGAGAAAGCACAAAATGTTTACAGTTGATTCGGCTTATGAGCTGATTGAGGGACATCCTGTAGATGAACCCAATCGACTGTAGCCCCTAATTTGGAAATGGCCAGGCCCTCAACGGATCTAAGCCTTCCTGTGGATACTGACCAAGAATAAACTGCTCATTAATAAGGAGCGCATGACGAGACATACCTCCATGGACGCCACCTGCCCCTTCTGTCACCAAGAAGAAACAGTGTTACATGCCCTCCGAGACTGTCAACAGGCCTCTCGATTCTGGGAAACCTTCCCTGACATTCAGGGCAATACTTTGTTTTTCCAACCGCCCCTCGAGCCGTGGTTACTACATAATCTCGGTACAATGCATCACGGCCGACGATATGAGTGGACGAATCTCTTTGGTACTACCTGTTAGTATGTTTGGCAATGGCAGAAAAAATATATCTTCGAGGAGTCGTATCACTGGCCGACCGATGGAAATAGAATTGTGTTGGAATATGTCGATTGGATTGAACAAGCGAAGATAGTGACAGGACAGGTTGCCTCTCCAACAGGGGCACCCCTGGGCACACTCATTGGATGGACTTGTCTCCCAGAGGGATGGGTGAAACTAAACATCGACGAGGCAGAGCCGCTAGGACCCAGAATAGGTATCGCTAGAGGGATAATCTTTAATAGAAGTGGCCACTAGTGTGGCGGTTTTTTACAACGCTTTGGGTTAAGTTCTTCGATTATGGCCGAACTTCGTGGGGCCATCACAGGGCTACACTTAGCATGGGAGTTGGGATACCGCCACATTGTCTTAGGGATAGATTTACTAGAGGTTATTAATATCCTGTCTTCTTCTAATGTTTCGTCTTTTGATGTATCATAGGAGCTGCAAGAATTTCGGGAGCTAAAAGGGCACGATTGGTCCCTCTAGTTGCAGCATGTCTATAGGGAAGGCAATCGGTGTGCAGGCCTGCTGGCGTATTTAGCTTCGTTCACCCTTCCGGGAACACAGATCCTTAGTAATATCCCAGAACACTATAACCCGGTTTTTACACAGAACCTACAGGGCATGTCGTTTCATAGACAGCTGCGTATGTAATATATAGTGTGGTTTCCTAGTCCTCTTGTATTAAAAAAAAGTATTTAATTAAGCAAACTCATGAAATTATAGCCCTTAAATGAGCTGACTTGAAGTTAATATCCCAAATTGATCAAACTCAAAAAGATTAAGGCCCAATTTGGGCTTTTAGTCAATAGGTATTATCACTAATCTTGAAAATTAAGTATAACCCATAGTTTTTATGTCACAACATATTATATGTCCAACTAGAATTCTTTCTTTTTTGTTGAAATACTATTATTGATCTCTAACTTTAAAAACTTCTAACAATGTATAAAAGAGCTTTGAGCAACATGTATTGTTGAATAACAATAATTAAGGGACAGTGAGGAACATTATCAAGAGATTATGGATAATTTAAAGGAAACTCGTTGAAAAGACAAAGACAAAGGCCTCTAGTGTGTTGAACTAGAAGAATGAAAGAACAAAAGTTGGAAAAGAGGGGAAAAAGGGAAACTTCAAAGAGAGGAGTAGCATAAACAATGCAACATGCATTGTATTAGTTAGACACTTGTTTTAAAGTTCATATTGTGGCAATGTCAAAATTTTGTATTTAGGTCCTTTTTGTACAAGTCACCGGTTTGTAATTAATTGGTCCTTAAACTTTCTAAGATCGGAATTAATCTTTGTATCAATAGTTTAAAAGGTAACTTCTATCTTTGGAAATAAATTTCTTTTAATTTCTAAAAAAAACTTTAAAAACTATTTTTAAGATGTTGTTTAGTTATATTTTGTACTTAGCATTAACTTCCTTTAAGTTTTATTAAATTTAAATATTTGCTATTAAAGACCTATATTTTCTTCTGGTACATTAAATATAAGACGTTTAGGTAATTTGAATAAATGAAGAGTATATAATGACAATTTAATGCACATAATAGAAAATAAATATTTTTTACACTAAAAATAATCCTATTATAAGAAAATTTAGTTTATGCCCATACAAAATCCCACTAATTTGATCTATCTATATGAGTACTCCTAATCAAAATGTCAATGTGTTTCTTTCAATGATTTATTGTAAGCACTAAATTTTATCCTCACTTTATGACATCTTCTCTTTTTTACTTTAAATTTCATTGTATCTGAATGATAATACAAAAAAAAGATTAGCAAGTGATGCTCTATTACCTTAATTCAAGGGAATATATATATATATATATATAATGGATACAATAAGTGCAATACAATGCCAAAAGAAATTGCACCAGGATCTTAAGGAAGAGAACATCCAAATAAAATAAGTTACATGTTGGTAAATCCAACTTTCATCTAACTAGATAATTCCACATATGGTTTTGATTTCAAAGCTAATTTTTGTGCTTGTGGTTGTAGAGATCTAGATGTGATCCAATTGTGTCCCAGATGATCTTGGCTAACCCTTCTTCTTTATGGTTTATGTTTGTATGGATGTTGTTATTTCTTTCATACCATACACTAATGACAAGGTAAGATAGAGCAATCTGTATTATCTATTTATCCCCTTTAGGCTCGTTTGTGCTCTTTTGGCTCTAGTGCATAATGTTAATGAAATATTAAAAGTGAAACTATTTTGTATCAATTTTAAAATTCAAGATATTAATATATTAAAATCAAAATTGAATTATTTAAATAAAATTATATAACTATTGGATATGTATTTTCATTTTAAATTGATTTAGGTAGAATATAACTTAGAAATAATTTATATTAGATACCGAATGAATATTATAATTAAATAATTATAAATAATAAATACACAAGTAGTTAATTGTATCAATTTGAATAAGAAATATAAACATATTTAATGAATGTTTGATAAATTTTTATTATGCTAAAGTTGTGCATAAAAAAACCCTAGGACTATCTGAAACATAAAAGACTAGTTAAAGAATAACAAGTGAAGAGAAAAGAGAGCCTTTTTCATGCAGCCACACTTGAAACCCTAAGAGAGAATGCTAACAGAGAGAAAAAAGAAGAAAGGAGAGGAAGAAGAAGATGACGAAACTGACTCGACGTGTTTCTTAGATCAGGAGATTTTCTAACATCGCTGCCTTCCATTGTCTATTCCAAATCTTTATTTCCCTTTCATTTCAATTTTATTTATGTATAAGATTCAGATGGATAGTATACGATAAGATTTGGAATATTGATGTTCTTCTAAACTCTCCTTCAAGATTTTATTTTGATTTAATGTTATCTATGTTGATTTTGTGTTATTTGAATTCAGTATTGAGATTTGTTGCGTTTCTTGCATAATTCGATAATAAAATAAGAGGGCGAACCTCTAACTAATCAGATTGGTATTTGGATCAGATTAATCAGAGTTAGGCAATTCAAGAAAACCCATAACTAATCTGATCGGTAATTGTGCAGAGAGAGATCCCATGTAAGACCTGATAGTTTATTAGAGTGCCTTAAATTTAATTAGGACTGTGAGTCTTTTGTTAATTGAGAGATTAAAATTTCATAACCTAATTAGGGTTTATAAATTAAGGTTTAATGGTTATAATTTGAGAGAGAGTAATCAGCCCTAGGATCATCTACAACTGACACCCCATTAACACATAATTGACCCCTACAAGAAAATAGTAAATTAGTGACGGAAACTACTGACGGAATAACCAAATATTCCGTCGGCATATAAGATTACCGATGGAATATACCGACAGGGAAAAACGTCGTTAATTCAACCGTAGCTAACTTTACCGACGGAAATTAAAGTTCTGTCTCTAAATTTAGAGTCGGAAAGTCAATTACTATCAGAAAATATAACGAAAGTTTATCGACCGTCACTTTTTTTCCATCCGTAAATTAGCGACAGAATATGACATTTCGACGCTAAAAATGCCGACCGAAGCTGATTAAACGTATTTAAATTTAGCGTCAGAAATTTTGCATTTTGTCGGCAAATTTACTGACGGAAATGTGTTTACTGTCGGTAAATGTGCTTAAACTTTACCGACATAATATTCTATCCGTCGGTATATATGAGACCAAGTTACCGACGAAATTTTGTTATTTCCATCGGTAACATTTTTTATTAAATTTTTTAAAATTTATATTTTCATTATATTTGATGATGAAACGTTACATTTAATTTGTTAATGATTAAATATATAAATTTAATTTATAATATAAATTAATTTATATTATATATTTAATTTAGTTAAATTGAAATTTTGATTAATAATTAAAAATAAAAATATCTTAATTTGTAATAAAAACGTTACATTGTAAATAATAATATTTGTAATACAAAGTAAATGACCTATACACTATTGATCAGGAGCTGGTGGATCATCTGGTTGGTCCGGTGACCTGCCCCTGGCCTTCAACTCATCCGTCTCCTGACGGAGCTGAGCCATCTGGTCCAACGACTGTTGTTGCGTAGCTATCATCTGTTGCATCTGTTCCAACAATGTCTGCACTGTGCGCTGAAGCGCCTCCACTTGAGAGTTGTTGGACCACCTAGCAGATGCTGTTGTACTTGACGTGGAGGATTGCGAATAACAAGTATTCGCAAATTACCCTAATCTGAATATCCTCCCACGACGATCCCTTCCACCAACTGCTTCGAAGTAAGTGTCAATCTCATCAATATTTTCGGATTGCTGAGACCGTCGCTCAATAGTTTCCTGTATTTGGTCTTATCAGAAAGCAATGTTTATATATTAGTAAGTGATAATTATGAAGCATAATATTAATGTGAAATCATAAATTTCACTTACATTTACTTCTCTACAATGTTCGTTGACGAATGTCACCCCGTCATGCTTCTTTATATAAGTGTGTAGAAATAGCTAACGGGGTATAGGTAGGTGCCACGCCCAAAGACTTCTCCTGCATAGGAATAAAATGTTAATTATAACTAAAATAGATTTTATAAAGCAAATTCAATTAAAATACAGCAAAGAAATGAGATGAGAATATAATTGTTAATTGTAGATACTTACAAGCCTTTGTGTATGCTCATGGTGAGTAATAGATCCTCCCGTGTGTACGAGAAGACTCTCTCCCTCAGCTCCTCCACGTCTGTTGGTCGAATTACGTTGTGAAATCGACATCACCGCAGATGATGTCCAATACATCAGCCAACGACTCCAAATTTCTTCAGAAATAAAAGGTGGTCGTACAGCTGCCCAGCGTATCGCACCAACAAAGTCGCGATAACGTGTACGTGCTCTAGACTCCCATACTCTATATACGGTGGAGTCCAATTGCAAATCCCAAAAAAAATTCTTTCTGTAACAAAAGGAAATATATTTGATAAATACTGTTGACGTAATAATAGTTATCAAATTAATGTAAAAAATTAATATTATAAAAGGAAATAATTAATTTTATCGTACCTTAAACTCATAATAGTAAAATTCCTTTATGGCCTGAGAAATATTCTTCCAATAATAGCCCTCAGGATCAATCTTCTCCTTAAATTTTGATGTCATATTCCTCAAACAGGGTCCAGATAGAACAAACCTATAATATAAAAACAAATAAATTTATACCATTTTTAAAATTGTAACCTATAACATATAATGGTAAATGTACTTTCACTTACATATTATGAACTACTGTAATGTATTTTCATCCATCAGGTCCCTCAACTCTAGGCTGGCAGCCGCCCCTTTCATTCGCATTATTTACCCCTGATATCTCTGTCAATATAGGGGGAGTAAATGATGAAGGAGAGGCAGATGATGTAGCCTCATCTGCCAGTGTAGTAGGTGGAGGGGGTGGAGGTGAATCATCAGTAGGTACTATAGTACCAGATCCTTCACCTCTACAATATAAACCTCTGAATCGTGGTCTAAAAAAGGGAGATCTACTAGTATCTTATCTTCTCTTTGGTGCCATATTTCAACCTGAAATTAAATTTGATTGAAGTTTATAGAAATAATACATATTCGTTTCAATAATTTGTACAATATATTGAAAACGTTTTGTTTATACAATATTCAATTGCAAACACAAATTATTCGCTATCATCACTTAATTGTAAAGAAAAATCATCTTCTTGTTCTGAGGAATTTAAATCAAAATCTGGAATTTCTTCAGATCTCTGACCCTCTTCATCATCTCCAAATAAAATTTTAGCATATTCATTACATGAATCATTCAAAGGTTCATTATCCTAATATACGACAGATGCATTTATTGCATAAGTCTCTTCCTAAAACGCGTCACTTTCAACTCTCTGCTCTCCATTTTCACGTGATTCAAAAACACCTCTTGCTTTAACTTTGCAAATAGCCAACCAATCTGA
>JAOSBO010000209.1:11647625-11659715 GCA_027563915.1 Erythroxylum rotundifolium
GATGGTGGTGGAAATTCGGCAAATAGGAAGCAGACAGAAGAATCAGGATCAGGCCCAAGGACTGCCACTCATTTATAGAGATAGCGTGCGACATTTGACTAATTTTAATTACCAACTTAATCTTATTTTTCAACATGTCATAATCTTATTGTATTATCAACGTCTAATGTTGACATTTTAACGATTTTAAATTTAAAAATGATACTAAAGTACAATACAAGATAAAATTGTATTTAGTTAAATAAATATCACAAAATAATAACAATATAGTTATTTGTGAGGTATAAATGAGTGATTTGTGAGGTATAAATATCAAGTGGCTTTAATACTCGTTAAGGAGGATTTTGCTGATTGCTTACTGTTTTCAACTCTTATATTCAATTACTTCATTTTGTTATTTATTTAATTATTTGATATTTTAGTTTACTTTTCCTTATATGTCAACTAATGTAGTAAAGTTAGTCTATCTGACCATCGACATTAATATTACTAATAGTTAGAGTTTAACATTTAAATCTTTAAGATACATTTGAAACAAATTAAAATTTTGTGTATTTGATATAATTTTTTGATAATGTTAACGTCTAAGTTATAATAAAACTAAATACGATTTCAAATTTAACAAATAATTTAACCCTTTGATATATTTTCAATACGATAACTTCTGTCTTAGTCTTATATCTTTAATTGATTTTAATTAAATGGTAATGTAAGAAATATGACTGGATGTTATGGACTTATGGCCTATATTTTTTATAGGCCCATTTTAAAATTAGATGAAGGTTTTTCTTTGTTTAATATTATATTAAATCTTTACTATTAATTTTGTACTTAATGGACATATAAGATTTAATATCAATAGAGAAACGCATATAAAATAGTCATCTTTCTATCCTAATTAAGTATAGACAAAAACAAATGCAAAACGAACATATTTGAGTATTGAATTATCTATCAAGCTATCTATTGTGAAAAAAGAGTTAAGAGAGAGAACTTAGTTTGTGATCGTTGAAAGCTTTCTCTCTATATCATAATGCATTCCGCTCAAGGTAAGTAATTTATTTACTTCATCTATGTGATTATTATTATATTCAAGGTTTGAATGAGTATGAGTGATTTATGCATGTTTTATAATTTATGACTTATGAATGATTTATGTCTTCGATGTTTGAATATCAAGAAAAAACACAATATGCGATATCGGAGCCTTAGATTTTGAACAGATAATAATCTTTAAAATATTGATTTGATAATTGTTTTAGTTACGATGTTTATAAAAAGTCAATTTCGATTCGTTACAATTAAGAATTTTGGAGAAGTTAAAAATATGTTTTTGTTCGTTTTCTCGAGTTTACAACTCATGTTTCAATGCTGGTTTCTTCCTTGTTTTTAAACAAAGCGACATATGTGTTTGTTCTTGTGTTCAAACTCAAGTGCGATCAGAGAAAGGGTTCTTGAGGATGTGTTGCCTTTTCGATTTATGAAACGATATACCTCCTTGGTAGTGGTTTGATGGTCTTGGCTTCTCTTTCTTTATTTTACCGCTGTTTGTTGAAGAAGCTAGGAAAGTATAAAGTGAGAAGTCCAATAGCAGAGGAGATAACATGTTGCTTTATCGGTGTTAAGTTCC
This sequence comes from Erythroxylum rotundifolium, assembly GCA_027563915.1. Classification (NCBI taxonomy): domain Eukaryota; kingdom Viridiplantae; phylum Streptophyta; class Magnoliopsida; order Malpighiales; family Erythroxylaceae; genus Erythroxylum; species Erythroxylum rotundifolium. Next base: position 11,649,256 of record JAOSBO010000209.1, read on the forward strand.
ACATGTAATGTTTTAAAACCACGCACTTAAACTTTCGTTGTTAGAACTAAGAGGGTACATCTCCATCCACGTGCCATCTGGCTTATACAACGTAATTTCTAATTTCATATTTAAATGCGAATTAAATTAGATTGATATTCATTCTTTGGTGATTTGAATGCATTACCGTACATGCTTTAATAAATAAAAAATTATTCTCTCTCTCTCTCTCTCTCTCTTTATATATATATATATAAGTGACCAAATTGATTTTGAATGTTTGGTCATGTAATTTTGTATCTTATGATTGCTATTATGAAAATTTTATTAGTTGATAGAAATTAAAGACTTAATCCAAAGGTAAATCAATTTCTATAACTAATAAATATACTCTTGTCACATATATATAATTATCCAAAGATGTTACATGTATTTGATGAATTTTCTTATAAAATTTAAATGACATTCTAATAATAGTGATGATATGTATGGTTGTGTTTACCTAAAGGAAACTTGCAATATATTTAATGTATGCGGTTCTTGTCTGAATTTGTTAATTAGTGTGCATTTATAGGTCCGCACTTATCAGCCTTCACTCTCAAGCTTCATCTGTTATCTTGTTAACTGGTGTAAGTTTCTCTGAATGGAGCAAACAAGTCATTTTCCATTTAGATACTTTGGATCTTGACTTGGTGCTATTAGAGGATAAGTTTTTTGACCTTAATGATACTATTACAGAGGCTAAAAGGCACACCATAAAGCATTGGTAAGGTCTAACATGTTATATTTGAATTTTATGCGAATGACAATTGTCAACAACATTTAGTCTACTCTTCTTAGCACTAAAAATCATAATGCTAGAGATTTTCTTAAGCTTGTGGAAGATAAGTTCCCTTCTGTCGATAAGGCAGTTACTATGATACTTATGGCATAACTCACGACCATAAAGTTTGATAGGTTAAAAAGTATGCAGCAACTTGCCCTAGATATAGGTATGCCAATGAGATGAGCTGAGCCTGGGCCTGGGCCTGGGCCTCCCTCGACCAGGGCAGGCCTCTCGGGCCACCATGACCCGCCATTTGATTTTTTAAGCAAAAAAATTTCAAAAAATTTTCGAAGCCAACTATGGTTGGCCCGTGGCCTAACCAACCCAAGCCAAAAATGGGCTGGGCCGTTTTTGCCATCCTTACCTAGATATGACTAATATCACATCAAGACTTAAGACACTGAGTATGACCGTGGAAGACTCCTTCTTAGTGCAGTTTATCTTGAACTCACTTCCTACTAAATATAGACTGTTCCACATCAATTATAACATATTAAAGGATATGTGGAATATTGATAAATTTTCTAGTAAGCATATTTAGGAAGAAGTGAGGTTAAAGAAACAAGAAGTTTATTTTATTAACCTAGTGGGTCAAGGTGCTGGAAAGAAACATAAACTAAAGGCCAAGAATTTTAAGAAGAAAGAGCTTGTTAAAGTTCCATAGGTTGTTGATGGTGAAAGGAAGGGACTAAAGTTAGATAAATGCCAGTTTTTCAAGAAAGAAGGATATTATCAACAAGAATGTCTAAAAAGTAAGGCTTAGTTCGAGAAAAAAGATATACATTATGTTTCTGTATGCTTTGAATCAAACTTATTTGAAGTTCTGTTTAATACTTGGTGGTTTGAATTTGGTGCCACTACTTATGTTTCTAATATTATGTAGTGATTCCTTACAATTCAAACCATAAGCTCAACTAGCAACCTTCTATTTATGAGGAACCAAATGAAGGCCCCAATTTAAGATTTAGGGACTTACAGGCTAACATTAGATACTGGGCTTCACTTTAGCTAAAGAGCATTCTCTATGTGTCTTCAATTTCTAGAAATTTAATTTTTGTTTCTAGACTTGATTCTAGTGGATATACATTTAAGTGTGGACATTGTTGTTTCAATTTGTATAAGAATAATTCCTTTATTGGTTATGGAATGCTTATGGACGGTTTATATAAATTGAAACTTGATGATGTTTTTCCTAAATCCCTATTTATTGTTAATCATAATGTTAGAATGAAACATAGTTTGACAAATGAGCATTCTACTTAGTTGTGGCATAAACGTTTAGGTAAGACATGTTAGAAAGATTAGTAAAGAATAAGATTTTACCAAATCTAGATTTTTACTAATCTTGGCTTATTTGTGGAATGCATCGAGGGCAAGTAACCAAACATAGCAAAGAAGGAGCTACGAGAAGCAATAAGCTTCTTGAAATAATACACACCTACATTTGCAGACCTTTTGACACTTCGTCTTTTAATGGAGAAAAATATTTCATCACCTTTATAAATGATTTTTCACGATATGAAAATATTTATTTACTACATAAAAAATCTCAAACCGTAAATACCTTTGAGGTGTTTGTAAAGGAGGTTGAGAGGCAATTAGATAGAAAAGTGAAAATTATAAAATCTAATAGAGGTGGTGAGTATTATAAAAAGTATGATGAATCTGGATAGTGTCCTGGTCCGTTTGCTAAGTTTCTTGAAAGTTATGACATATGTGCACAATATACTAAGCCAGGTGCATTGCAATAAAATAATGTGACAGAAAGACGAAACATGACATTAATGGATATGATTAGAAGTATGATGAGTAAATCCTCTTTACCCTAAAATGATATGTATCTGTTAAACAAGGTTCCTGGTAAGGCATTTCCTAAAACTTCTTTCGAGTTATGGACTGGAAGGAAACCTAGTTTAAGACATCTACATATTTGGGGTTGTCCAGTAGAAACAAAAATTTATAATCCACATCAAAGAAAATTGCACGCTAAGTTTCATATCTTCGTGTTAACATTTAGAAGCTTGAATTCGACGAATTCCAAAGGTATCTGCTTGCTAGTCTGAAATTCTTATGATATTAATTACACAGTTAAATTATATTTTTATGATGTTACAAGATAATTGCTAATTTTACTCAATTTTTTGATTATATTGTTATTTTTTCCAGAAAATTTCTGTCTTATACTACAATTGTTCATTAGTATCTTCGAGCTTTAATTTTCTCCTTTATGTAGTCTGGATTATGTTCTTATCACTTTTCTCTTCTAAACTAAGCAACTGTCAGGATTGTTTATACTTACCTGGTCTATTGGTCTTTCTTGTACTGGAAATTCATGAATGCATGTACCTCCATTATGTTATTTTATACGTAAGTCGAGTTACAATAGTGAAGGTATATGAGTGTATATGAATGCACCCGCTCATGCAATGGTGTTCGCAATGTTTCATTTTTTAGTAGGTTCAAAGAGTAGTTAGGTGCATACAAAATTTTGTTAATTCGTTACAGCTTAGTTTTTAATTTTCAATCAACTTCTTGAGTGTCATACATGGATTAATTTTGTTCAATTTAACATGAAGTTGTGGAGTGTGATTGTGCCATTTGATTACATCACTGTGCTCCTTATTAGTTAACAAAATGAGATGTTGGTATTAGAGTTCCTGTTTCTTTGTGTTTTTATGTTAGATTTTGGCAGTTCTGTACAACACCATAGTTTACTCAGCATTATCCTCGACAACAACAATCTTATCCTCATCTATTGAACAACCAAACAGGGAAGCTTGTTCTTACTTTTAAGTGTTCTTTTATTTTTCTTTTTGGTTCCTATTTCATATCTTCTTTGGTTCTATTTTATTTTTATTTATTTATTTCCTTATTTAATTATTATTAAGTATTTATTATTATGATCATTAGTATTATTAGTTTGTTTTTATGCATTCATGTATTTAATTTAATTTCAGTTTTGTTTAGTTACTCTTTTAACCTGCATTACTTATTTGTATTTTTATATTATTACTATACTACTTTTTTCTTTATGTCATAATCACATGTGGGTTTACCGGAAACAACTTCTCTACTTTATAGGGTAAGGCTGCATACTATCAGACCTCCCCAGACCTCGCTTTGTTACGGGATTTGGGATTGGGTGATGATGATAATGATAATCAAAGAAAACTACACAAATTATAATCCACATCAAAGAAAATTGGATTCTTGAACAATTAATGGTTACTTTATTGGTTACCCAAAGAAATCCCAAGGGTACAGGTTTTACTATTCAAACCACAACTTTAGAATTGTTAAAATAGTCAATGCCAAATTTTTAGAGAATGGTGAGATTAATGGGAGTGCTAAAAATCAAGTTGTAGATATTAATCAAATAAGGGTTAATGTTCCATCACCCATAAATGTTCTTAAACTCATAACCACAACAAATGTTGTTCTTGCTTTGGAAGATCAAACTAATCAAGAACAACATTTGGATAATGAAGAAGCACCCCATCAAGTACCTAACTTACCACTAGAGCATGCATCTGAACTAGTTAGTATAACTATAAATAAACCTATAAGGGTTAGAAGGTTGGCTATTTCTGATGATTAAATGGTTTATTTCCAAGAGTCAGATTTTGATTGTGGCATTGACAATGATCATGTTTTGTTTTTACAAGCCACGTGTTGTGATAAGTATGAAAGAGGGATTGATGCTATGAAAGAAGAGTTGAAATCAATGACTCAAAACAATATTTAGGATCTTGTAGACTTGCTAGAAGTTGTAACCGAGTTGGCTATAAGTGAGCCTTTAAGAACAAACGCCATTCAAATGGTAATCTTAGAAGATATAATGCTAGATTTGTTCCCAAAGGTTGATCTTGTAGACTTGCTAAAGGTTGAAATCGATTCGGTTGTAAGTGAGTCTTTAAGACCAAACACTATTCAAATCGTAATGTTGGAAGATATAAAGCTAAACCTGTTGCCAAATGTTACACTCATAAAGATGGCAGTGATTATAAGAAGACTTTTTCATTCGTCTCAAAGAAAGATTAATTGAGAATAATTTTAGTATTAGTGGCTTAATTTGATTTAGAGTTAGATGATATGGATATGAAATCAATTTTTTTGAATGGGGATCATGAGGAGGAAGTTTATACGGATCAACCTAAGAAAGTATGGCATGTCAATTGAAGAAGTCAATATGTGGACTTAAACAAGCTTCTAGGCAACAATTTATTAAGTTCAATAATACCATTACTTCTTTTGGCTTTGTTGAAATCACTATTGATTGGTGTATTTATGGGAAGATCAATGGGAGTAAGTTTATATTTCTAGTTCTGTATGTTGATAACATATTGTTTGCTACTGATAACTTGGGTTTGTTGAATAAGACTAAAGAATTTCTTTCTAAGAGTTTTGAAATGAAAGATATAGGAGAAACATCCTATATGATTGAAAACAATACCGAACTAGAAAATTCTTTATTCAAAAAGCCTACATTATCAAAAAGCCTACATTAAGAAAATTCTTGAGAAATTTAGCCTGAGCAAGTGCTCAGCAGGTATTGTCCCTAGTCAAAAGGGAGATAAGTTTAGTCTTATACAATGTTAAAGAATGATGTAGAACGTAAGCAAATGGAAGCAATTCCATATGCTTCTGTTGTGGGCAGTTTGATGTACGTACAAACCTGTACTAGACTCGACATAAGTTTTGCAATAGGGATGTTAGGTAGATATCAAAATAATCCTAGTGTTGATCATGGGAAGGTTGCAAAGAATGTTTTAAGATATCTTCAAAGAACAAAGGATTACATGCTCACTTATAAGAGGTCTAATCATCTAGAAGTGATTTAATATTCAGATTCAGATTTTACTGAGTGTTTTGATAGTAGAAAGTCAACATTTGGCTATTTGTTCCTATTAGCTGAAGGAGCAATCTCACGGAAAAGTGACAAACAATCTATCATTGTTTCATCCACATTGGAATCAAAGTTTGTAGCTTGTTATGGGGCTACAATCCATGCATTATAACTGCAAAATTTTATTTTAGGGCTTGAGGTTGTTAACACAATAAACAAGCTGCTGAAAATTTACTATGATAATTTTGCAACAATTTTTTTTCTCTAAAAATGACAAATACTCCAAAGGTGCAAAATACATTGAATTAAAGTGTTTTATTGTTAAGGATGAGATTTAGAAACAAATGATGCATATAGAATATATCAGGGCGGATCTCATAATATCAGATCCTCTAACTAATGGTTTACATCTAAAGACATTCAAAGAACATGTGCTTAGGATGAGTCTTAGTTATATTGATAATTGATATAATATTTGATGATCATGTTTTAACACTCTTGAGCTCAGTATGTTTTTGAATTTTATATTTCTTATTCATTATGTTTATGCTTATATGATTGTTTAAATGAGAAATTTGTACGTGTATTTTCATAACAATTATATGGACTGTATTTTGTTTTTATGCTACTTATGAACCTAAATATAATAAGTTCTTAATTTAGCAATATATGGAAAGGAGTATACGACTATATTATGTATGACATCATAACCTATATTATGTGATTTGTTGTGTTGAGGTGCTTATGATGTTAACAATTTATAAGATTTAATTTTTTGCTAGCCTTATGTTATAGTATTAAATGTATTTGATGAAACATCTGTCTAAGTGAGATAATGTAAGAAATATAGCCTGATGTAATGGCCGATATTTTCTATAGGCCCACATTAAAATTGGATTAGGTTTTTCTTTGTTTAATAGTCTGTTAAATTTGAGTGTTAATTTAGTACTTAATAGATGTGCATGATTTAATGTCAACAGAGAAGTATATATAAACTAGTTTTCTCTTTACCTTAAGTACAGACAAAAAAAATACAGAACGAATGTATTTTCATATTGAGCCATCTATCAAGCTATTTGTTATAGAAAGAGAGTTAAGAGAGAAACAATTTTGTGATCGTTCAAAGTTCTATCTACATCATGATGAATTCTGCTCAAGATAAATAATTTATTCACTTTATCTATGCCAATACCTGGTATGTCGGTGTTTTTTGTTTTTGTTTTTCTGAGATTCATTTGGTTGATCGTGATACAAGAAGTCACGTTCTTGATCTGGTGCATGCAATGTATTAGGATGATAAGTATTGGCACTCAGACCGTGTAAAACGAGGTGGGGCAAGTAAGATATCGTCCTCTCCCCTCTTTACTCTCCCAAGATTTTCCAGTTACTTCTTTTGCTGTATCTTTGTATCCCTCTTTCGTTTGTTGGGGTAAGTACCAAGTTTTATAGATATAGGTTTTGTGTATGGTGGTTGGGGAGGGCAAGATTCATTGGGTTTGTTGCGTGTTTTGTTGTGCACAGTAGCCAAAGTTTTTGCATGATCAATAGTACATTCCTTGCATTGATTTGTTCATAGTTGGAGGAGGTTTTGAGTGTCAGAGGTGCGTATCAATAACATGCTTTTCGACTAATTTCCTTCTTTTGAGTTTCTAAATACAGCCCCCCTTTTCTGTTTGTCTTAAGTAACGAGGTTGTCTGGGTAAAGGGTGTTATAGGTTTTATTTGTGCTGGATTCCTTATGGCATGTGTAATTTTTTTCTTTGCATACATGTGCATACTTTGGCTTTGGATGTGCCTTTCACTTCGTTTGCTCCGCAATTTGGGGTTAGGAGGTTTATTTCTTCTTCTTTGTTTTTAGTGGGTCTGTATAATCACAGTTCCCCTTGTTCTAATATAGTTTCTTCTCTACCAGTCCACGCTAGACAGATATCAACGGTTGTGTATTACTGCTTAAAGGCTAGGATGGCATAGCTTGTAATGTCGTGTAGTTATGGATTTTTTTTTTACTTAGGATGTCGCAGAGTGTAGTTGTAGACGGTGATTAAGGGGGAGAGGACGAGAGAATGGGTGTCTTGATTATTGGTTTTATCGTTTAGCAAGGCATTTATTACCTGGTATTGAAGTAGCTTTTTAGACTTAGGTAACATGCAATTTCGGCGATTCTCTTCATAGGCAATATCTCCAACTGCACGGCAACGCCCTATTTATGCGTGTAAATGATGATTGGAGACTATGGGAAGGATTTAAACCTCTCCCTTTAGTCTTTTCCTATTTTTTATCGTTAGTAACTCATACTTGTGCCCTTACAAGCCCTCCTTTGGTAGTCTGGGTATTTAATTGTATTGGGCATTACATGTCTTTGCGATTTTCTTTCTATCTGTAAACTCTTCAACGACTCCCTCACCAGCACTCCAGTCTTTGTTTTTTTCCTTTTGAACTCTCCTACTGTGACGACCTCGTGGGTGTTTTTACAGGATTGAGGTTCTCTTCGCTTGGTCCAGTAGCTATTTACTTCCTTATGTTTTATTTTAGTACTATTTTATTCTATTTTCTTTCGTCTTTGTATTAGTTTTTATTATTCGTATTATTAGTACCTTTGAGTATTATTAGTATTGGTATTATTTGCATTTATTTATTTTTATAACTTTTGATATTTTTTATTATTATTTTTGTTAAGTGATGTGATTTTTGGAAGGGTTGCTTAGCCAGCTCTTCCACTGTTACGAGAATGTGTATGGATTAGTCCCTTTTGGTTGGAACAGTAGTTACTACTTAGAGGGTATTCTTATTATTCTTAGTATTATTAGTTTTATTATTATTTGTTGTAGTTTAATTTAGTATATATCTATATATTTATATGAATTTTGTTTTTTTGTTAACCCTATTTATTTATGTATTTATTGAAATTTTAGTTACATAGATTTTTTTCCGTGGTAGTTTTACCTTTTCTCTGTAACCTGCATCATTCTTTTATTGTCTCATTTGTATGTCGGTCTACTAAAAATAGCCTTTCTATTATGTAGGAGTAAGGCTGCGTATTATCAGACCTCCTCAGACCTCGCTTCATTGCGGGATTAATTTTGGACTAGGTGCTGCTACTGATGATGATGATGATTAAATATTAAAAGCAAAAACTTACAAATAAATCTATTCAAACTTATTAAATTAATAAGAAACGTTAGTTAAATTATAATTTACTTTAGGAAATTAGTATTTAGCACTTATTTAATGGATTTTTAACTGCATTTAGAGTTGAAATGAAACAAATGAAAGGTATCAGACTTGAGTGAAGAAAATTCTTAAAGGAATTGGCTATCTCATTCAGTTTTTTGCAATTTAAGAAACTTAGAAAGGTATAGTTGTATGCTGAAGTGGCTTCTGCTTCTGCTTCTGCTTCTGCTTCTGCTTGTTTATTACAATGGGGATTTCCATTTTATGGTGTGATTCTTCAACGCTTGCCTGAGTAGTTTTCCTTTCTATTCTGCCGACGTCTGAACATATACTCCAGGTCTTTCTCAGGTGTCCAGCCTGCATTTATGGAGAAGGTGGGGTCGCCAATTTCCCTTTACCAATAACATCGTTCCAAGCCTCTCCCCGTTATGGCCCACATAATGCCGGGATCTGGCTAATGGTATGGACTAGTCCTGTTGTGGTCACCTCCACGGATTAAGCAGATAATAGACCGCTACCTAAATTATACAAAATTGAACGGTACATACTAACTAAAAAAAAATTATAATTAGAAAGAAAAACAATTTACATCACTTATATTATTCATTTTTATATAGCAGGACCAATTATTCTAGAATACATGTCAAGAAAATTGCAAAGTATATTAACATTGTTTGTCCCAAACCAGATGGAAAGACATATGCATCAATGTGCATAATATTACGGTGTCTTGCGAGTAGCCCCGCCAAAGGATGAAGGGCTAACCGGTGCTCCTCGCAATTGCAGCAACAACAAAGTATTCCAGAGTCCCTTTTACTTTATACCCCAAAAGCAATTTCTATGCTTACACAATGATTACATAGATATGACGTTATTCTGCACTGACTTACTTTAGGGAGGAATCAAGAGCCCAAAAACTAAAATGTGAGTTTTATTTATTTTTCTTCATTTATTCTTTTAAATGGTAATCTCTTATTTATTTTCTTTTCTTCATTCAAATTATTTTCCTTTCTTCATTCAAATTATTCATTCATATTAACAACCATAAATAAATAAGAAATAAGAAATAAAATTTACTTTTTTAGTTAATTTTAAAATTTAAACTCAAACATTACCGGTATTCACATTGAATGCGGAGAACCAAATTTATTTAAAACCTATGACTTAAGACTATTTTTATTCAAATCGATATCAGAGTGTCCCTTTTTCTTTTTATAATTCATAAATATATATATAAATGATCTTAATTAAAAATTTTTTACAATAAAAGTCTTAAATAAATAATTTCGAACAATCAAACAATTTATGTCGTTGTGATAGAAATTGAAAAGCAGATACAATGTAATATCGATTGATGATGCCTGTCTGTTTTCATTTATGGTTAATTTCTTGTGATTTTGTTAGAGTTTTTACAAATTGTCACATTAATTCCTCATTTTTTTAAAACTATTAAATATCACCCCCTAGGTTTTAGATAATATAACTTCCACCTCCCCTATTGTCAACTTATCGTTTAAAACTTATAAGTATAAAAATGACGTTGTTTTTTTAAAACTGTAAGTGGTTATTAATAGTTTTTAAATGTCAGGAGATCCATTGATAATATGCCAAACCACAAGGAGTCTAGTGAATTCCATA
>JAOSBO010000209.1:11670781-11683255 GCA_027563915.1 Erythroxylum rotundifolium
TCAAGTTAAATAGGTGGGTAATATGTTTATAGTTTGTGATGATGAGCTAAAGTTTATGTCTATGTATGATGAATATATTTGTTTTATTCATTGTATATCATGTTACTTTGTGAAAATTCTGTGACTTTGTGTGAATGAAAAATAAAAGATTTATGAAGCATGAAAGTGTGAATATATTATGGAATGTATGAGCATTGAAAAACCTATTATGTGGGCAAGAGAGAAATCTGTTTCATTTGTCTCGTGCACGATGACCTATAGCCTTCTCCCGGCTGCCTGCTTGTGGCCATGAGATCTTGAGAAATCGAACTTATTTCATTTCACGGTGTAAACTTCGGTTTCACTGTTTCGTTCCATGGAACTCTCGAGCCATTGTGTTGTGCATTGCATTTTTGATATGTTAAGTTATGATGTATTTTGAGTGTTATGTTTGATGATAACTTTCAGCCAAAATGTTTTTGTAATGATGTGTTGTATTATGAATATTCATATATGTTGTGTATGGTTCATTATCACCGGCTATAAATATATTGGCTACTGAGCTTTCCGGATCACCCCAAAATTTTCTACTCCTCAGGTGAAGAATCAGCAGATCATAAGTGAGCCTTGCAAAGTTTTGGCAAATCTCCAAGAATTTCAGACTTTTTGTAACTAAGTTAGTGTGAATCATTTTTGGGTGATCATAGAAGCAAGTCAGCATAAACATTGCTGTATGTGTTTTGCAATCATGATACTGTTATGGCATTGTGAAATGAAGTATAAAAATGTGTATCAACTTTGTTGTTGCAAATTGATAATGGAAATGGACAATGAAAGTTGACAGTAAATGTAGAAATTTTTCTGATATATGTATGTATAGTTATATATATGCAGAATTTTCTTATTCTGTTAAATTGGTTGTGTGTTAAATGTTGGGAGATTTTGGATGGACTTGTTTGTAGTAAATTGTGCATCAAAGGAGTTTGGTATGTGGGAAATTGAATGTTGGTTTGGTTCCTTTGAAATTTGTATGAGAACTGTTTGTGAACAGATGAATGAAAACAGAGAATAGGGTAAAAAAAATGTGATATGAAACTTTAAAGAATAAACTGCATTGATCTAGGTAGATTTAGACTAAGTGGTCTTCATAAAAGTTGTAGATTATTCTTTTATCTTTATAATGGTATAAAGATTGAAATTTTTAGACTTCAGACGTAGAAGTTATGACCTTATAAGATAGCAGTATTGGTGTACAATTTTTGCAGAATTGGTGTATAATTTTGACTGAAATGGTAACATTTACTTAAATGATTAAACTATATTGATATAGGATGAATTAGACAAAATTGTCTTCATAAAAGTTGTGGATCTTGTTCTTAGCTTTCTAACGATATATAGTTTGTAATTTTTGGACTTCTAGATTGAAAGTTATGTTGTTTAGAAATAAGGATGTCTAACTGGGGAAGTCGCGATTGTGACACAGTACGATCGCGACGGTCCCAAAACTCCACCCAATCGCGATCGCGACAAAGCGCGATCGCAACAGTGCCAGAAAATTGCAATCGCGACGGTCCCAAGTTCATCAAGGTCGTGATCGCGATGAAGTCGCGACCGCGACAATCCCAGTTTCCCCAAAAGTCGCGATCGTAACACGGTACGATCGCAACACCTATTTTTCTGCTTCCCTCTCACGCCCGTAAGACTTCTTCCTTATTTACTTAATCCAATTGCTATTAATTCTTTTAACAACCAAACCATTTATTCTTTGTTCATTTTGCTATGGATAATTTTTCATTAAATTGTTGGGTATTATTTTTACTTTTCCTATGAATTTTATTCAGTTAATATAATTATTATCTATTTCTTTTATTTGATATTATCTATTAATTATCTTATTAATAGTTAATTGTTTTTACTAAATCTTTTTTTGTTTTTGAATAATTTAATTATATGTCTAAAATCATTCTAGATCCCACCACAAATTTTCCTTGTCTAGACTTTAATTAAATTTAAATGTTATAATTTATTTTATTGCAATGTTCCCAACTATATTTATTATTATTACAAACAAATTTCCAATGGTGATATGTAGTCACCATAAAATCCGTATGGGGACTCGGTGCCAACACATGATCTTCTTATGAAATTAAACTTACCATATGCTTACAAAATCATCTAATCTCCACTACTCAAATATATTATATATATAAACAAAAAAAAATGGCTTTGAATTGGTTATAGAGGCCAAAGGGCATAAGTAAGTTAACAAAGGAACATAATATAGAAAGATAAATATTCATAAGTAGTTAAACAAAAGCAAGTAAATCAAGAGAAATATCAATATATTTCTCTACTAACTCCTCGTATCTTTTCAACCAACCATATTCCTTCATTCTTTTTAAGTGCACAAAACTTATATCAATCAATTTGAGCCAAAAAAATTGTTCTTTTTTTAATTTGATTTGATTTACCATGAGTTATTTTTTTCTTTTCTACATTACTATCTTCATACACATCACCATCTTCCCCAACACTTATTTCTTTGCATACCATCTCCAATAACCCTAAGTCACAAATAAAAGCTCTACACATCAAAATTGAGGAGAAAATTTTTAATTTTATTTAAAGCTCAAGGATTTTTGGGAAAGGGTTAAAAGAAAAGGACTAAAATTTTATACAAGATTCGAAGGGGATCACTAATGGTTCAATATACAAAAGCTTAGTAATTTGGCTCAAATATAAATGTTAAGTAACTCATTTTAAAGCCTATAAATATCTTATATGAAATCCTAAAAATATGAAATGTAAGTCTCATAAATTTTCAATGAAAGAAGATATCCATATTTGAAAGAAAATGTTTTACATTTTAGCTCAGTTTTTCATATAGTAACTTATGTCAAATCGAAGTGTTACTACTTAATGAATTCGGTTTCCTAGCAGTAACAAAGTCATGTTTGTCTAGCAACCACTTAATCACGTTATAAACTTAATATTTAATAACCAATATAAACCAAGAATCATATCTAAAATTATGTTATCAACCTAAGGTAACTAATGAGATCCTAAATACAAAACAAAAAGAAAGCTAAAAATAAAAAATTTAGCCTAAAACATACAAAGCATAAAACTAAAAAATATAAATTCTTAGAAATTGATGCCCCACACTTAAATATGACATTATCCATGATGTTAGATGAGAGAGATAATTAAAGTACACATGAGAGAAAATTCAAGTAGAGAAATTTTCCCAAATATATGTAAGGTTGATAAGGTAAATTTTAATAAATTCAAAAAAATTACCTACAAAAGAAAGATTAAATAACATTAGTAGAAAATTTTAACTAAGAAATTAAAATAAAAGAAAATTAAGGTTGAATATCAGATTAACTTCTAAAAGGTGCTTCTAAGGTTTCATGTTTTAAAAGAGAGATGACAAATAATAGGAAGGGAGCTTTATAGCAATTCTTAGAGATCAAGAGCTAAAATCTTATTCAAAATCCAATTAAAGAAAATATGAATAAAAAAGCATTCTTGGAGAAGCAAATAAGAAGATTCATTAAGATTTATCAAGGACATTCAAGATTCAAGCCTCGAGAATTCAAAATTCTTTCTTTTGTTCTTTCTTATTCTTTATGGATTTTATTATATTATTATGAGCTAATTAGGATATGGATCTAGATAAGATAGACCCTAGGACTTGATATTTTGAATTGATTCTTAAGTCAACAATAGGGTTTAGTTTTCTTGAGAATAGTCTATGATGACATTGTGTTGAATAGAAATTTTCCAATGTTTTAATTCAATTTTGAATTTTGTACAATTAGATGGAGAAATTATTTATAGGGATAGATAACAATATGAACAATAAGAATTCCATCAAATCCTACAAATAAAGCCTTATAGATCTTTTAGGTTAAGGCCAAATATATAATAGCAAAACACAAAACGAAGTAATGTGTCCTTAGGAATTTTGATTAGAAAGAGTTTTAGTCAATCAACATAATTAAGGATAAGAGCTATATTCCTCGAGAAAGAATATTGCCATAAAATTGAAATTCCTACTTGACCAAGGAACAAGGGTTAATCATTTAGTTAAGATAAATTAAAGGTATATGAAAAGTTCTAGGGTAATTCTACCAAGATCTTGCTTATCAACATTATTTATTGCTTTAATTTAGTGATTTAAATTAGTTTAGTTTATTTTTATTTTATTCAATCATTAATTTTATTAGATTAGATAATGACAAGGCAGTTAGTACTAGTACTTACAGTCCTTGTTTGACTAACGATTGACTTTTTAAGGTATACTACAAGAAATAATAGGTGCACTTGTCTAATCATTTTTGGTATTTTATGTTTTATTTTTTTTACATATATCTATATCACATAATAATTTTTTGTGTCATTTTTAGAGACAAAAATATTAGGAAAGATTTATTTTTATTAATCTAATCTCCTTTTTTATATTTATTTATTTTGTTTTAGAACATTATTTTCTTAATTTTGTGGTTTTGCTCATAGTACAACTAGAAGTTCTTTAGTGTATAACTGAGATTAGTCCTAGAGCACCATTTAAACCAGATCTAGAGATAAAAATCACACTACTTCAAAAACTTAGAGAAAGAGACCTGAGAATGAGAATGTAATTACCAGGCATAATGGCAGGACAAGAAGGAAATCACACAATGGGGGATTATTGCTAGACCATCACTAATTGAGATGGAGTATAGCATTACTAGACCTAGGATTTCAAGATTAAACATAACATGATCTATATGGTTTAATAGTTAGTATAATCTGATTGTCTATCAAATGAAGATGCCTATGCATAAATTGCTAATATTGTTCTGAGAAATCATGAAACTTTTAAGCTTAACAAAGTTGTACAAGATGTTATCCAATTGAGATTGTTCCTTTTCATATTAAGGGACAAAGCTTAATTATGGGTAAATTCATTGCCTTGAGGACCCCTTAGTACATGGAATACGCCGGCTAAGAAATATATGGCCAAGTACTATTATCCAACACCTATTACAAAGCTCAGAAATAATTTTTTTCTCCTTCCAATAGTTAGGAAGCAAGACCTTATATAGCACCTGGAAGAGATGGAAGGAGTTGCTAAGGAGGTGTCCGTACTAAGACCTTGACTTGGATAATTAGTTGCAAATGTTCTATAGTGAATTAAGCTACTGAACTATGTAACTAATTGATTCTTATTTAAAGGACCATATCTTTAAGACTCCTAAGGAATTGTAAAAGCTTATTGAGTACAGTGCCATGAATAACTATCAATAGGGAATTCCACAGCTATAGCCTAAGATAGGTGATATTCATAGTGTTGATATAGTAGTAACATTATAGGCAAAGCTAAAAGCTCTTAGCAAGAAGACTAATTAGATTAGTATGAGTGCCTAACTAGTGTAGGTCATGATTTATGACTTTCCTTATAGGGAAATCCCGATCAACAGTTCCAATCAACTTATAAATAGGAACATCAATTGGAGCAAGCTGATTTTAATAGAAATGAACCTTAAAATAACTCCTACAGTAACACCTTTAATCCAAGATGGAGAAACTATTCAAACTTCTCGTAAAGTAACTAAAGACAATAAAGACCTATGCCACATCTCAAATTTTAATAACATCAATAGTAAAGGAAACTAAATCTTAAAGGCCTTGTGGTTAAGTTTACGAGTACAACTAAGGCTTGCTTCAAAAATTAAGGTGTCTCCATCTACAATTTAGAAATGGATATTAGATAACTCATTAATCTTTTCTTTGAAAGGTACCTAGCTACTCTTCCTAGTAATAGATAGCTAAACCAAAGAGAGCAGATGAATGTGATAGCCTTAAGGAGTGGAAAGGAACTAACGGTTGAAGCACCTGAGTTAGTACAAGAAGAGAAAGCCACTACATAAGATGAGAAGGTGGAGAAGAGAATGGAAGAGAAAAAGGATAAAGTGAAAAGGAAAGAAAAAGATTGATGTGTGCTTGATTGTTTATACATTTACTTTATGACACTTAGTGATTAATTATATGAAATGCTTAAGAAATTCATTTTAGTTCATATTTGATTTTAGGTACAATTTGGAAGTAGAAAAGCGAAAATGAGTTAAAAGTGTATTCTTTGGGTCACCCTCTTAATGTTTAAACTCATTTGTCTTTGTGGAACAAGAAGGATATGGATTAGGGTGAAGATGGGATAAGAAAATGCAAGAAATGAAGCATTCACCATATAGTGCAAGATGAATGGTCGAGGACAACTTCAAAATTAGAACCGTTTTGGTAATGCACTATGGGATGCAAGCCCAGTAGAACTCCTATTTCTAAGGGGTTTAAGGAGGGCTAATCTTCTTTCTTCCAGTTCATAGGGGATATCGAAGCTGAGGAATACATTAGGTTGCATCTTCATTATGTATTATTGAATCTCTCTCTCTTTAGGAATTTTTATGCTATTCTACATTTATTGATTTAGGTATTTGTATAAAGATTATTTGAATGCATTCATTATATTGTTTTTATATGAACCCATTGTTAGAATCTCAAATACAATATGTAATATTTGTGTTTTGGATTTATTTATGGTAGCTAATGTTGTTGAATCATTAGGGATAACATAACATAGGTTAAATGACCCAAGATTGTATGGTTATTTCCTAGATTAATTTGCTTTCCTAGTTCATAAGAGGACTATCCTATTAGATCTAGAGAGCTTGTTCTAGATTGTTCAATAGCTAGGTTTAGTTAAAAAGCTTATTTTAATAAACAAGCGCTAAGAGAAAATCGAGGTTAACAGAATCTAATTGTTAACTTAAGATTAGTAGTTTCTATGAAAGGTGTGAAATCAATAAACTAATGAAGTATGCTTATTTGTGTATAGGCTAAGATTGAACGAAGAACCAGATTCCAAACTTATTCATCAATTTTCTCACTTTTATGCTTTTTAATTTGATTTTCTATCATTATTTCAATTTTACTTTATTTGATACATTTCCTGTGGATACGATCCCTACTCACCACTACTATAAATTTAGATGTGCAGAGTTAGGTTTATTTTCTGGTGCATTCGACACACATAAAGAATTTTGGCGCCTTTGTTAGGAAATGTAGTGCTTTAGTTTTTGTTTTTGATTTTAATTGGTGTTTTGTACATATTTGTTTGTAATTAGTTTTTAAATTTATTTCTTGACCTTTTTATGTTTGTTGGTGTTTGCGTATAGAAAGGACACTTCAAAGGGAGTATGATGTTGCTAGAGTATGTCAATGTTATTGGTGGAACTTTTGCTTATAACCCACACTCTTAATCTCTCCGACTCAGACTACTTCCTAGAAAGGTTGCAAGATGCACAATAATTTGCACATAGACTAGAAACCTCTTATCCAACTCAGGCACATCTCTGGAAGACTTTGTTAAGTCTCTTGCTACTAATACTTTGCAATTCCAATCAGATGTGAAACAATTCCAGCAAAATACAATGTCTAGAATCTAGAACTTAGTATGCCAGATGGGTCAAATGATGGTAGCTATTAACCGCTTAGAATCACAAAATAGAGAGAAATAACTATCTCAACCTGAGGTGAATCCAGGGAACATTAACGTGTTAACTTTAAGGAGCAGAGAGGAGCTTAAGAATCTTTAGAGGACTACTCAAGGGATTGCTAGAGAAGAAGAAATTAAAAATTTTGAGATAACTACTTAAAGGATTGCTAGTGAAGGAGAAAAGGATAAATCATTTAACTTGAAGGTGAATACTGAGTCCCTAATTGTTAAGACTAACTCTTCACCTTTACCGAGCTGGTTGGAGAAATTGAATAAGAAGGAAAAGGATGAAGAGATATTCGAGATATTCCAATAATGTAGGGGCTCAGTAGAGATTAAGATTTTGAAGATAGCAAAGACAATGAATGTGAGTGGTCGTCAACTTAAGCCCTATCCTGAAGAGCCTCAAGTGGAAAAAATAGAAGTGGAGACACTTGAATACCATAGTTTTTTTACATGAGGAGGAAAACTTGGAGTTGAGCTAGCAAAAATAAACAAAAGCACTACTTGGGGGGCAACCCAAGAGAAGTTTGTTTCTTTTCATTTACATTCTCGCAATTATTGTTTATGTTAAATGCTCCAATTCTTACATTTGATGTTACATTGAGGACAATGTAAGTTTTAAGTATGGCGATGAGAATCTTAGTTTTTATGTATTTTTTAAGTTTGTGTGTTGCTCATGTGCTTTTCCTAAGTTAAAAATAAAACAAACAATCGAACATGTTCTCTTTTTCTACTATTTCTAGGACTATATAAATAGTAGAATTAACTTGAAAATTTTATGGTAACTTAAGCATGTAAATTTACTCTTGATATTGGTCAATATACATTATCTTTAGATGAGTAGTGACCAGTGGTAAACAAAAAAAAAAGTGAGATTTTGAGTTTTTCCTAACTGACACATCCATATCAACCTCATTGTCTTTTGATTATGTGTAACATGCATGACATGTACATCCTAAATTTTCTTTGATTTTCTATTAAAGATGACATTTTTATCACATGCATTAATAGGGAAATGATAGAGGCATTTTTTGTTTCATAAGCTACATTAATCAAATAGCCTACCTATTAATATGATTTTTTTCTTTTGCTAAGCCGCTGTAAGCTTTACTTGCCGTTTTTTTTTTCTAACCATATTACATGCCTTAAAGCTAACCAAATCTCCTACCCAAGCCTTAAATCTAGTGGAGAGCTTTTATTAATTGTTGAAGATTATGGATGCATAACAGTGTAAATGTCAGGGTATGCACATATATGGGTTGATTGTGGATGCATAACAGTATAAATGTGGAGGTATGCGCATATATAGGTTGGTTATAATTATTAGAATGCCATTTTAAGTCTTGTCAATGAATTCCAATGTTAATATAGCTTCTTTCAATTTTTTTTTTAAAAAAAGAAAGAAAAGTAAAAAAAGAATAAAAAAGAATAAAAAAGAAAATATATATGTTTAGATAAAACTATCAAGGAGAAAATGCAATTATTTTGCAAAGTTATTCATGATTAGTTTCTTCTCCTAAAGTTGTATGGAATGGGTGATTTAAGTACGATGCATATAAGGTAGATGTTGTTTTGAAGGATTACCACTTATGGTTATAATATGATGTTTGTCATCAATTGTATGAATGGTTCCTTCAAATTCCTTATACTTCATAAGGGTTGTAGTGTGAGAGCTTGAATCTAAACTGTGAAACATAGATTTTACATTCATCATAACTAATAGTACCTAGTTTTGAGTGAATTTTGTTTTTTGCATTTGATGTTACTTTGAGTTTTTTCCTTGCTTAACTAGCTTTGTTGGATTTTATCCTACATTACCCAAATATATCTCACTTTAACCCTTTCACATATTACAATCTTAAAAAGTCCTTTGATTCATGATTATATATGTAGATCTTAGTAATGGAGAAATGAAATGATATGCAAAGTTGTGGAACGTCTTAATCATGAATGGTGTTTGAGTGTACCCATAAATTTATCATATTTAAACACATTTTTTCAAAGTATACCCCTATATTACTCAATTTCTAAAGCAAATGATTGTTCATTGGTCATGAATAGAGGCATTAAATGTTGAGTTCTTACTATGGTTATGAAAGTTATTTCTCTTTTTTTATGACGATCTATTCCTAAAAATATGGAAAATGAGTAAATGTTTTAGTTTGTAACTTTTATTTTGTTGTTTTACCCGAGGACGATCAAAGGCTAAGTGTAGGGGAACTTGACGTGTGCTTGATTTTTTATTCATTTCCTCTATAACATTTACTGATTAATGCTTTGAAACTCTTAATACATTCATTTTAGTTCGTATTTGATTTAGGTACAATTAGGAAACACAAGAGCTAAAATGAGTTTAAAGCACATTCTTTGAGTCATCCTCTTGATGTTCAACCTCATTTTTCTTTATGGAGCAAGAAGGAGATGGATTAGGGTGAAGATGGGATAAGAAAATGTGAGAAATGAAGCATTGACCATGCAATGCAAGATGCACAACCGTGCATACATTTACATGATTGTGCACAATTTTTAAATCATAATTGTTTTGGTGATGCTTGATTGGATGGACAACCATGCAACGAACTATGCATCTTCCCATTAACATAATTTTTGGTATAAATCAACATTTGAGCTGCCAAAGGAGTTATGAAATGTTTTTCAAACATAAAGGGGGGCAGAACTCCTACTTCTTGGGGGTAGTATGGAGAGCTAATCTTCCTTCTTCTAGTTTATAGGGGATATCTTCATTGTATATTTATGAACCTCTCCCTCCTTAGGAATTTTTTATGTTATTCTATGTCTATTGATTTGGGTATTTGTATAAAGATTATTTGAATGCATTTATTATATTGTTTTTATGTGAATCTATTGCTAGAATCTCGAATAAAATACGTAATAGTTATATTTTGGATTTATTTGTGGCAAATAATGGTGTTAAATCTTAGGGATAACAAAACTTAGGTTAAATGACCCGATCTTGTGTGGTTATTGCCTAGATTAATTTGTTTTCCTAATTTGTAATGTGATTGTCCTATTAAATCTAGAGAGCTTGTTCTAGATTGTCTAGTAGCTAGGTCTAGCTAAATAGCTTATTTTAATTAAACAAGACCTAAGGGAAAACTGGGGTTAATAGAGCTTATTTTTAACCTATGATTATTAGTTTCTGAGAGAGGTGTGAATTCAATAATCTAATGGAGTATGTTTATTTGTGTGTAGGTTGAGATAGAACCAAGAGCTGGATTCCAAACTCATTCGTCAATTTCTCAGTTTTATTCCTTTTAATTTGATTTGCATTCCTTAGTTAAATTTTTCTTTATTTTTTTACTTACAACTAATTAAACCCCCAATAACCTGAACATCAATTCTTTTCATTACAAAAGTTACACGTACATTCCTTGTAGGTACGATCCTTCCTCACCTTTACTATAAATTTAGTTGTGCAAAGTTAGGTTTTGTTTTATGGTGCATTCAACATGCATGAAGAGAGATTATGGAATAAAGAAGCAAGCTAACGAGGATTAAAAACTACCAGTTATATACTCAAGCATACTAAAAGAAGATCCAAATAAAGACTAATTTGATGTGTCTTTAGAGCTATTTAAACAAGTTAATATTAACATCCTTTTGGGTAAAGCTAAAGGGAGAGCCTTGAAGCAACTAGTAAAAGTTACTCCTTTGTGACCATAAAGGTCACAGGTTCAAATCACAAAATTAACTTCTTTGTAAAAAATTACAAAGGGAAGGTTGTGTATATCAATGGCCCTCCTCTGAACCTTATAAAGTGGGGAGCCTTGTACATGGAGTACGTTGATGTTTTTTTGTTAAAGCTATATCAGAAATGCCATAATATGCCAAATTCCTAAAATATGTTCTTTTGAATAATATGAAACTTGATAGAAGCATATTTGACTACCTTTTTACAACCATATTTGATGTATTTTGCTTGATATTCTATCCTTTTGTTGTATATTTGGTACTTAATTTTCTCTAAGTGTGTATACAGATTATAATTGCCTTCATGGACTTAAAGGAGAAGAATTTAGACCAAAACATGACATAAAATAAAGATTCGACATATAGAAGAGATATACGGAAGTGCATCTACCCATGTACTTCTCTTGGGCTATGCATTCTCACGATCATGCATCAGCCCATGCATCTCCTAGAACTATAAATTTTACCAGAAGAAAACATTTTTTGGGGTAGATGAAGGGAGGAGACGTTAGGAGGATTCTGAACTTTTGAGAGGTGACTCCAGGTGTGATTGTGAGTTAGAGGAGCAGGAAATGACAAAATTTTATTAACATATCCATTGGAATGCAAGATCAGATCTCTACATCACAAGAATATAGAATAGAAGACAATTAGGGAGACTTAGCCCTTTCATTAATTATATCCACATTATTAGCCTTTACATTATTTTTCTTAAATCCTTTTTATTGTTTTTAAACCCTAAAGATTATTTACATTTACTTGATTGCTTTAAACTTAAAATCTATACAGGTTTAATATTTCTTTAATTGTTGGTACATGATGAATGCTTGAAAAAAATTTGTTACGAGCATAATAAGTGAAAGAAAGTGTTAAAATTATGGTACCAATGGAATTATGGTATGAAGGACCTATATTGTGAAGAATTAAGTTGTATGTGATTTTGTTTATGTAAATTCCCTTCAATTTTATCACCCTTTTTATTATCCCTATCATACCCTAACCTAAGCCTCATTAAAATATTGTATTAAGACTTTTGATTTTTATTATGAGTTTACTTATAATTGGTGGAGTTATGATTTCATTTCACCTTAAACACTTTAAGTGCAATGAGTGAATCCATAGTGAGGGTGTTAAAATTTACACTTTCAATTTCAAAAGGATTGTTGTTACCCCCAGAATTTTTTTTATGATAAATCAAGCATGATTAGATAAATGGGGTAAATTAATATGGTATTTAATAA
>JAOSBO010000209.1:11723964-11736011 GCA_027563915.1 Erythroxylum rotundifolium
AGGGTTCTTGGGGTGGGGTCTTAGAGGATTAGGATTAGTCCGGCTAAGCTGGGATACCTAATGTAATCAAAAAAAAATTATTGTTTAAGCAAAGAAGATAAAAGATGAAGAGAGAGAAAATTACTATTCAGGTGAATAGTGCGTGAACAGTGACGTACAAGAGAGAGAATGGAAAGTTGTTAAAATAATGAGCTAATATGTCCTATTTATATTGGTCATGAGGAGGCGCAAGAAAAAGTTGAATCCTTGTAGGATTCAAAAGAAGAATCTATGGAGGAGAAGGACTTCTATTCCATGTTGAATTTGATCATTAAAAGGTGGAATCCAAGTTGGACTTCTATTCCATATTGAATTTGATCTTTAAAAGGTGGAATCCAAGTTGGACAAGGAAGAGGAGGTGACACATCCTTATAGAGGTAGGGTTCCTAACACGAATAGGATTCCTAATCCTAGTAGGAGTAGGATTACTTGCCATCATATTTTTCGTTGCTGATTCCATTTTTCTCTTTGAATTACCAAAAAAGGAAATCCTTGTCAGAATAGGAATCCTTGTGCAACTGGGATTCCTAATCCTACTGGGATTAGGATTTGGCAACTTTGACCATTTCTACTCATTTCGGGCTCCTCTTTCCAAATACAAACTTTGATTCTACAAATTCCATCTACTTAAGCTCATTTTTATATCTACTATTCAAATGTACCTGAAAAGCATAAAAAAAAGATAAGTGTAACATTTAAGATAGAAAATGTGAATAAATACAAGTATAAAGGAACTAAAAAGATAAGAAAATATCGGTGTATCACGTGGTCAACAGTTTGCTTTTTGTTTACTTTTGTATTCTTTTGAGGCTCATTAATGCCTTTTTTCCTAGCTGTTTTGAGCCGATCAGGCCTTTGTTTGAATTCTAATGGCCTAATAATTTCTTCATTGCTAATGGGTCAATCTTCATACCAGGCGTCGGTTGAATTGCCTTCCCATATGCTTTCACATATTCAGTCTTCCATAACCAAGTAGAAGTGTACTATTCAATATTAACCCCACTGTCTCTAATTGCCAGAGAGGTTATATCTCCTACAAGAACATATTTTGTTCTAAAGCCTCACCATATATCTGCTCTGTCCATGATCAATCTTATACCCTCCTTCTCCATTATGATGCACTGAACAATGTTGAGCAATCATGACACTCTTCTCAATTGCTTCCCATATTCTTAAATTACCCTTCCACTTGGCAGCCTCTTTCCTTTTTCTCACAATTCTTTTCATCAATTCTCTTATTAGATGCTTAAATAACCCTAGAACTAACAGTTTCCTTGCATCAACTAAAGTTTTATTGAAGGCCTCACATAAGTTATTGTTAACTAACTCAATAATAGAATCTTCCCTTTGGAAAGCCTGGCACCATTGCTGAAATGGTGAATAACTCTCAATATCTTCTGCTGCCCTTTGGTTCTTGGCTCTGAGGTTATCCAAATTTTCTTCATATTCCCTTACTGTGAAGGATTTTGCAATTTTCAAAAAATGCTTCTTCATCTCTTCCCCTTTATGTCCTCTTCCATGCCAATTGATATAACATATCTCGCACAAAATCTGTGCTTAGCATCTGGACACAAATCGATAATGCCTCTATGAAGTCCCTACAATAGAAAACACAACCATTTGAATAGGCATGTGGATGCAACTCTACATATTTCATAACAGTTATACTCTTAATAAAAGTAAAAACAAGATTGAAGTGAAACTTTTACCTTTTGTTGGTTAGTCATTATAGTCCAACCAATTCCGAAGCCTAAGTGAGGTAAATCTTCTTTCAGCCTTTCAATGAACCACTTCCATGTGATTGTCGACTCAACTTCAACCACAGCCTAAGCAACATGAAACATTTAACTGTTCCATCTCTCCCCGCAGCACATAGAAGTTCACTCTTTATTTTGGTTTTCAGCCAACATCTATCTAGTCCAAGAAAATGCCTGCATCATGCCTAAATCCATATTTAATAGCTTCTAAGCATATGTATATTCTTTTAAATACAGGTGGAGATATTGGAATTGATCGAGACACTGTCAATGTAACAGTGCTTCTTGGGTTGGTCTGCCTAATCACTTCAACATAAGACCGAAGCTTCCCAAACTCCTCTTTAAAGTTGATCACAACACTGTATACTATTTTTTTTCTTTGCTCTTCTTAGCATATGCATGGACACTTCAACACCTAAACAATCATTAACGTAAAATTTTGTATCATCATTCTTAAAAAATGGCTCCCTTTTAAGCTTATCCTTTAATAAGTCTACTAAGATGATGGTGTTCATTCTAGGATTTATATACACCCTATTATAGTCATGATTGTTCTTGACTTTCCTAATTTGAAATGACTGCAGCTTCCTATCAAATGCTCCATATATATATCCCAATGGTAGCTCTCTGTCCTACATTTACCTTGGACAAAGTCGGGCTTATTTTTGGTAAACATGAAAGCCATCTTTGTTTGATGGTCAACAAACTCACTACAAGCTTAATCAATGTCTTTAGATAACAATTCCAACTAATGTTTTGTTGTTAGTGGGTGCTTTATCATGTAATTGTCTACAAAATTAGGTTTCTCTAGATTTTGATTAGTGTAGTGTTGGTTTTTTACTTTCCTTTGATTACCAAATGATAGCTTTAATGTCATATAAAATTGTGGGTTTTGTGATTTGGCAATTGGCTATGTCATTAAGGTTGGTGCTAATAATAGTGTTTAACTTATTATTGTTATTACTCTGAATAATTTAGGAATTTAAACAGTGAATGTTTATTGTCAGTTATTAATTGTAGATGTTATAAAATGCGATGTCACATATGGATTCATCAATATCAATAAAAAGGAGTTAAAATAGTAGTGGATAAATATTTTATTGATGTGGAATAAGGAGTCCATTAATAACCTTGTAAACTACTAAAAATCCTATTAAAAGATTTTATGAATGTAATATGAAAAAAGTTGTAAGAAGTAATCTATTGATGTGTTTGAAGTTAAATTTAAATTTTATATTTATTGCTATAGAAAAGGGTTATCACTTCTTTCTTTGATAGAATGAAGATGTAATAGAGAAGATGAAGCATGTAATTAATTCCTTAAAAGTTAAGAATAAGAGATAAGTGTATTGCATTATGAAGTTAGTATGGTGGATGAAAAACCAAGTAAGGTTTCCCAAGAATATTTTAAAATAGAAGAACAAATGACGAATGTGAAAAGAAAGTTGTCCGAATTGAAAGGGATGTTGAAATTTCTTGGTGAAGGAGAAAAGTTGCAAAAATTGGCAGTTTATTACAAATTAATATGCATGATGTAAATTGTAGTATTGTTTGTACTTCTAGAGCTACTTTACATGATGTTTTTATGGATATGAGTTGCAAAAAATTTGGCCTTTATTTTTTCAAACATGTTGGAGAGGCTAATAATAGGATAGCCTACATTATTATTGTTGAATCTTAACTTGTTCTAGTTATCAATTAAATATCCATGATTCAATTATAAATGTTAGCCTTTTATTTGTGAAAATTCTCCCAGATTAAGTATGATGTAATTAGGAAAAACAAAATGGAGTTCTAAACATTAAACCAGTAGAATATATATACGCTAGTAGTATTCATAAAATGAATTTGTCCACAAAAGTGAAAGCGTTGTAATAACATTTATGACAATAGTTACTTGTCCAAAAAAACTTGTTCCATATCATAATGTCTTAATTACATTTTAAAAATTAAGTAATATCATCATAAATGCTTTAAAACAAAGTAAAAAATATATAATATTTATGTCTCTAATTTATAGCCTGCTCAAGTCTCTTATTCTTGAAATTTCTAAGTGGTCTACTAATATAATTTGACTTTTGCATGATTAGTCATTAATTTGATGTTGCGGTCAACATCAAAACTAAAAGTCCTTCCTATACAAAAGTCACACTTCAATTTACATAATTTTGTTCTTTAACGATTATTGGTTATAGAAGTAAAATATAAACACTTATATTATGGTGTATGATTCATATACACATGTGTGTAATTTATGAGTGTTTCTGAATGAGCATAAGGAGTGTGTTGGATGAACATGACTATATTCCAGATTATGTTCTTCTTTGGAATGCTAAGGTAAACACACGGGTAAAATTTTGGAACACTTGAGTGTTAAAATAGCATAGGAACTTTTTAGACAAGTTATAGTATAGCCATGTATAGGACAAGATATACTATTAGACATCAAGTAGAAATGATTGGAAGAATCAATCTTGTATACACTTACTACTAGTAATGATGATCCAATTACCTTGCAAGAAACTATAGATAATCAAAATAAGGATAGATTGATAGTGTTGGGCACCGTTTCTGGAACCCAACTCTTAATCGGAACCATATAACATGAGCGTAAACCAATGATGTCTCCTTAACCATCATCGATTTCCTCTCCTTGCTTTGATACCACAGCTGTTGGACCCTGTTTTTCGAGCCCAACATTTGGAGTCATACATGAGCACATTACCTTGTAGGGTCCTTTTGATGAAATCTCATTAACCAACTTAGCCCAATCTCCATTCTTATAACATCCCAAAATTTCCATAATTTGAACACTTGAGATACAACAATCCATTCTTATGTTTATATCCTCAAATGTCACCCAACCGTCACCCTAAACAAATCACTTATTTTTATCTCTTATTTTCATTTCAAACTCAGTACATTTCAATCTCCATTCAAGCCTAAATATGTCAGACAAAAGCATTGGTAGGTCCACGATTTGCATATGTACATGCTTCGGGACAATTAGCATAACTTTTACTATGGGTGTTGGATCATGGTCATTCAAACATGGTTTCGAAGAGTAATTCGTGTTCTACAACTTCCGAGAAGATCCCGGAGAGAGATTCTAGCTATTTAGAAAGTCAAAAATTGCACATTTTTAAAACTGTCCCGAGAAGGTCCGCCTAACGGATATCAAGTCCCTTCAATCAGACATGGACTAGTCTGGGACCTTTTTAGACCCGAGAAGGTCCACCTAGCGGACATTAAAGTCTGTTTAACGGACAATTATGGGTCAAATTTCACATTTCCAACTCCTTAAGCTACCTATGATCTATCTTATGCATATCTATCATTCCTAACTCAAATTCCTCATCATTTTTACTTCCATTTCAACTCAATATCACTCACAATCAATTCATCAACTATGTTTGGTCATCATTCCAAAAACTCCATTATTCAACTATATACATGTATCCTGAGATTCTACACATGTTCAACCTCATTTACCATCTTCATTCATCTCCAACTTATCACACTAGTTCTTCATAGTTCAAGAAACCATATTACTTATGACTCTATTTCTTCCCATTTCAAAACACTACATTCTCTCATTATATTAGATCAAAATAGAAAAGCGGTAAAATGTCCTGCATATACCCTATGCAGCATCACTGACTTGTAACAATCATAACTTGCAAGTCTGTTATCCAAAAATCGCATACTTGATACCGTTGGAAAGCTAAAATGTTAAGCTACAACTTTTATGAAGATAACTTGGGTTAAATATACCTACATCGATGCAGTTTTTTTCCCTAAAGTCAAACACAATTTCCACACCTATGGAAGACTTGAAATAAGAAATATACAACTACAAGATGACTAAGCACATACATATTGGAAACTTCTTCAATTCCTCATTCATTTCTAAATCAAAATCAGGTTCACACATAGCTATATTACAAAACAACATTACATCAAGTCTTAACAAAAGATACAAAATATACATTGGATGCTCAATGATCAATGTGCTTATAAAGCTATCCAAAAGTCTAATCACTAACTTAGTACAAAAGCTAACTATCTTCAAATTTGTCCAAATGCCTTGCAAGGATCACTGATCTTCTCGATCTGCACCTGAGGAGAGAAAATTGTGGGTTGAGCTATACAACTTAGTGGCTAAAATATTTATAACCATTGGCAACAAGCTACACAATCAAACATATATATATATATAAACATTCATATAGGCATACACTTCTTATCTTATTCTAGAATGATAGTTCGGCAATTACAATTCCAATTCACATTTCACAATTCAATTCATCATCACATAGGACATACTAGATGTAATTTAACATCACAACATAACACTCAAATTTGCATCATAACTTAACATATCAAAATGCAAATGTACAACAAATGGTTCGAGGGTTCCGTGAAACAAAACAGAGAAACCGAAGTTTACTCCGTAAATGAAACAAGTTTATTTTCGGATCTCGTGTGCCATAAGCGGGCAGCCGGGAGGAGGCTTTATGTCGACGTGCACGTGACTACGAAACGGTTCCACTCTCGCCCAAACACAATCAACTTTCATGCTCATTTTAATCACAATTTCATATTCTCATGCTTTTCTTTATACAAAATGCCATGACACAATTCAATGGCATAACATGATCATACTCACAATTTAGCTATATCAAAATGTCATACATAACATAAAACACCTCATAATGCATTTTCCACATCACAGCAATTTCGCAATTTACCATTTTAACACACAACACACATATAAGGCATTTTTCTCATTACACAATAACTATAAATAAATTACCCACCTTATAACTTTTGAAAATCCAAACTCAATTTGGCCCTTCCTCTTACTCCTAGATAGGTTGGTCTTGATTTCCTAACACAACCAAAATTTTCATTCAATTCTAATTCATATGGAAATCCCCAAAATTTTCATAATCACAACAAAATGAAATTAACACAAATCAAGCTCCAACCTAACCTACCCATACTCCATTTAGGTTAGAAAATCCAAAACCTAGCTTAGAAACCCTAAGATCAAATGGGTTCCCTTAAACCATCTTCTTCCAACACAAAACTCCTTTCTGTCTCTAGAACTCCTTCATTCTCAACATAACCCCATTTCTTTACTAAAGCAAGAAGAAGATGATGAACTTACCTTAAGAAGCTTGATTTCTTCTTCTTGCCACAATTTTCCTTCCTTTCCCTTCTTTCTCCATGATTTTTCTCTCTTTTCCTCTTCTTTCACGTTTTTCTTCACTCTTCTCTTAGCTTCCACGACAATCTTCCTCTCTTTCTCACATTTTAAGACACAATTTAGCTTGGTCTTCCCTTTTTACCCTTCATTTAATTAGTCTTTCCAATTTTGTCCTTCTTTTGTCTTTTATGGCGCTAACTCCCTTAATCCACTTAATACCACATTAATTCTAACTAAGTTTCAATATTTTCATCAAATCTTCAATCTTTATTCACATTAACATAATAATTAACTCCAAAAAATAGAATAATTAATTTATCAAGACCTCAAAATTTATTTAAATCATTGCCTAACTTCTTCCAAAAATCAAGACCTTTTTCTGATCATCTAATTAAAGGAATTAGATAACACTTCCTTCTAGAAAAATGTTCCTCACTGTCTTAATTCTCTAATGACATCAAAATCATTCAATTTGGTTCATAAATCTGAAAGTTATATCCCAATATTTCCGAACTATTCTTATACTGAAACAATATTCTATGCTCAACTTCCATCTAAAAATTGAAATTTTTAGGGACTGACTTAGAACTCGTTCTCATAAGATAGTTTGTATCCCTATTTCTCTAGTTTAATCCAAATTAAGAATCACCTCATTTGGATAACTAGAGAAAAAGTTATGGCTAAAACACCAAAGCATATTCAATGAACATGTTTCAACTACATTTTTCAGCTTTTAACTTCCAACATTTTCACATATAATAATTCTAACTTCCAAGAAAAGTTTTGGGGTCCAACAAATAGGTTCTATGGTGAAATATATAAGGTTTTATAAGATCAAGGAGTTAATTGTATATGATCAAATCTTGTTGGAAAAAGTTCACACTTTAGAAAATGCAACGAACGTATTGACAAAGCCAGTTACTATAAAGAATTCTAAACTTTGCTCGGACTTAATCAATGTCTCTAGATGTTATATATGAATATAACCCAAACTATTTGGAGTATATTCACTAACATGAAGATTGTTGTATGACTCATATATGCAGGTGTGCAATCTTGAAATTTCTCTAAAAGAACACGAGCATTTATTGGAGTATGTTAAATGAACACAGTCTAATAGGTGGTGATATGTCAAGGCATGATCTTCTCTAAAATCTTAAGGTAAAGACATGTGGAAAAATATAATTACAATATGAGCATCTTAAAATGGTGTAGGAGTTTCCAAAGAAGTGCATGACTTAAAATACAAATGTGTTTGTGTCCATTTTTGTCACTAGAAAGAGTTATGCAGAAGCAGAGAACTACATAGCCTAAAACATAGGTGTGTCTATGTTTGTGTTCTATTCTAAAACTAAATAGTTTAAAATACAGCCTAGATTCAACCATGTCTCATGTCATGTTTGTGATAAATTTTCTTACCTAGAAACATTATTTTAGTAAAATTTAAGATCTAAACGAATTTTATAAGGAAATCAAGAAAAAAAAATCTCAATTTGGCAAAATACAAGGCCTTGCATGCTCATCTTTAAAAAAACTTAATATTAAAAATAAGGCAAATTACATATGTGGATGGAATTTGTGTCACGTGGAACTAACGAAACAAAGAAAAACACAATTATTAATATGGATATGTTCACGCCCATATATTTTCCTAGAACCAAAGTCTAGAAATAGTCTATAATGGGACTGAAGACACAGGCATGCTAGTGCTCATTTCTGTAGGCAAAACAAATGCAATGTAAAATATGGCTAAAGATAAGAGCATGCCTATCCTATGTAATTCCTAGATGGGAAGTAGTGAAAAACACAATCGTATCTTAACATGTTTTTGTTGTTAGAATTTCTTATAAATATGCATAAAAATCCTAAAGGGAGAAAACTTTGGCATTCTTTTCTGTTTTAGAATTATGGTTGGATGTCAGTGGAATAAAACACCTTAGGGAGATGACGAGCGATAATTTTTAAGAAATGAGAATATTGAAAATCATCCTAATGAAACAAAGATAATTGGAATATTGAGATTACATCCAGAACTCTATCTATTTTTCTTTCTTTCATTCTTTTGTCTGTGTTTATTGGTGTAAAGATTATGACTAGCTAAACTTTTCTTATGTATAAATAAGGGAACTTTGGTTATTGTCGTTGTTATAGTTAATTCAATTATATCTACTAAGTAATGTTTTATTTATATAAAAATATTTTTAATTATTTTTAATGTTGATCTAACTAAAGTTAGCAGATGGATCATATTGTAATTTTCACATTGACGATTCGAGAAAACTTGCATATAAGTGACCATAGCTTAAATATTAGGAGTTGCATAGGCTACTAGAAATAAACTTACATAAATCCTCTAGTGTTATGATCAAATTTTTTGTGGAATTTCACAAATCTTAATATGTTTTTAGAAGTTTAATTCGGGTAGGAAATCGATTATTGAACTTAGGAATGTGTGGTTTTAATTTGACCAGCAATTCATCAATTTAAGAAACTTCACTAGACTATATTATAAAACCTTCTTGATGAATTAAATCATGAACGCAAATATAATGCTAAGGGAAGTCTTATCTAGATGTTTATTTATATATGAACTCTTTTCTTGCTTTCAAGCTTTGGTTTATCTCTAATAGGCTAAGGTATAATTTTAGATATAATTTTCAACCATAAAAACTAATCATTTTATTTAGTTAATTACGTAATAGTAGAATATTGTTTTAAGTATTTACCATATGCTCATGTGATCAACACTTAATTCTCCACTATATTACTACCAAATCATATATACATTTTTCTTAGGTTATGATAAAATATTTTGATAGAGAAAACTTAAGTAAAGAAAAAAAAACTCACCAAAAAGTAACAGGCAAAGTCAAAATATCAAAAACCAATAGTTAAATGGAGCCAAATTCGAAGCGCAAATTAGATACAATAAGTCAATGGTAATATAAATACAAGAGGAGGTTATGAAGTACACTACAATAAATCAACTAGTGCAATGGAATATCATGCCTGGTGAGAAAGGTAATGTAACAATAATAGAACAGTACAAAACAAATAAACAAGAATACAAGAAGATTTAAAGAGGTTCAGTCAATTTTTATATGCCTATATCGTTAAGACTAAGAGTAACTATTATTCACGATTCTATAATGATAACGATGATTACATTAAACTAGGTATATAGAAGTATATTTTCATCCAAACTTTAACTTGTATAATCCTAAACAAATCATCCATCACTACACATAATTCATTTTAGACATGATTTCAATAAAACCTAAAATTCTTCTAAAGCTTAAATTTCAACTCAAAACATTTTTTATCTAAATTATTATATTTTAAACACAGGCTTGAGCATGATCATATCCTAACGATGATTTACAATATTCTTTTCAATAGAATATAGTCACAGATACACCCATATTGTAGGTTGTGTAGTTCACTGCTTCTTTGTAACTCTTTTTAGTAAGGAAAATAGATATAAACCTGAGGAAAGAACTGTTACTATTTCAATTAGTGCCTTTGAACGTGCAAAGGCCCTTTTTGGGAATCTAGACATCGAGGACTCATTTACCTTTACCAACTCTCATATCACTTGGAATCTAAATAAATAATTATATCATTGTCATTTATCGATGCAACCAACTGGACTCAGCTTTAAAATTGATTTATTGTTATATCTGTAAGAATTTGTCAAACAACCTCTCTACTAGTTAGGGGTCAATCAGCGTACTATTGAATGTGGACTGTTATTGTTCTAGTTCTATAACTATATGAATTGTTAAGCTTCTAATTCAAAGTTCGTACTACTCCATATATCATATTATTATATTGAACAAATTATTTAAATTTTTTTAACAAAATTTTGCAAAGTTAGTAAATATTAATGATTAATTAATAATATTGTTTAACACTTAAAATTATGTTGTGTATTTTTTTAATAATACGTTGTAAACATTCAAAACAAATCTATAATAAAATATATCTTAACTATAATAGATTATAAAAATGTTAGTTTAACAATTTTGAAAAATGTCAACCATTTGGTGACGATTTTCAGAAATCCTCACTAAATTTCTAAAAATCATCACTAAATGCGTACCATTTAGTGACGATTTCCAGAATTCATCACTGAATGTGTAACCTTTTACGACGATTTACGAAAATCGTCACCAAATATTAACCTTTTGGTCACACTTCAAAATATCGTCTCCAAATATTGACCTTTGGTGATGATTTCCCGGATTGGTTTGACAAGCTATGGTGACAATTTTTGAAAAGCGTCACCATAAGTCTATTTAGCGACGAATATTTGCAATCGTTGCCCATTGTACATCATTTTGTGACAATTTTTTTTAATCGTCACTAAATGTTCAGCATTTTGTGATGATTTTTGTTATGCGTCACAAAATATTTTCTCTTTTGTCATACTTTTCGATTTGGTCGCTAAATTGTTAGTTTTAATGACGATGTTTTTAAATCATCGCAATATGTTGACTTTTGGCGACGATTATGTAAACGTTGCAAAAGAAAACGTCAGCAAACGTAGTATTTGTTATAGTGGATGATAATTTTGATTGTTAAAATACTAAAACATTCTTACGAATATCTATTTTATTTAAATCCACATTATATAAGTGAAAAGGGCACTTCGAAATTCATTTATCGATAAAATAAGGGTTAAATAAGAAACTTTAATAAATTTAAAGTTAAATTGGCAAACATAAAAGTTTGGAGATTAACATAGACTTAGAGTGCGTTTGGTTCAACTTCTGGTAGGTGGAAAAACACTTTTTTTCACTGCAAAAGCTATTTTAAGAAAAAATGAGTGTTTTGCTGTAAACTTCAAAAGTGCTTTTGGAGTAAAAATAGCTTTTTCAAAAGCTCAAATTTGAAGATTTTCAAAAAAGCATTTTTTCAGGTAGATTTTTTATATCAATTAATGAACCTATTTTTTAGTCTCTTTTATCCTTATGCTTTACACATAATTCCCACAATATCCACAAACACATCTTCATGTTTATTTTGAGATTTATATA
>JAOSBO010000209.1:11781442-11792131 GCA_027563915.1 Erythroxylum rotundifolium
CCTCCTGCAATAATCATTTTAATATAAGGGGTATAATAGTAATTTATTATACATTACATTCCATTCCATCTATCTTCTAAACAACATTTCCCTATATTACATTATGAACCCTTCCATCCCTCTCAAACAATGTTTTACTGTATTATATTACATTCCATTATAAACTGTTCCATTACATTCCATTCCATTCTATTAATTAACATTCAACCAAACAGGCCCTAAGGGATCAACAACCATAAGTGTGGTCCTAATATTTTCAATTGACACTTGTTTTTGGACTCTTTCTTTAACAAATAAATATTTTAAATCTATGTGTTTCGATCCACTAGAAAATTGCCATTCTTAGAAAAGAAAACAGCTGCAGTGTTATCACAATATA
The DNA here is from genome assembly GCA_027563915.1 of Erythroxylum rotundifolium. NCBI lineage: Eukaryota > Viridiplantae > Streptophyta > Magnoliopsida > Malpighiales > Erythroxylaceae > Erythroxylum > Erythroxylum rotundifolium. The sequence goes on from JAOSBO010000209.1 coordinate 11,781,822, forward strand.
TTCTCAATGATTTCGCAATAGGGTCGAGAACACAAAGACCTGATATAAAATTCTACAACCACAAAGCATGACTTGAGGCTTCAAAACAAGCAACAAATTTGGGTTCCATTATGGATGAAGCAGTAATTGATTGTTTTTCACTCTTCCATGATATTGCCCCATTGCCAACATAAAGACATATCTTGAAGTTGACTTTAAGCCATCGAGACAACCAGCATAATCAAAATCCGAGTAACCGATAACTTCTAATGTTCTAATCTTTTATATGTGAGCATATAGTCCTTTGTTCCTTGTAAGTACCTCATAACCTTCTTTGCAGCTTTCCAGTGTTCGAATCCTGGATCACTTTGATATCTTTCTAACATACTAATAGTAAAGTTGATATCCAGTCTAGTACAAGTTTGAGCATATATCAAACTCCCTACAGCTGATGTATAAGGAATTTTCTTCATTTGCTCCTTTTCTATATTATTCCTTGGGTACTGCATTTTAATTAATTTGTCACCTTTCAATATAAGTTCAATACCCTCTGAACATGCTTTCATATTGTATCTCTCTAAAATTCGATTAATATATCCTTTCTGAGATAAACCTAAAACTCCTCGAGATTGATCCCTAAAGATCTCGATGCCAATAACATAGTTTGCCTCACTGATATCAACCATCTGAAAATTTTTAGAGAGATATTCCTTGGTTTCATGTAATAAACCAAGATTACTGCTAAGCAAAATATCATCCACATAGAGTATCAAAAATATAAATTTGCTTCCACTAACTTTTAGATATATGCACTGATCAACAGTGTTTTCCTTAAATCTGAAAGATGTAATGGTATCATTGAACTTAATATACCATTGTCTAGAAGCTTGTTTAAGACCGTAAATGGATTTCTTTAATTTGCAAACTAGGTGTTCATTACCTTTCTTTGTGCACCCCTCAGGTTGTATCATATAAGTATCTTCATCCAAATTCCCATTTAAAAATTGCAGTTTTCACATCCATTTGATCCAGCTCTAAATCAAAATGAGCTACAAGTGCTAGGATGATTCCTTCTTGGAAACTGGAGAGAAGGTATCTCTGTAATCTATACCTTCCTTTTGAGTGAATCCTTTGGCCATAAGTCTGGCCTTAAATCGTTCGATGTTGCCTTTAGCGTCATGCTTTGTCTTAAATACCCATTTACAGCCGACAGGTTTACAATTATCAGGCAATTTGAAGAGATCCCAGACACCATTATGGGCCATAGAATTCAACTCTTAATTCATAACTTCCATCCATTTACTAGAATCATCACTTTTCATAGCTTGTGAAAATGAAACCAGATCCTTTCTTATCCCAATATCAAAGTCAGATTCCTATAGATACACCACATAATCATCTGAAATGGCAGATATCCTTTCTCTTTGAGATCTCCTCAAAAGTTCCAGTTGTGGTGGCTCTACAATATTTTCAATGCCAATATTTTCTGGTGGTAATGAATCATCTCTATTATATTATTCATGTACCTCTACTTGTTCAACAAGTTGAGGAGTAATAGTTTGTTGAGGTAAAAGGGGTGGTGGGATATGCACTCTTATCTCCTCAATATCTACCTTTCTTGGTTCATTACTCCCACTAATTTCACCATTCTCTAAGAATCTAACATTACCAGTTTCAACTATTCTTGTACTGTGGTTAGTATAGCAAAATCTGTACCCTTTTGATTTATTTGGATAGCCAATAAAATATCTAGATACCGTTCTTGAATCAAGCTTTTTCTCATATAGGTTATAGACTCTTGCCTCCGCTAGACAACCCTATATACGTATATGTCTTAAACTAGGTTTCTTACCAGTCCATAACTCGAAAGGAGTTTTTGGAACTACCTTACTAGGAACTCTATTCAAGATATACATTGCGGTCTTTAAGGCTTCACCCCATAATGAAATTGGTACAGAAGAGTAACTCATCATACTCCTAACCATTTTCATTAATATGTGATTATGTCTTTCTGCAACACCATTGTGTTGGGGCGTACTAGGCATTGTGTACTGAGCATGAATGCCATGCTTTTCAAGGAATTTTGCAAAAGGACCAAGAGATTTTGTCCTGATTCATCATATCTACCATAATATTCACTACCTCGATCTGACCTCACAATTTTAATCCTTTTATCTAATTTTCTCTCGACTTCTGTAATGTACACCTCAAAGATGTCAATAGCCTGAGACTTTTCATGCATTAGATAAACATAACCATAACAAGACAGATCATCTATAAAGGTGCTAACATATTTTTCCCTAGTAAAACATAGGACAGAAAGTGATCCACAAATATCTGTATGAATTATCTCAAGAAGCTTATTACTTCTTGTGCCACCTTTCTTTGTATGTTTAGTTTGGTTTTCCTTTATACAATCCACGCATACCTCAAAATCAGTGAAGTTAAGGTTTTGTAAAATATTGTCCTTCACTAATCTCTCAATTCTTTCCCTAGAGATATGCCCTAGTCTTCTGTGCCACAAAATTGAAAATTTTCATTAATTAAGCTATGTTTTAAACCAACATTTGAAAGTAGGGTCATCAAAGCTTATGCAAACCCATGGTCCAAGGAAATTTTATATAAATCATCACTTAAAATATCATAACCAACTGTAACAGAATTTAACAACAAACTTAATTGTCCAGAACTGAGTAAAACTAAATATCTAACTACATCTAATTTAGATAAAGAAACTAAATTCATAGAAATCGAAGGTAAATAAAAGGTATTAAGAAGATCCATTTGATGACCGGTCTCTAAGAACAAGCGATAGGTGCCGACAGCTACCACTTCTACTTGGAGACGATTTCCCATATAGAGGAACTTTTCACTTTCCTTCAGTTTCCTAGTTGTATGGAATCCCTACATTCAATTAGTCACATGAGTTGTGACTCCTAAATCAATCCACCAAGTATTTGAAGGTACTTCAGCAAGATTGGATTCATAATAGACAAAAGAAAGATTTGTACCTCTCTTTTCGAACCAAGTCTTGCGCTTGTTACAGTTCTTCTTCACATATCCTTTCTTACCACAAAAGTAGCAACTTACTGTGAATTTTCCATCATGACTCTAGCTACCTTCCCCAGGTCTATTTTTCTTTGTGGAAAGTTCTTTCTTTTCCTGAATTTTCCCTTCTTCTTCATAACTCCATGAGATACAGCAAGAGCATGATTATATCCTTCTTGTCTTAATCTCACTTCCTCCTGAATGCATTTACTAGTGAGCTCATTTAAGTTCCATTGATCACTGTTAGTATTATAGCGGATCTTGAATAGAGCAAATTGTGATGGAAGTGAGTTAAGGACAAACTGTACCAATAAGGACTCATCCATACTCATGCCCAGTGCCTTAAGCTTTGCAGCCTTTTCAGTCATGTTCAAAATATGCTGCTGAATACCTTTCTAACCATCATATTTCATGGTGGTCAATTCAGCTATCAATGTGGCTGCAAGGGACTTATCGGCGTGTTTAAAGTGTTACTCAATAGATTTCAAAAATTCCGAGGCTGACTCGTTTTGAGGGAGAGAGGTCTTGATGTTATTGGCAATGGTCATTCTCATAAACATCAGACTGAATCTATTTGATTTTGTCCAGGCTTTTGATTATTCCACCTGCTCTAGAGTACTGTTATCCGTAGCTTCAGGAGGTTTGTCAGTTATTAAAGCTAGGTCAAGATCCAATACACCCAGTGAGAATTGGACCCTTTCATACCATTCAGAAAAATTCAACCCATCAAAAACAGTCATTCTAGATGCAAGAGAGTGTAACGAAGTGGGAACTGTACAAAATAAAACAATGCTCACAATAAGGCCTCAAGTATAAAATTAAATATCAATGAACTATTGATATCATTAAAATTCTCCTTTGGGTAGAATTTAACATATCCTGTGTTCACTTGGAGGGAGCTTAAATACTAGACTATTTTATGTCATTTATATATTACCTTTGGGTATCCATTTATTTCCTTTCTAAACAACATAAAATTAATCATTAACAAATAATTAGCAGAAATTGACTCTCCTTTGGGTTAGTCTCATTCTCCTAATTATTATAAATAAATAAATATATAAATAAATTTATTATGAAGATATTTATAAGTCTTCCTTTATTCTTTATGCAATTTAATAAGTATAAGATTTACTAATTTAGGTCACTTTGGTAACTATCTAAACTAATAAACCTTACATTTATAAATTGTCTAATATTATCCAAAAAATGGCCCAAAACTAGCCCAAAAAATTCATATTGGGCCTAAGGGCCTGCACATGCCAAACCCTGCCAACGTCTATTCAGCATCTGGCTCGTGGCTTGCCAGACGCTAGACGATGCAGTTGGCAAGTGTTTGGGTGGAGGAAGAACAACGTTTGGCGCGTGGACTACAGATGCCAAACGTCTTCTTCCTCCAGACACTGCCATCTGGTTTTCGTCTTTCTTTTTTTTAATTTTTTTCTTCTTCTTCATGCTTTAATTGGTTCTTTAATGACACAACTCTTTCATGGTTGTCTTCATACCACAAAACTTCCCATCGTCTTCTTTTATAGGTTTTCATCATACCATAAAAACATATTGTCAATGTTGGATCACAGTAATCACCAACAATTTGAAGTTTCAAAAGCCCAAACTTATTTTTGTTGTTTTGTTTCAACAATCGTAAATACAACAACAAACACAAATATTTTCACATAAATCACAGGAAGACCAAGTTCAAATCATGCCATACAAAACGTTTGATTTCTAACCGTTAACCAATGGAGACGATGGCATCGTGCAAAGTGAATCATCCAACCGCACAAGAAAAGAAAACAAAAGAAATGTTTGAACATGTACAAAATGTGAAAACAAAAGAAAAATGATTCATCTGTGATCAAAACTGGTGTTGAACATGTATGAAAATTTAAGAGAAAAAGAAAGAACAAAAACATGCCCAGTATCTAAGAACAAACACAACATAACTCTGCGGCATATGAAAACCGTGATTCGTAAAACATCATGCCATGACAAAACTGAAAACTGTATTCCATACAATAATGCAACACAGTCGATATTAACAACACAAGCTCTGATACCAAATGTAAGAATTTCATGAGGAAATTAGCATAATAACCCAGTAATAATTGCATACAAACCATCGTAAATTCAAGGATTGATAACATACCATTTGACGAACATGCAGCCATAGTAAAACGATAAATCCCTTTTGATTTGTAAACCTTAAATTCTTGATCTCTTCTTCTCCTTATTCAATGTGATACACATAATATGTCTTTCAATGATAGAATGAGAGCCTTTTGAAAGAGGTTATGTATCTTCTTTTATAGATAGAAGAAGAGGGCTAAGAGATCACCGTTGAGTTTAAATGTACCCACTCCATCAAAAGGGTACATAGCCTTACAACAATTAAGTGGATAATAAATTAAAACACTAGGTTAGTGGGCCACCCATTTAATTTAACGTGGAAATAACATGTGATACTTAAGAAAATTAAAGTTCATGTATTTTAATTTTTATAAAAATATTTTTTATAAATCTTAATTGTAAGGATCAAATTTTACAAAGAATAAATTTAAATCGTCAATTTGAATGAAATTGATATTAATTGGTTATTTGTAGCTTAAATTTTATTGTTTAATTTGGCTTTAAAAATAAAAATCATTTTAATGTTGGTTTAATTTAAGGTTTTGTTCAAAAGGCACTAGGCAACTTATTGTACACCCAGAAATGAGTATGAAAGATTAATACAATGAAAATGTCTCGTTTATAAGTCTAACATTTTTTACCTTCACCATAATTTAGGTTTCTTCTAAAATAATCCAGTAGTATAATGCATAATGGAAATATTAATAAGCATAGTCAATTATTGATTGGAATGAAACACATAGCAGAGTTCTGAACCAAAAGGTTTTTCCTTTCAATTTGTTTTTTTCCCCCTATCTTACAAACTTAATGGTATAAATTTTGTTAGTGATTTTGTTAACTAGATAATTATTAATTATGAGTTTTTATAAACCCACAAGCTAAGTAAGAAAATTAAATTTGATTCAGATTAAAGTTAACAAAGAAACCTAATAAAGGATCTGGTTCAATTAGGTGAAGTCTAATGAGGAAAATGGACTCTAATCAGTGTGAGACGATTATGTATTGGATCTGTGATAGGGAGACCCAATAAGGTTACTATAATGAACTGCTAAGGTCTCCTATTGCGTGCTAAAGTGAGTTCGTGGATGTTCAGTTTCTCTAATTCGTTAAAAGGCCCACGTATTGCAAAAGGCACAGAAAGACGTTAACGACATAAAGATATACAACTTTAATAAAGATTAATCAAAAGTCTCAAGAGCTTATTCAAGTAGTTTAGTAGCTTGTTCATCGTACAAAGGATAGCAAAAAAAATATTTTTCACAAATGGAAAGATGATACATTTTAGGTCATAAGGGTATTATTGTAGTTTGTCACACTCCATTTTCTCATTTCTGTTGGTGAGGTATTAGATTTGCATGATTGTATTAGATTTGTGTCGCATATGAAACATGCATTAGATATTTTCCAATATCGAAAGCCTTATGTGACCAAATGACGGATTTTTATTATCTTCAGATCAATTGTTTTAAATTGGTTGGCCTATATTTTGATTTTGCTTAACCACTTTTATTAGTTTTATTATTGTTACAACAATTGTAATTAATTTTTTTCCAAAGGGAGAATGTTAGTGATTTTATTAATTGGACAATTATTAATTATGGGATTTTATAAACATAAGCGTAAGAAAATTAAATTTGATCCGAACTAAAGATAATAAATAAGCCCAATAAAGGATCTAGTTTAATAGTTTGAATTCTAATAAGGAAAATAGACCCTAATCAGTAGAGGTCGGTTATTTATTGTGCTTGTAATAAGAAGGCTTAATATGGTTACTATAAATAACCATTAAGGTTTCCTACTGCCTGCAAAAGTAAGTTCATGAATGTTCAGTTCCACACATTAAAAAAGGCAAAAAAAAGATGTTAATGACACAAAGATGTACAACTTTCATAAAGACTAAATGAAAAAAAGATGTTAATGACATAAAGATGTACAACTTTCATAAAGACTAAATGAAAATTTCATAAACTTGTTTAAATGGTTCAACATCTTGTTCATCATGCAATGGATAACAAAATAGGTTTTTTTTCACATTTTCTCCGTTAATACAAGTTCAGATTGATCTTGGATGCATTATTAAAGTTAGTGTTAGAATTAACAAAATCTTCCCATTAAATGATGTAAATAAATAAAGGTGTTTGTTGTAACTGAGTCCATAAAGTTGAAGATAGTAATAGTATCGAAATGGGATGGTGAAACTTTTGGTTATTTTACTAAACTGGATCTTTTATTCACTTTTTATATTCTAATTTTTCTTATTTAAATACTTATCATTAATTTTGTTAATGTGAATATAAATATTGCATACTATGATAGTAACAATTATATGAAGGACATGTAAGTATACCACCAACATATTATCTCACCATAATGGTCATCAATCATTGCATGGATGACACTTTATTATTTTAAATAATAATAATAATAGGTATAGTTACAATCAAAAATTAAAGAAATTATCAATAATAGCATGTTTAAATTGAGATTTCATTAATGTTGGTCTAATTATATATGTATATTGTGTTATCGCTTGGCATTATGGGATCACAATGTCATGTGTATTTATTATTATAATGATTTAAAATAATAATCTTATTCATATAATATATCATCATCATCACCCTAATAAATAGGCTAAACATGATATAAGTTGTAAGATGAAATAATTTTAAATTAATGAACTCATTAGGGATAAAGAAAACATACATGTTTTATTAGTTAGAGGTAAAAGCTTTGAGCTATAAGCTCATATTGAAAAAAATTAATACATTCTATCTTTAAAAGGGGTTTTCACTCTTCTCTTACTTGAATTAGGTCTTTTGTAAATAGAGTTCAAATTTTTTTAATTTTTTAAACTTATGATAGTCTTTTTATGTCGTAGACTTTACCGGTATTTATTGAGCCATTTTAGTTAAATTATTAACCTCTTTATCTCCACTTTTTCTCTAATGGATCAAACAATCACATAGAAACATTAAGTAAATGTAAATAAGATAAAATAGAAAAAGGGAAATTTCCATTTTAATTTGACTTTAATTATGGTTTTATATTATACACATATATATTAAGAACAATTTATGAAGACTTTGAAGACAATAAGATGTTAAGAATGAGTTTGATCACACTATATGGGGCTTTATTTTTAAAAAATAAAGAATTTAATTCTCAAATTAAACTAACAAAATATATCGAAAGGGTTATTATGATAAGTTTGAGTGTTACCATAACCCCTTAATGCCTAGTTCATAAATAAGTTTAACTAAACAACACAAACCAAGCAATATTAAATTGAACAAAAAGAATCAAAATGGCATGTGAATATAAACATGATAAACCTTCGTATGGAACATAAATAATAATCTACCAAACAAATAATGTATAAATCAACTAAAAACTTAAAACACAAATCGTAGGCAATATTTCTAATGTTGATTTTTGAGACTTTCGACATTCATATCATTTTCTTCATATACTAACAAAAATAAAGTGACATGTAACAATCAGACACTAAAAACTATAAACTTAATAACATCATGCAATGAAGCTAAATAAAAATAATGCTTAAAAGGTCAATACTGAGAAAAATAATATTGCATATATCATACTAGATTGTTATTGATGTTAATTATGGTATAATATAATACTAGTATTGATCAATATCAGATGCCGTTTTAGATTTTTTAAAATTATAAATAATCTTTAATTTTATAAAATTATAAAATAATGCTTTGATATGTTTTTGCTAAATAATTTTTAACTTTAATTTAATTCTTATAAGATCAAGAATAATATAGATTAATGAAACTGTTGAAGCAAACTTTTTAACAAAACAATCATAAAACAAAAACTGATAAAAATAAATTTCTTACGAAAATAATTTCTTTTTTCAACAAAAATTCTCATTTATTTCTTTTAAATTCTATTTTCTCTACTTTTATCAATAGATTTTCTAGTGAGATTCATGTTCAGCTTCTCCATTATTACTTATAATCATCTTCATCTCACCTCTATACAAGATTGATTTCCTTATTATTGGGTTTGCGGAAAAAATGAGTTTTTATTTTGTGTTTGAGTTTTCTTTGTTTTTCTTCTTTGCCTCTCGAGATTTGGGCTAATTTAACAACACTGTATGTCCTCAAAATGGTGAACTTTTGCCGATAGTAATTTCACTATATCGATAACCAATGTTTAGGATTCAGACCCATGGATAAAATTCAATAATCTATAATGCACTCATCTTTAATGGCTAGAATATGGTCGGTTTTTATTATCTGAGTTCTGCAAATTTGTTGTGTTATATCAAATTTCATTCCCGCTATATTAAGGTAACTATTGAGCAAGTTTCCTCGAAAGTCCCCAAAACCCAACTTAGCTGAATGGGCACAATCTAACTCGGTATTCTCCTCTCAATGCATAGGTTAACTATGAGCTCCACCAAATTTGATGGCCCAGAACGTACTTCTTCTGCAGTGTTTCTGACGAAGGAGTTGAGCCTCTGGTACCCTTTAAGGACATGCAAAATGCAAAGAATATGAATCTCTATACGGAAAGGGTTAAAGGTGGCAGAAAAAGACGAAGTCGAGGGAGTTAACAGTGATGAAGAAGACAAAGGCGATGAGCAGTGTCGATGAAGAAAGGAGGGACCGAGCGACTTGCTTTGCAAGACTGACGACACTGTAATAGCATCTAGAATACGGACTTTGAGTTTGAGTTAGATTTTTTAAATTTTAATCCTCAAAAGTTTTCCATTTAGTTCTTGTATCAACCAAAATAAATAATTTTAATTCGTCTTCTGTCATCGGACCGCTCTTGTTCCACTTCTCATAATGTCTGAAGACCGATATAATGGATTTATTGTGATAAATAAATGACTGTAAAAGTTCTTCGTCATCTCTTAAAATAATGAAGTGTGCGTCTATTTCCATTTTTCCACGTTAATGTGCTCAAGGAACAAACCTCGTACTTAGGCACTCATTACTTCACGTCTTTCAAATCTCGAGGGTAGGCCTTTCTTTTTTCCTTTTCATTTTGTGCTTTTAACTAATGTTCTGAATACCGTACCGGATTCGGTATCGAATTCAGTTCTGGTACGGTACTGTACCGGTACCGGACAATACCGGGTACCGTACCGGACAATTTTTTATATTTATAAA
>JAOSBO010000209.1:11838540-11854723 GCA_027563915.1 Erythroxylum rotundifolium
TCAAAAATTAGTGATTTTCATATTGATGCCATGTGAAGTGTTAGTGACTGCTCGTAGTGCAACCTCATCGTGGGATATGTGTCGGGATGACCTACGGGTGTCCCGGTGTATACTCTACGGTGAGGGGGTGCTACATTAATGAAGGACAAGTGTCACATTTTCATATGTGACAGGTGGCCATTGCAAACCAAGACACCTTGCATTCAAAGAGTTAGGCAAGTGATGAATCATTTTCACCTTTGAAGTTCCTACAACTTTCTTTCTCTCTACACCGAAACTCTCTCTTACTCTCACAAACTCCTAGATTTTGTTTCAATTTGGATCATCATCACTTTACATATTTACAAGATGCTGCATTAAGGAAGTTAGATTATACTATCTTTGGTGCTATTATCTTCTTGGTGTTAAGATTTTAACCTTGATCTTGGAAGTGAAAATCAGGTAAGTTATACTTCAAATTTCATGGTAGTGTAAATGAAATTTTGATGAGGTTTCCATGTTTTTAAATGGATGCATGCATGAGTGATGTTGTTGCATGCGTGAGCGATGTTGAAAGAAGCAAATTGGGTGATACAAATAAAGAGATGAAGGATTGTGAGAAATGGAATTATATCTTAAAATGAAGGCAAGTGAAGTAGACAAAAGCACAGAAAATATGGAGTTAGGTTCTAGTTTTGGAGGGTGATAATTCATGAATTTTTGAATTTTGAGTAGAGAATTCTGAACTAGAAATTTGGGTTTAATTGAATCACCAACTTGAATGATAGAGAAATGATAGAGTTTGGATACTGAAGTGTGCTTGAATTTGTTATATGGAGAGTTTTACTAAATATACATCTGTATTTTGACCATAACTCGATCTGTGAATATCCAAATTGGATGGATTTTGATTTATATTAATCTAGAGACAAATGGATACAATTTTCATGAAGGAAATGAATTAGAATTCTGTGCTTAAGAGACTTAAAATTTAGCTTAAATTTAAGAAATGTGTGCTATCGAGGTATGAGAACAGTCTGTAGTATATTGGTTATAACTTGCATAATACATAACCAAAATGCATGAATTTGATGTCACTAGACATTTGAGAAGAAGGTGCTACCTAATAACTTCATCTTCTAGGTCATAATGGTCATCAAAACTGACCTAAAATTTGTTTTGAGAAAAACTATAAAACTACAAGATTAGTTGGAAATTAGTTTCTGTCATGATCATGGCAGGGGATGACACAATCGTGGGTAGTGATTTTTCATGAAAATCTTTTGATGATGCAAAGGTTGAATCAATTAACGTTGAATTAGATAATTATGATGCTTTTGGACTTAATTTGGACTTTAAAAGAGGATATAACTTAATGGATAAATTACTTGATGTTACGAATGTGATGTTATGGATTTTATGAATGAGAATGTGTAATTGAAGATTTCTAATCAATTGAATAGAGTTTGATAAGGGGATGCAAACAAATTGGTATTTGAATTAGTATGTAATGATGTTAGATTAGAGGTATTTAATTCTGGAAATATTGGTGTGAAATTGGTACAATGATATGTGTTGAATTCGGATAAATGGAAGAAGAAAATTGCAGGGCATGATCGTGGCCCTCACAGCACAATTGTGACCCAATAGAAATTGTTTCTATCAAGATTGTGATCCTTGCAGCACGATTGTGGCCCAACCGATTAATAAAAAGAATTGTATTTTGGAGTAAAGAATGTTTCGAAGGAATTACAAATTGTTTATAAAGTGTAATAAAAAAACATACCGAGAATTTTTCACTGAACATGCATATTACATGATACATTTATGAATGTCTTTATGACTGATTATTCATATGAAAATGCATATAAGTGACATATAAATGTATGTGTTTGCATAGAGAAGAACACATTGAGCGATTGCTTCTAGATATTGTTGGGACTTCAAGGCAATAAGCTAAAGGGAGAAATTGTGAGTAACCTAAGATGGTCTCACCTTAATTATTTGTTCGATTATAAGTTGAATTACTATTTAATATAACTGTGATATTATTGATTTCACACAATTGATTGTCCAAGGAGTTTGATATTCAGGACTATATTGGGAGTGGTCCTTAAATGTGAATGTGATTGACTAAATGTGTTTTTAATTTATATGTTGAATTCCGGACTAAAATTCTGATGATGAATGTGAATTGGAAAATGAAAGTAAATGTGAATGTGAATGACTGAATATTATGATTAATAATGTGAAATGCATTTATTTCATGAATGTCTGAAATATAAAGATAGTTGTGACCTGAGTCGCTAATGAAATAGAGCTCAAAGCTCATACATCTATGGTAAGAGCCATTAACTCGAATTTGAATGATAGAGCCCTATATCCATAATGGGTACAAGATAGTGTGATAGAGCCCAGTATCCTCAAGATGTGGGACAATGAAAAAGGCACTTGGTCACAGCAACATATTAAAATTTGATTCTCATAAACATTTGCATACATATATGTTATGAATAAATTGAATGATTGCAATGTTTTGAAGACTTTTATGGTATGAAATGTCTGAATGCTTATCGATGAACATGTTTTGCATGATCGCAATAAATTGATAAATTGTATGGATTTTGAAATGTGACAATTGTGAACAAAGTGCTCTGTGATATTATATGATGGAAATTAAGATGATGTGATTGTTGGAGTTATGTAAATATAGTGCCCTCGAAAGCAAGTGTATTTACATGTAACTTAATCTTCTTCTAGTTACAGGTTTGTAATGAAAATATTTATTATCAATAAAAAAAAAGAGTTTGGTTTTATTTGTATAAATATAATATAACTAGTCATAAGGAACCAAGATTCTTTTATTAATAATATACATATATATGAAGATGTATGGGAAACATGTATTTTATTATAATCTAAATTAATTGATTAACAGTTAAATAATCAAGTTGGTCGCTTGATTATGGTTTAGACTGTAGTGTTGTGATTTATCTGCTTGTAAGTAAAGGAGTTTACTTCAAGGGAATGATGAGTTTCATATCATGATAGTAGTAGACTATCGATAATGACACTATTAAATGAATCTGGAATCACATATGTTTTAATGAATAAAGTAGGTATTTACTTTAATCTTAAAACATACATTTTAGCATTAGCTTATTATGGACTACAATCTTGATGAGTGGTGAACTCATATGTGTTTCATTATAATTCTTGACATAATCGGAATGGATTTTTATAGAGTATTAATCTAGTGTCTGCATGTTGGAAGTATTAATTAAAGCATGCATCAAGGAATATTCACTCAAATAAAGAATTTATAGTGATATCATCGCTTTTAGATGTTTTATGGAGAATGGTGATTAAATTACCTCCAGGAGTTTGATGGACTAGCTACCAATCAATTCTTAACACCAAGATGAGATCTTGTGTGTTAATCACCATGTAGAGTAAAATGGGAGATCTAGAAGGAAAAACCAATATAAGGGAAAAATGGTAATTTTAGCCTTTTTATGCGGATGATTATAATAATATTCATAATAGGTTTTGCAATTGGACATGTGTTCTCATAATATTTAGTAATTCAGGAGTTCAACTAATTGTCTTTAGTGGAATTACATTTAGTTAATAAGCTAGAATTAATTCTAATGAGATTAAATTAAATATGGGTTTATTGGAGCTTGAATTATCTAAGTCCAATACATATCCTTTTTAAAGATGGTTTAACACCTAAAGAAGAGAAGGAAATGTGATCTTCTTTCTTAGGCAATGAAATAATAATTTTAGAAGACGAAGGAAACATATAATGATGTGAGAGACCTCTTAGCGAGACGATACAATCGAATTGTCTAGTTACAAATGGTACAAAACCTCATGAAGAGTATGATTAATGTGGAGGCTAAGAAATGTGGGGGCTTAGAAATGTCTAATTAATGAAGAGTATGATTCTCACGAATCTACAATTAATGTAGAGTATAAACTCTAAGAATCTATCAACTAAATAGAGTCTGTTGTTGATGTTATTAATCTACTACACTTATGGAATCCTTATATGGTTTCAAGATTAAGACTAGGATAAAATCTATGAGGAATAATCAAGTGTTATCCTTGTAATCTCCTAAATCTTGATATGAACTTGCTATATTGAAATGTAAAGGGATTTAATAGCCCTAATAAGTAATAACTTGTTAATGATGACTTTGAAGGATTTGAACCCCTTTATATTTTATATTATGAGAACTAAATTGAGACAAAATGGGATAAGTAAGCTAAATTTTCTTAAACTCTCTTATAAATTTTTTTAAACACTCTTAGCTGATTATTTTAATCATTGTTCCCATCATTACGGTACGGTCATTATCTCTTTTGATCCCAATGGAGTGAAGGCTCTAAACTCTATAATCATAAATCGAATCCTACACTTAACCTGGAATTAATATCAAAAAGAAATTGTATTCATATATAAACTCTAATTAAACAGATATCAAGCTTTAAGCTTGATAAATTAACTTTATTACACCTCTTATCATGTCATTTTTATATATAATTTGTATTTTTTGTTTCATATTATTCCGAGTATAATTTGAATCATGTTTTCAAAATTAGTAAATAAATCTTCATTTGGATCTTTAGTTCTTAAAAGTCTATACTAATGATGTTTTTTTTTAATAATTGAGTCTTATAGTTAGTTCCTAATTACTTAGTATAGGCCCATAAGTAAAATGGTCATAAAAATAACTTTATTTTTTATTTCTTTAATTTTTAAGTTAGTGCATGATGCGAAAGGTGAAGTCACTTGACCTAAGAGAGGTAACCAAAAATAGAATCCAAAAACCATCTAGGTCAAATCCTAAAAGCTTAAGTCCAAACTAAAAGCCCATAAAACCTATAAAATCAAGTCCAAACTACAAGCCTACAAACCCCAAAGCTTAAATTGAACTCTAGGTACTAATCATTAATTTCCTATAGTTTCTTACTTCTAGATTAAATCTAAAAACCATTTGAAGCCTTAGTCACTAAGTTAAGAATTTTAGACACATTTTTAATCTCTTATTTCATTTTATTTCTTAAGCCTTATAACCTAGCTCTAGATATATCAATTTCATTTCAAATCCTATGGCTCCACTCTTAGGATTTTTTTCCATTTCAAAGCCCTAATATTCATTCTACTTATTTTTAAGCATTCTACTAATATATTTCAAAGGCTTCATTTTTACTTAAAGTCCTATGACACAACTTCAAACATTTTCTCCATTTTAAAGCCCTAGTATTAATTTTAAGGATTCTATTTCATTTTACTTTAGTTTTAAGTGCTAAAAACTACCTATAGCCATTTCATTTTTCGTTTCAGGTTTTATGGAAGTATTATAGGCATTTTCTTTGGATTCTAACAGCTAATATTCATTCTAGGCATTTCATTTTTATTGTACTTTATTTTTAATCCCTAAGATGTGACTTTGGCATTTCATTTTAACTTTAGGACCTAATATCTATTCTAGGTATTACATTTTTGTTTTCAATCCCCAATGCATCAAACTAGACTACTACCATAGTAGTGGTGAGTCTCGGTTGATCCCACAAAGAGCATGTGTAAAGTTGTTGAAATGAAAATAATCAGTGTTTAGATTTTTGGTGGTTTTGGAAATAAGAAAATAAAATGAAACTAGACTAACAAAAAAATTAAAGAAAACATACGAGAAATGATAAAAGTAGGGAATTTGATAAGGATCCGATTCTTTGGTTCAATCTTAACCTACACCCTAATTAATCATAATTCATTGATTTGTTATTCTCAAACCTCTCCTCGAAACAATTAATCATTAGTTAAAAATTAACCTAAGTTTTCCCTTGTTTAATCAAGATAAGATCATTAATTAAATTCGACCACTAAATAACCTAGGATATGATCTCTAAATTTAATTGGGCAGTAGCATTACAAATTAGGAAATCCAATTAATCAAGGCAACAACCACATATGATGCGTCATGTAACTTAAGTTATGTTATCCCTAATGATTACGAATCATTAGTCATTAAATATAAACTTCAACATAACAATTACAGAGTATATCAAAATTCTAGCAATGGGTCTGTAAATAAATGATTCAATGAACGCATTAAAATCATCTTTTCAAAATGCCCAACAGGTTCATACACAAATAACTGAACAATAATGAAAATATGATTATCTAATAGGTGTATATTGCATTGTATTTTTGTAGGTAGTTTAGTATGTGTTTAGTGGTTAATTTGATTATTTAGCATATGTTTAGGTTAAGAATTATGTTAGTTCATAAATATTAATGTTTTGAGTGTTTTTTAGGTGAGAACATGTACTTGAGCTTCAATTTTATACAAATGAGGTGTCGTGATGAGTTGATAGTGTTTTAGGGCGTTCGAAGAAGTTTTGGAGTAGATCCGATCTAAAACATAGTCCCACAATCATGATAGGTAGGCCACGATTGTGATAGAATCACCAATGTAGGCCCACAATTGTGGCAGAAGCTTGAGCACAAGGTCATAATCATATGGAATCTGCTACAAAGGTGATAGAGAGTAGACTAATTGATCATGATCATGCATTACCACTATTATGGCCTACGTATAGATAACTGCGGGGTCACTTTTGAATTTGAGTTTTCAAGGGACATTTCAGATATGTTGAACCTTAGAAAGACACTAGTGTTATCTTAATTGGAAAAGACTATAAAAGAAATATGATGTAACCTTAGAAGAGGTTCTATAATCAGCCTACATTTGAAAACCTTAAATAGTGAGAAAAAAAAAGAGAAAGAGAAGAGAAGAAGAGGAAGAAGAGGAGGTTTTCGATGCTAAAGCTTCCCAAAATATGTGATCTCCCGACACTGCTGCTTTACTAAATCATCCAACCTAAGTTTCATTTCCTCCCATTTCCCTTTTAATTCATTTAATATGTAAGGTAGAGATGGGTTATAAGGTTATGAATTTTGAGTTTTTAACGATGTTCTAACTTTTCCTTCGAGATTTTGCTTATATTTAATGTTAATCTAGTTGAATTGTGTTTACTTAATTTGGTTGTTATGATTGATCAATATATTTGCATGTTTTAGTAACAAAATGAGAGGGTAATCTAGCAAAAAATGATTAGATCAGATTAATAAGAGTTAGGCGATCTAATTGACTGCTTAATCAATCTAGTCAGTAATTTTATAGAGAGAGATCCCATACAAGACCCGATTGTTCATTAGCGAGCTTTAGAACTAATTAGAATTGTGGATGATTTATGAATTGAGAAATTGCAAGTTCCATAATTCGATTAGGGTTTACAATTTACAGAATATTTCTTGCTAGGAGCTAGTGGTAAAGAACAAGTAAATTACATAGGTCAGTTGCAATAAGGTAACAATCTATACTCTAACACTTACAATCCTGGGTGGCAAAACCACCCAAATTATTCATGGAGTACTAACAATGCAGGTGGCCGAGTGGGAGCATAAGGACCTCTCAGATTTTAGTGAGACCGACTTAGTTCTTTAGAGAACATAATGGAAAAGTTAATGGATTTATTAGATTCAAAATTCTTAAGCCAAGAAGAAGGTCAAAGAAGACAATAAGAGATTTAGAAGAGAATAGAGGCAAAGTTTGAATAGATTACGAAGAACCACGCTTCATCCATCCACAACTTGTGAGGTATAGGTAGGTTAGCTTGCTAATGCTTTCTCTTCTAGGAATGCAAGAAGCTTATCAAGCAACACTGAGGCCAATCCCAAGGAATAACTTAAGGTAATCACACTTAGGAGTGGAAAACAATTAAAGGAGCCAAGTATGTGAAAAGATAGCCAATAATAGGACAAGGTAGAAGACAAAGAAGTTGCGAAACATATGTACCATCAAAAGCACAATTCCTTTAAAACTAAAAAATCCAAGGAGTTTTACTATTCCATGTGTTGCTAGTGATTTTGAATTTTCTAAATGCTTATGTGATTTACGCGTAAGTATTAACTTTATGCGTTTGCCTACTATTAGGAAATTAGGGCTAGGAGACATCAAGCTAACATCTATGCTTATCCAACTTATGGATAATTCCATCAAGATACCATTTGGTGTAGTAGAAGACATTTTGGTAAAAGTTTATAAATTTATAATTCCTATTAATTTTGTTATGTTGGATTTTGAAGAAGATAGGAATTGTCCATTGATTTTGGGTAGGCCCTTTATGAATACTGGTAGGGTATTAATTGAAGGAAAATTGGTTTTAAGAAGTGGTGATGAGTAGGTTGGATTCAATATGACTAAATCTGTGTAGAAGTCGGTGGATGGAAGTGTTTGTACCAAGATTAATGTTATCAATGATTGTGTGACGGAAGTTTAGAAGGAAATTGAAAAGGAAGTTGAGGAAGTTGTTGAAATGTATAGGGATAAGAGTGTGAGCCAAGATAAATTGTGTGAGGAGGGTGAACAAGAGAAGTTAAAGAGAAAGCAGATGCACGCTCACCACCTCCATTGTAAAGCTCTCTATTGTAGAACTAAAACCTTTACCTTCCCCCCTGAGATACACATTTCCAGGCAAGGATTAAACCCTACCCATCATCATTTCCAACCAATTGGATTTTGAGGAAGAAAAGGAATTGGTAGAAACCATTAAGAAGAGGATGAGAGCCATGGAGTGGAAAATTTTTGATATTAGGGGATTAGTCCCAATATGGTGATGCATAGGATAAACCTTGAAGAAGGATGTAAGACAGTGAAAGAGAGGCAAAAAAGGTTAAATTCAAACATGTAAGAGGTTGTGAAGAAGGAAGTGGTATAGCTTTTAGATGCAGGTATTATATACCAAATTTTAGATAGTGACTGGGTAAGTCCAATGTAATGTGTGTCTAAGAAGGTAGGCATAATAGTGATGGAGAATGCAAAAGGTGAATGGATTTCCACTAGGACCATCACAAGGTGGAAAGGGTGCATTGAATATAGGAAACTTAATTTGGACACTAAGAAAGACCATTTCCCATTACCTTTTGTGCACCAAATGATTGAGAGGGTGGTTGGCCATGCTTTTTGTTGTTTTTTATAGATATTCAAGATACAATCAAGTGCTCATATACCTACAAGACCAAGAGAAAACCACTTTCACTTTTCTTTACTACACTTTTGCTTAAAGAAGGATGGTTTTTGGTTTATGAAAAGCACCAACCACATTCCAAAGGTGCATAATGGACATCTTTGTGAATATAAATGAGGACTTCATAAAGGTATTTATGGATGATTTCTTTGTTTTTGGAGACTCTTTTGATCATTGCTTGTTTAATTTGGATAGAGTGTTACAAAGATGTGAGAAGTCTCATTTAGTCTTGAATTGGGAGAAGTCTCATTTCATGGCCTAAGAGGGAATTGTTTTAGGTCATAAGATCCCATGTAAGGGGATTAAGGTAGATCGAGCCAAGACTGAAGTGATTGGAAAGCTTCCACCTTCTACCAACATTAAGGGCATTTAAGCATTCCTTAGTTATGCAGAGTTCGACAGGTGGTTTATTAAGGACTTTTCTCTTATTACTAGACCATTAACTAACTTGTTAGTTAAAGATGTGCCATTTGTGTTTGATGATGATTATTTAGATGCTTTTAACAAGCTAAAGACGGTACTTACAACAACACCTATTTTGATGTCACAAGATTAGTCACTTCCCTTCGAGATCATGTGGGATGCAAGTGACCTTGCCATTGGTTGTGTACTCAGACAGTAGAAGGAGAATAGGTTACATGCAATTTACTATGACAACAAGACATTGACAGGAGCACAATTAAACTGCACCACCACTGAGAAGGAATTGCTTACAGTGATATTTGCCTGTGAAAAATGTTATTCTTACTTTTTCTGCTCACCAAGTGATTTTTTTATAGATCATGTGGCATTATGTTATCTATTTGCAAAAAAGGATGTCAAGGCTAAGTTCATCTGATGGGGGCTTCTGCTCCAAGAAGTCAATATTGAGATTAAGGACAAGACAGGAGCAGAAAATGTTATGACGGACCACTTATCGAGACTTGAAGGGGAAGGGTATTTTCTTGACAAGGTTTAATGATGGTAGAAAATCCTTTTTTTCCTTGGTTACAGATATTACCAATTATCTCTCAGGTGATATTCTTCCTGATCACAGGTTTCTGTATGATAAGTTTTAATATTTTTAACCTCAATAATACCACAAGTGTATGGGTCATTCACATAGTACCTAAGGTGTCAATCCCACGAGGAGCACTAATCTAATCCTAAAAACTAAAACTGAACTCAAATTTCAACAATTTAAAGAACAAAACTAAAATAGAAAATTCATTCATTCATGCAATCAATTTCAATATCAAATTCAGAAAATAGAAACAAGATAGCAATTTGCACAACCCAATCAAGAATCAACCTAGGAACTACCAATTGAGAAATAGAGGAATTTGATTCAACCTTAGTGAAACCTAATTAATTATGAAATTATCGACTTACCAGTTCTAGATATTCCTAGGGTAGATTAATCTCTCTCGAGTTATAATCTTTAACCCAAATTATTAAACCCTAATTAGATTATGGAATTGCAACCTCTCAATTCACAATTTATCCAAAACCTAAACTAGTTCTAAAATTGTCCAATAACCTACCAAAAAATTATGCACAATCTCTCATTACATAATTTTACCAATTTGATTCAATTCTTAACCTATTAAACTACCTATGCAATTTAATGATTTTCACTTGGTTCACCCTCTCACTTTATTACCGAATAATTCAATGAAAATGCAATAAATCAAATTTCATTAATATCAAAGACAAATTTCCCGAAGGTGAGTTTAGATATAAATCAACCTTCAATAAAACATATTCTCAAAGACTATCCCGATTCTATACATCAATAAAATTGAAATAAACTGGAAAATATAAGTTGAATGGATTGATGGAGGCAATGATGACAGGAAACCTCTGAAGTAAATCACTTGTTAATATAAAAATCACTTATAATATGTGAAATACACAAGAAGGGCGGTTAAATTGTGTAAAACTGTCTAAGATAGTTATCTTTATAAACTTCTTGATTTTCTTGAAAACTCAGAAGATTACAAAATAGCACACTTAATTTGTTTGAGTATTGCAATAGTGGAAATAATATCTTTTTCTTCTAACTACAGAAATTAAAGAGATAAGGGTTAGAGAATATGACACCGCGATTTATACTGGTTCATTCTTAACCTTTGGGCTACATCTAGTCCTCAGAGTTTACCTGAGATTTCACTATCTCTTCAACTATACAAGTATTATTTCTACTCTTTTAGAGCCTCTTCAGGTTTCTTTCACAAAGAATTCTTCATCTGCTATCTTAGTCTCTTCAAGCTTTAGACTTCCTTTCACTTGAAAAGACATTGTTTTTGCTTTTCAAACTCACGCTACAGGTGTTCTTGATATCTGTCTTTATTCTTTTTAGTCAGGATATTTTCGTACAGTAAAAGCTTAGTAAAAGTTACTTTATCTATGACTACACTGATATTTATAGTCTAATTTACCAACGGTCTTCTTAAAAAAAACCGCTTGTAGAATCTTCAAAGATCTGTTATTAGTTGAGTCCTGTAACCACCGCTAACTAACTAACTATCGTTATAGATTATATCATCTTGATTTGATTTGTATGCTTTGTCTTCTATCTTCACATCATCTTATGACTTTGTATTGTCTTATGACTGTGCATTGTCTTATGTCTGTGCATTGTCTTAACCTTGCATTGTCTTATGACTTGGCATCGTCCTATGACTTTGCATCGTCTTATGACTTTGCATAGTCTTACGACTTTGCACAGTCTTATAACTGTGCACCTTCTTATGACTTCGCATCGTCTTATAACTGTGCATCGCCTTATATCTGCACATCGTCTTACAAATTTGCATGATCTTATGTCTTTATATCTATGCACTTAATAAACTCATCAAAACAGTTTAAACACTTCTATTATTATTATTATTATTTGACTTCCATCAAAATGAGTAGAAGATGGGAAATCTTCTTGACATAACAATATCCCCCTTTTTGATGATAACAAATAATCATACTATTATAAGATAAAAGAAATATTAAAATGAATAACAATAATATTCAAACGAATAGTATTCAGATAAATGATATATTTATTCAGACGATTGATGCAATATATACAACGTGCATAACAATTTTTTTCAATAAGAAAAATTTTCTTCTCTTTTCCACTATTCTCCCCATATTTGTTATTATTCAAAAAGAATATCACTTTAGACACTTCAAATTTTCAAAAAACATATATTGAATATCAGCGCGGATTGTCTTGAGGTCTTATTTATTAGAAACACGTAGAAGTGCTACTTCCTCATGAAGATCACCCACTGAGTCTCTTAGTTCATCAACCTTAGTATCTATATGTTTGGCTAAGGCTTCTTGAGCTTCCCCCTGCTTTTGACAAGCTTTATTCCAATTGATGAAATTCTTCAAGAGCTCCGAATTAACGGTAGGATCTTATAGCTTTTCACTTAGTGAATGAAGATACTCAGAGATAGATAGTTTTCTAATTGTGCCGTCTAATTCAATTATTGTGATAGAGGGTAATTAAAAAGGTTGTGTTTGGTGAGGAATGCCAAGATCATCAGCTTTGGGTAGTTTGAAAATTGGTTTCCTAGAAAGTGTAGAATGTCTTTGACTGACGGAATGAAACCTAAAGTTTTAAAATGAATAAGTAGATGAACAAAGGTTTCTAAGTAGAAATTGATACCTTCAATTGTGATACTTTTGTACCTTCCTTCTGAAATTGTCCCAACTACCTTGAAACTTTCATCTTGAGTAGGTGCGCCAAAGTTACTTCCTTTTGTCCTTGAAATGTGATGTGAAATATAGATGCCTACAGGTTTAGCTGCACGACATACATTATCTATATTCTTCATTGCCACATGAATTTCTTCTTCCGTGAGATCATCTTCTTGTCTCTTAGGAAATTTCCTCTTCTTTCCTTTGTTTTTACTGTGTACCAGTGTTAGATGTCTTGTTGTATATCTGGTACAATCTTTATTGTTGTTATGTTTTTCACTAGGTAGATGGTGTAAGGATTATTCGTCATCTTCAATAGATATGGTTATGTTTCTTTATCTCACATAATACTATACAATCTGCTTTCTTTAGAGCTTAGAAAATGTATCATCTGATCGTTTACTATTTGATTGAGCCCAAGCTTATTACATAAATTGGTGACATTTTCATGGCTTTTGCTATACTTTTTGACTCCTATCTCTAGCTTTTGTGCTTAAATTGATTCTTGAGTGTGTGCCTTTATTTTTTGTAGTTTGAAGGTGAAAATTGCTACAAATCAGTGTAAATTGTACTAATTAATTTTCTGGGAACAATTGATATTGCAAACTACCATCTTTTTATTGTAGGAGACTCAAGGAAAAGGAAGTCAAAAAGACCACATGGAGTGAAACAAGACTGAAGTGAAGTCAACGCAACAGGAAGTTCACCGCGGCGAAGCGGATCTGTCGCCACGGCGAAACACGCAAAGATAAGACTAAACTTTAGGGAAAGTTCATTACGGCGAAGGATCCAGTGACAGAAGAAAACCTTTTGGGAGAAGTTTGCCATGGCGAAAATCATTTGTCATCACGGCGAACCTTCGAAAACCAAACCAGACCAAACAAAACATACCCAAATTCCCAAATACCCTGCTTAGTTCGAGTGTTTTTCTTGTATTTTTCTAGTTTATTTGTCGGATGCTCAGTTCATTTGTAATATCCAAATTTTTGCACATCATTTGTATCTACTTCTTTTTGTTATTTCTATTTGTTATTACTGCGCCTTTCTCTGTCACTTCCTTTATTTCTGTCCATTGTTCTTGTGTTTTGCTTGCTTCGCATTAAGGACATTATGATGTTTAAGTATGGGGGAGGTTTTCCTATCTTACAACTCTTGTTTGTGCTTCATTTTGGCCATTTAAATATTTGTGTTAGTGAAAATTGTGCAAAATTTTAAAAACTTGGTGATTTTGGCAAAACTAATGATCTTCGCCACGGTGAACTTATTCTTCGCCGCCGCCATATGCATGATTTTTGCAACGGCAAACTTTGGTCTCACCGCGGCGCAATTAATTTCTGATGACTTCACCGTGACGAATTCATTCTTCGCTACGACGTGAGCATGATTTTCGATGCAACAAATTTATTCTTCACCGTGGCACAATATTTTTAAAAGAAGTGATATTTTTATAATTTTGCCTCCATTCAACAATTCTTCCTAATTAGATTCTTCTTACTCTTGTATCTCACAGCTTTTATAAGTTTCAAAGTGATTATTGAGTTCTTGAAAATACCTCTCATTCTTTAAATGATAGTTGGTTTTTGGATGATTTCATTTTCAATGTTTTTAACACAAAGTAAGTGAAAGTATGCTGACAAAGTAGCACTTTATGTTTTTAAAACTTGAGATTGTTCCTTGAGATATTAACCTTGTTGGAAGGATATTTGGGCCTGAATTTTCTAATTTTTGTGTGTATCTGCTTATTTCATATCTCTCTAGAGCTTGTTTCAATTCTTAATCAAAGCTTTATAAACAAGAACTTTGTTAATATGATAGAGGCATTCTTTCATAACCTTTTGACCCAAACACCTATCCATTACTAACCCCTTGAGCCATAATTTATGAGCACATGCTCTCATCTTTATATGGTGTCAATTGTTTACTTTGTATTTCTTTTAGTTATTTCATCTTTATATGGTGTTAATAGTTTATTTTGTATTTTGTTTTAGTTATTTCAAGAAATTGTAACAAAAAAGTTTGAAAAACAATGCATGTTTATATATATATGCTCTCAAGTACATTAAAAAAAATGAGACAAAGGAAGAAAAGAAAAAGAAAAAGAAGTTGTCAATTATGTAAATATTGTCTTACTGTTAACATCTATTACATAATTGTGGTGCATGCGCTCATACTTGTTTCTTCTTTCGTCTATTCCATCCATTTCATTTAGCCTTCCGTGCAATACAACCTTGAAAAGTCCTCTTGATTTTCGAAATCATAGTTCTTGTAGTGGAGAGGTAGAATTATTACAAGCTTATGGTAGAGAATGGACTAAGTAGATTTTTAGAGCGAAATTATCCCAAAACAAGTGAGATGAGAGTAAGCACCTTACCTTGAGTGAAATCTCTTTTGCTCAATCTCTCGGATTAATTTCTTGTAGTGTTTATTTTCTGAACATTCTTTCGGTCTGCTTGGATTGATTTCTGAGAAAGTGATTTTTGCCAATTTCCTACTGTTATTTTAAGCATGGTCGGAATTTTTCTTTTGCACTTGGGTCTCTTTGACTCTTATAAACTTTGTCCAGGAGTACAAAGGTCTAAGTGTGGGGGAATTTTATTGAGCCTGAGTTTATTACATAAATTGGTGACATTTTCATGGCTTTTGCTGTACGTTTTGACTCCTATCTCTAGCTTTTGTGCTTAAATTGATTCTTAAGTGTGCGCCTTTATTTGATGTAGTTTGAAGGTGAAAATTGCTATAAATTAGTGTTAATTGTACTAATTAATTTTCTGAGAATAATTGATACTACAATCTACCATCTTTTTATTGTAGGAGATTCAAGAAAAAGGAAGTCAAAAAAATCACATGGGGTGAAAGAAGGCTAAAGTGAAGTCAACGCAAGAGGAAGTTTGCCGCGGCTAAGTGGATTTGTCGCCGCTGTAAAACAGGCAAACATAAAACTAAACTTTTAGGAAAAGTTCGCTGCGACGAAAATCATTTGTCGCCGCAGCAAACCTTCGAAAAACCTGGACTAGTTTGGAAAAATCACCCACTGTGTGACTCAACCCGGCATCATTCATTTTAAAACCTACTAAAATTAGGTTGTAGCTGACACCAACTAGAGAAGAGACAATAGAAAACAAAGAGAAAAGAGAAGTTCACTCATTCCCAACTCCTCCTCCACTTCACCGTCATCCATCATTTTCTTTCCATTTTATCTATCGCTTTGTTTATTATCTGTTGCTGCTACCATTCTTGATGGGGTTCCAGTTGTGAGTTCTCCCAAAGTAATACTTAGCTAAGCACTAGTTCCTCTTGAAGATGTAGCAATGGCTTGAGTTCAATAGGCTTCAAAGCGGAGTAGTTTATTTATATTTAACTACATTGTTGTGAACTCCTGAGTTAGGATTTATGCTTTGTAGTTGGATTTTCTTGATTATAGTTT
>JAOSBO010000209.1:11926994-11956789 GCA_027563915.1 Erythroxylum rotundifolium
AGAGTTAGCTATTTTAAGTGATTAGCTGGTTTATTTATAAGAGTCAAATGATGATATTGGAATTAATAAAGATTTAGATTCATTTTTGTAAGCCATAAAATGAGTAGAGTCTGAAAAATGGATTAGTGACATGAAAAATGATTTAAAGTTCATGGATGATGATAAAGTTTGGGATTTCATTGAATTGCTAGAAGATTCTAAATGAGTTAGGTGTAAATGACTTCTTAAAACTAAATGCAACTCAAATGGAAAATTTGAACAATATAGGCTTAAAATTATTGCCAAAGGTTATCCTTAGAAAGGAGGTGTCAGCTATAAGAGACATTTTCACTTATGTCAAAGAAAGACTCATTAAAGATTATAATGGCATTAGTGACTTAATAAGATTTATACTACACCAAATGGATATGAAAACAACCCTTTTGATAGGGATCTTAAGGAGGAACTATTTGTGGACCAACTTGATGGTTATAAATGGTGTGCAAACTTAATATGTGGTCTTAAATAAATTTCTCGACAACGGTATCTTAATTTCAATAATATTATAACATCTTTTAGTTTTTAAGAAAAAATTGTTAATTAGTTTATATATCAAAAGATTAGTGGTAGTAATTTTGTCTTTTTAATCCTATTAGTTGATGATATCTTACTTGCTTCTAATATTTTGAGCATGTTATATGAGACAAAAGACTAAATCTCTAAAAAATTTGAAATGAAAGATATAGAAGTGTCCTATGTGATGTGAATTGAAAATTTTTGTGGTGGATTTTCTATCTTTGTCCCTCTACTCTTTCTTCTTCACATGTCTGCAAATTATTGTTGTGAAGTTAATTGCTCTTCCCTATAAGGAACAAGAGTTTTGGGTTCTAAGTAAAGGAAAGTCCCAATTTTCTGGTAAAAATAAAGTTGCTATCTTTTTCTGCTTTTTTCTCTTTTGTTTACTTACTCATAATATTGCTCTTTCCTACACACCTACTTTTAATTTCTATTGTAGCAGCACTAATCCATTTAAACTTAATTCTCTTCTTTTTTTAATCTGGGATTTTTAGATTTTTACGATTCTAGTTTTCTTGTACTAGTTTCTGTGAAATATAATTTCGAGATCTTTGAATTTGGTTCTTTAACTTCTATGGTTTTCTTGTTACCTTGTAATTTGGAGGAGTTTTTTTTCTTTTTCTTTTTGTTAAGTTTTCAAGATCTTGATCAGCTATTTCTCTACACAACTTTGGATTTTCGATTAAAAATTTTCTCCTCTCTCTCACTTTCTCAAAAACCAAGCACACTTCTTCACACTCCTTAGGATTTTTTATTCAAAATTTTTTCCTCTCTCTCTCTCACTTTCTTGAAAACCAAGCAAACCCTGTTTACCTAATAGTCTTGTACCAATACCATTACCAGACTCTACTTCCACATTGTACAACATTGATATACTTTACTCTACCTTCCACTTTGTTTTTAGTTTGTCTTCTTTATAACACCCCTTAACTTTCACTTTTTAGTGTTTATGGTATAAAGCTTGTTTGAGATTTTCACTGGGATCCTAATATTCTTTAATATTTTACTTTGTTAAGGTGAGTCATTTTGATTTCTTTCTCATTTCTCTTAAAGAATACGTTATAGTAATTGATTTTTTATGTTTTCATTACTTACTTATCCTCTTATCTGTCTAATTTTTAAAATAGAAATATGTTTTCTTTTCCTTATAAATCCTAAGTATTAGTATCAATTGGTTGCTTTTAGGCTTTATCTTTTGATAGGTTTCTAATAAAATTTTCAAGCTTTATCATTTGCATTTAATTAGGGCCTTTTTATTTTATGCATGTAACTATGAGAATCCAGCTTTATTCTTCCTTGTTAGTAAATAATTTGGCCAAGAAAATGGTTCCCAAATCTTAAACTTCAAGCTTACGTATTTTTATTGAATATAAGTAGTTCCAATCTATGCTCTACAACTGAATCATAATTCTTTATGAGGTGTTTATGATAACTGCTACTTTACCTATTGATGGGCTAATAATCTTCTCAATTCCACTCTGAAATTATTTTCTTTTTTCTCCTTTGCGAGTTAGTGAGAGTTCTTCAAACCATTGTGCATAAGCTTACGCTAGATTGAGTAAAGTGGTGGTGTTTTTATTTAATTATATAGGTTTGAGACTGTGTTTATTTGTATTGGATATTATTTTCTGTGATTGCTTTTTTTATTTCTTTTGAGAGTTATTATTTATTTCCTTTTATTGGCTTTTTAATGCTCCATTTATTATTTCCTTTCTCAAGTAGTCTTACTATCATTTAGGGACTTATTGTGCTTGTCTTGCATGGCTTGTGTTGGGTATTAAGATAAAAGTGGTGGCTTTAACTTTTGATGATAGAGTAAGGGCCACTCCTTTAGTAAGTTTTGAGTTTTGGAGAAGAGAAGCTGTTACAGATTGCAAAAAGATTTCTAAAACATCGACACCCTTATAGGCAAGTCATTAGAACTAGTGGAGATTTTATATAAATATAGGATTCATATATCATGCATCCAGGAGAAAAAAGTGGATAGGAGCTAAAGTAAAAAAGATGAATGGATTCAAAGTGTTCAAAGCAATAAAATTGTGTAGGTATCATGGTTATTAAGGAACTTATACGTCATATTGTGGGGGTAAAGAAGACTAATTATAGGATTTGTTCTTAAAGAATGTGGTAAAAGATGTTGTTTTCAATATGAGTGTGTTTTTACACCCCAAGTAAAGTTGGATGAAATTTTAAGTGTTAGTTCTGGGGAGAGCTAGATAAGGTGATTTAGCTTATTCTCCCTAACAAGAAAGTTATTATAGGAGGAGACAATAATGGCCATATAAGAGTAACCTCGAATGGCTATTCATGGGTTATAGGGGTTTTAGGTATGGAGATAAGAATGATAGTGGGACACTTTTATGAGACTTTGCAGTAGCATTTGAGTTCGTAGTAGCCAACTCATTTTTTAAGAAAAACAAAGAGCAACAACTCATTTTAGGAGTAAAACTACGAAGAATCAAATTGACTACTTCCTTGTAAGGTGGAGTAATCGACCTAGTTGGAAGGATTACAAGGTGATACCTAACATTTGCTTGCCAACTTAGCATGAATTATTGGTTATTAATCTCATAATTAAGTATTAGTGAAAGAAGAGAAGTATTTAAAGGTGATTTAGAGTTAAATGGTGGAATCTAAAGGGAATACAGTAGAACAACTTAGGGGTAGAGTAATGTCTAGAGAAGAATAGGAACTGGAATGAGATGCTAACCAAATGTGAAAAAAGTCACAACTCTTTTTAAGGAATACAACTAAGGAGATCATGGGAGTTTCTAAAGGGCCTATGGGTAGTAAGATGGAGTCTTAGTGTTGGAATGAAGATGTATAAGAAAGGTGAAGATCAAGAAGTTTGCACATAAAGATCTATTGGATAAAATCATAGATGTAGAGAGGGTAGTCAACAGAGAAAGTTACAAACTAGAAAAGAAAAACACAAAGAAGATAGTCTCAGAAGCCAAAAGTAGATCTTAGAAGAAATTATACCAACGATTGAAAACTAAAGATAGAGAAAGGGATATATTTAAGTTGGTAAGAGATAACAAATGGAAAGTAAGAGACTTTAATCAAGTTTTTTGTATAAAAGATGAAGTAAGGTAGGTGTTCTTTGTTGAAAATAACATCAAGAAAAGATAGCATAAATATTTCCATATCCTTGTTATTGAAGGCAAAGATGAAAACATATATTTGGGTAATCTTAGCACATCTGAGAGGTATCATAACTTCACTTATTGCATGTATATCGCAAAAGAAGAAATTAAAGGATCTTTAAGGGAGATGATAAGTGGAAGGGCAATAGGACCTGATGAGATACCCATAAAGGTATGGAAAAGCCTAAGTGAAAAGGGTCTTAATTGACTATCCAAGCTTTTTTAATATGATCCTCAAGTCTTCCAAATTGTTCGGTTAGTTGAGACTTAATGTTGATTCCTCTATACAAAAACAAAGGAAACATCCAAATATGTAACAACAATAGATGCATCAAATTTCTTAGTCATACTATAAAGTTGTGGGAGATGGTGATTGAGAAGGGAGTAAGAAAGGGCATCGATCTTAGAGAGCCAACTTGGTTTCATACCAGGAAGCTCCACAACAAAAGTTATACACTTCCTTAGAATATTAATGGAATATTATAAAGAAAGATAACAAGACCTACATATGATTTTCATTTAATTAAAGAAGGCTTATAACAAGTTACCTAGGGAAATCATTTGGAGGTGTTTAGAAGTTAAGGGAGTTCCTATAACCTATATACAAGTTGCTAGGGATATGTTTGAAGGTGTTAAGAATAAGGTAATAACAACAGAAGGAGATATAGAGCATTTTCTATCAATATTGGGCTACACCAAGGCTCTTTACTGAGCCCCTTCCTATTTGCAATAGTAATTGATGAACTTAGCAAGAATATCCAAGCGGATATGCCATGGAATGTGTTGTTTACTGATGACACTATTTTAGTGGATGAGAAAAAAGAGGGTATCAATGTCAAGCTAGAACTTTGAAGGCATAAGCTAAAGTCGAAGGGCTTTAAATTTAGTACAACAAAGACTAAGTACTTAGAGTATAACTTTTTGGGCCATAAGGTGGCATCCGATATAGAGATAAAGATTAGTTCAGAAATTATACTATAAGAATAGTATTTTTTAAGTACCTAGGATCCATCATCCAAAACAATGGTGAGATTGATTAAGAAATAGTTCATCATATCAAATAAAGGTGGCTTAAATGGAGGGATACATTAGGAGTCTTATGTGACAATAAGATATTACTTATTATAAAAGTACATTATACCATTCAGTAGTTAAGTCGGTCAAGTCTATAAGGAAGAGTGTTATCAAACAAGTGTATAGTCAGAAGTTAACGGAGGTTGAGATGAGGATCCTCCATTAAATATACAACCTTATTAAAAAAGATAAGGTTAGGAAGGTAGTGTTAAGAGACAAATTAAGGGGGACTAACATTGATGGAAAATTAAAGAAGACAAGGCTTATGTGGTTTAGACATGTTAAGAAGGGAAATCTTGATGCCCCAGTGAGAAAAAGATGCGAGAAGATTGTAATTAAAGGCTATAAGAGGAAAAGTGGAAGAACTAAGCAAGAGCTGTGGGGAGGTGAAATGATATGACTCTATTGGAGCTTAGTGAAGACTTGAACCTTAATAGAAAACTTTGATGAACTAGAATACAAGAAAAGAATCTCATATGGAGAGGTCATTCTCTTTCTTATATGTCCATTAAACCTTTTCTTTCAAGTCTTGATGTAACATACCACTCCCATAGAGCATACACCTGACATATCAAAAGATGTTGAGGAGCATACTCCACGAAAATGGCACGTTAAGACGATTAATTCAATTCATTTTGTTTCATTTTAATCCATCACACATAACATAAAACATTCTAATAATTCCATTGTTCCATTTTTATTCACAAACATATACACTCTCAAATGTCATTACATTTCCAAAAATTCACTTATACAATATACAACAATTGAACAATACAATTCTTGATACAACATAATTAAGACATTTGCAAATACAACTTATCCCAAAACTGACCTATATCTAAATGCAGAAGTTACTTCAACTAGTTTAGCCAGATTTTTAACGTGAAAAATAATGTTGTAATTTGATGAGTTTGCAAACTCAATGAGTGAACCATCATCAATGCACTTACTTAAAAAAGATATAAATATTGCAAGTATGTAACACGATTCAATTAGTATCTCACATCATTTAGAATCAAATCTCATATATCACATCATTCAGAATTTAGTACCTGATCGAAATATACAACAAGTCCGTTATGAACACAAGCATTTCATATAATTATTTCATAATAATTCAATCGTTCATTTCAATTAGTCATATCAGCCACATGTATACAAACATAGCATATCATTATATCAACTCAATTAAGTCATTCTTTGCAATTATTCAAATGATACATGTATATATATATATAATACGAGACTTCATTTTTATTTTGTTTTAATTGTGTGCCTATTAATTGACCTATATCCCTCATGGATACCGGGCTTATTTCAGGTACTTTATCCTATACGGATATCGGGCTTAGTTTAGGTACTAACCCATATCCCTTGTGGATACCAAGCTTATTTCAGGTATTGACCTATATCCCTTGTGAATACCGGGTTTATTTCAGGTACTAACCCATATCCCTTGAGGATATCGGGCTTATTTCAAGCTGGTTACATTGGTCACATCTCCTTTATCTGATCATGCACATCAATGTCATGAAATGCATCATTTCACATCATGTGCTATCAATCACTTTTATTCGGTATGCACAGTCATTTATCGCAAACATTGGATTAGAATCCGGCATTTAACATTAAGTTGAGTATCACTTATTCCATACACATTTACATTCACATCTATCATTGGACCTTAGTCCGGCACTCAATAATAATGTCAAATAACACTTATTTAGTCCAATACACATACTATAAGCACTTCCAATACAGTCCTGAATAATGGTCTCCTCAGACAATTGAAGTCCAGAATTATCGCAATGAAAACCAGTAACAATTCAATATGTAAAAATTAAACAAGAGCAATTCAAGCATAGTGAGATACATCTGAGTAAACTCATAATACATATATCTCAAACAGAAAAACACATATAATTGAGTTGACATAAGTTAACTCATTACACATATAACTCATACAAAAACACACATATAATTGAGTTTACATATCTAGGTTGACTGACTGTGTACTCCCGATGAGCTATTGTCTTGATGATCCGGCAATGTCTGGATGATGTCAATCAACTTGTGCTTTTACATCATATAATACACACATATTCCATATATTACGAAGTTGGTCAATCATATAATGGTTCAACCATGCACTTGTATTGACTATCCTAGGTATTTATTCCTAATCACATCACTTGACCATTCACAACATCATTTGTGTAAGTCAAGCTTACGCTTACGTTCATAGATCAAAGAACTTGGTTACTTTAGTCTTATAATTCAATCATCCATCAATGGTATTCCAGCATTTTATGATCTCATAATACTCAATTCTCATTCATCTTTACTTAATATTCATCTTAATAGAATGACAGTAGCCATCACAGGTTCACCTTTATTTCCGTAACATCTCAAAATTCCCGATTTGAACACTTAATATTTAACAATCCATTCTTACATTATAACCTAAATCTTCACCCTAAACATATCACTCATTTAATCACTTATGTAAGCATAATTCTAAGTTAAATTCAAGCTTCATTAAAACCTAGAAGCATCATAGGAAAGTGCCTAATCATTTGATGTTGCAATCCACAAATAAAAGAAGCATATTGGATGTTTAGCCAATTCCCATTTTCTAGCTTTTCCAAACTCTATTTTCAGGTCAGTTTGGTACGATCATTATGACCTAGAAATGAAGTATTTATTCAAAACCTTCTTCTAAAAAAATGTTTTTATATGTCTTAAGTTTCTAATGACATCAAATTTATTCAGACTGGTTCAGTATTCTGCACGTTATGCCCAAAATACTACAGACTATTCTCAAACATTGACAGCACCCAATACTTAACTTCAAGACACATTTAGGACCTTAGAGACAGAATTAAAATTCTAGTCCTCCATCAAAATTGTATCAGTATGTTTCTAATTTAAAATAAATTAAAAATCATCCCAATTGGATATTTACAAATTAAGATATGGCTAAAATACTGATGCCTGTTCAGTGAGAAAACTCCATCTAACATATTCCAGCACACTTCATCATCAACCTTACATGAAATTCATCTCCAATAAATCATTATCAAGACATATTCTAACCAAACCGTTTCACAGTAGCATTACTAGCACATCAATAATCATTTTTCATGTTTTATCCTTTCACTAATTTGGACTTTAAGGTCCTCAAAAATCAGGAAATAATACAAGGTTCCTGTACAGGGGTCTATCACAGGCAGTATTAGGAAAACAAGCATAACTCAAGCTCTAGTAACTATTTTGTCAAGAAATTTCACAGAGGTCACGTCAAGACCTATATCTACAACTTTCATTCTTTGAGTTTCTTGAAATTCGTGCGTTAAGGATATGAAAGATAGATAGAAAAAGAAAGATGAAATTGAAACCAGAATTCCAACTTACCTTGATAACCTCTTTCTTTCTCCTCTTCTCTCCCTTTTTTCTTTCCTTCTCTTCTCATTTTCTTTTTTCTCTCTCTTCTAACCTTATGGCCAACCTTCATTCTCACTTCTATTGAATTTTCATTCATTTTCTATAGAAAATTTAAGAAGGTTAAACTAATCCATGTGTCACCTTTCTATTGGTACATATGTTATCCTTCTATAGTCCATATGTTACTATTCTATTAGTCCATTTGTCACTTGCTTTAGGCTCCACATGTAACTCATTTAAGCCTACATATGTCACTACTTATAAGGCTACGCATGTCACCAATTGTACAGCTACACATGTAACCGTTCTATTGCTCCACATCTCACAAGTTTAAGGTGCCATTTGTCACAAATTTAAGGGCTACTTGTCACAATTATCCTTAAGCCACTTGTCATTTATTTAACTGAGCCATTTGTCACTTATTCCCAATGCCACATATCACCATTTCATAGGCCTAATCAACCTAAATTCCCATGTATCAATTTGTCTGCTCTTCAACATTTTCTTAGACTAGATGTATATATCACCTCATCAAATACTCAATTGTAACAATAAATTCCCAATTCACTAATTATAATCCATCAAATCATGTTATTGGTAAATCAAAATGCAAAACATTGTGAATGCACATTCATATCACATTCATTTTCGTTCCATACCCCGGAATATGTCAATTGAGTGCATTTATTATCTTGTAATGTTTTTTAAATCATTATTCATATGTGTATATGAATATGATGCATTTGAATGAAATGCACCTTGTAAATTCTTAAGTGAAATGACTTGTGTGACTCTCTTAACAATTTTAGGAGGTGGGATATTACAACTTTCCCCTCTTAAGAAAAATTTCGTTCTCGAAATTTTTACTTGATTGATCAAACATATGGGGATAATGTTATCTCATGTTTTCCTTAGTCTCTTAAATGGCTTCTTCTCTCGAATGATTTCTCCAATAACTTTTACTAAAGGAATTACTTGATTCCTCAAATGTTTAGTCTGATAACCAACTATTTTTATTGGTTCCTCCATATAACTCAAATTACTCACATTCTTAACTTTCTAAGCTGGTAACATATGCCTTAATATAGTATCTATATAACGAAAATGCACATTTATAAGCCAAATATTGATATTCAATACTCATTCATACAAATTATCAATGCAATTGTACATTAGTACAATTCATCACTACATCCAATACAAATGCTCATCAATACCAATTATTCATGTTGTCATATTGTATTTCTTATTTATGACTTTTAAGTTTCCTTTCTGTGTTAAACCTACACATTTTCTGTGGATATGGATAATAGATGTTGTTCTATGTAACTTTTTTATTGTCAGTCCTACGCTATCTTAATCCCATTGCAGATCATTTTCACCTTATTGACCGTATTTTGAATTAATTATGGGTCATCAAATTCCTAAGGCCCTCTTTGTCCTAATACAAGGATGTTCAACATCTTTTACCACTTAATTTCATAGCCATATCCTCTTGTTCTATATCATTGCCAAAATTTTCAGAAGTTCTACCACACATTATGGACTTATTCTCTTCTTCAAAATTAAACCTCAAGCTATATTTTAAAAGTCTCAAACTAAACTTTGTAAGTGTCCACCAAATTATGTTATAG
The DNA here is from genome assembly GCA_027563915.1 of Erythroxylum rotundifolium. Classification (NCBI taxonomy): domain Eukaryota; kingdom Viridiplantae; phylum Streptophyta; class Magnoliopsida; order Malpighiales; family Erythroxylaceae; genus Erythroxylum; species Erythroxylum rotundifolium. The sequence continues at coordinate 11,936,851 of JAOSBO010000209.1, forward strand.
AGTAGTCAATTATAAGAAAAGTAATATGTAGATTACAAATCTAACGTAAATGTTTTTAATATGCAATTTCTATACAACTACATTCCATTTCGTATACCTTGATTTTTAAACACAAGCTACCTCAATTACATCTGCTAATCATTAAATATTTCATAACATCAAGTATGGCAACTATCTCAATTCTGGTCTCCGATCATCTATAGTAGGTAGATTTAGTTGATCATCACACATAAAGGTATCATTGTACAATAACAACTTAACAACCTATCTTTGTAGGATACTACCATCCAATTCATGCACTTAAAGATCTCAGTATTACGCAGGACATATCCATTCATACAAAACAATCAATATCTAACAATAGCACTAAACAAGACAATATATCAATATTTATAACTCATATTTCTAATCCGACAAAATTAAAGATCATATCTGTTTCATTTCCAGTAATACATTTTGCATGACATATAATACGAATATTTTCTTGCATTTCTCAGTCTTGGATTTCGAATTAACTAACAACTTAACCCTAAAAAATCAACAACTATTAATATGCTTGATCCTCCATAAAAGGTTTTCAAGTCCTTCAAGCAATAGCAATAACATCATCTCGAATTCAAGGACTCAATAACATTATTCAGATACTTTACAACAACACAAATATATATACTATCTTTATATTATTTTTAGCTCCTCGTCCCTAAGTATTATAATTATCTGACCTTAATATTCACCTTTGATCCCTTCAATATTCACCAATTTCTAAAAATGGAACATTTGGTCTACATGATACAATTCGGTGAAAGTCTTTATAAAAAGAAGATTTCTCTCCAAAGTTATTTGTATTGTTCATGAAATCTTTCTTAGTCAACTATATTCCTCATTGCTTGTCGACCATTCATAATATTTCAACAAAATAAATTTCTCTCATATCTTACGTAATCAGAATATTCTATATACTAATGCTCGGTGATGCAGTAAGCATGCACATTTACTCTTATGCCTAGATATGTACCATTAAGACCATTACATCTTATCTAGAGATTTAATTTCAAAAGGTCACTAATTAATAGCTCAAGCTGATGATACCTTGGTCTTAATTGATTCTGGATTACATTTGGGTATCGTATGCATAAATTCACGCTTCCACTGCGCTACTCTAATTCATCTCATATTTTTTTTATATGGAGACTAGGGCTTAAGAGCATTCAATATATCATATATCACTCATTTACAATATCCAACCATGTAATACATATGTACTCAGTAACGTCATTCACCAAGGTAACCACATTATCATATGTGCACTCATAAGAACTGGTCAACTTAACCTTGAGGACTTCTACATATATCGCTATCATTTGTTTCATCTCCCAGTTATCATTTATTTCATCTTACATAAGTATGTTCTCAATCAATTCAGAAATATAGGATGTGTAACCATCATAAAATTCTGATATCAGGTCCAATGATATAACCTTATACTAAATCATATACTCTTAACGCGATAGTTAAATAACCATTTTAGTTCCAAGTTCAACCTCTCAAAGTAACAAAAATTTTGGTTTTCTTTCAACTTTGTTTGTACACTTTAAATCTTATCATTTCCACCTGTATCTCTAGTTTTCTCAGTCAACTCTACGAAAATGTATTCACATTTACATCAATTCAAATGTATACAACTATGATGTAATATTCAATAATATAACCATGAATATGAATTCATTGAATCTAGGTCTAACTTTCCAAACCATGTAAGATCTCCCATACCTATGTAATCAATATTCAACCACATGATCAATACAACACTTTTACTGCTTGCTTTTGTTTTCCAACCCATTTTCAATCTTTACTAAATCTGTTATGTCATGGTATTAACAACTTTTCATTTTCTCTCACGCTAATAGGTCATCATTCTTTTCATTGCTAACAGCTCAGACTCTTAATGAATGTTTCGTGTGACTTATTTAAATACAAATAAGACTTAGGATCAGTTGCCACTGCATGCTATCACATGGTCAAGTTGCATGTACCTTGACGTATATTGGGATAAATACCCATGTAAGATGCTAAACCTGGGCTCTGATACCAAAATGTAACATACCACTCCCACAGAGCATATACCCGACATATCGAAAGATATTTGGGAACATACTCCACAAAAATGGCACATTAATGTGGTTAATTCAATTCATTTTTTTACTTTTTAATCCATTGCACATAACACAAAACATTCCAATAATCATATTGTTCCATTTTTATTCATAAACATATATAGTCTCAAATGTCATTACGTTTCCAAAAATTAACATGTACAATATACAACAATTGAAGAATACAATTCTTAATACAACATAATTAAGACATTTGCAAATACAACTTATCCCAAACTGACCTATATCTAAATGCAGAAGTTACTTCAACTAGTCTAGCTAGATTTCTCCTGAACTTGAAAAACAATGTTGCAATTTTGATGAGTTTGCGAACTCAGTGAGTGAACCATCATCGATGTGCTCACTCGAAATAGACATAGATATCGAAAGTATGTAACACAATCAATTAGTATCTCACATCATTTAAAATCAAATCTCATATATCATATCGTTCAGAATTTAGTACCTGATTGCAATATACAACAAGCCCGTTATTAACACAAGCATTTTATATAATTATTTCATAATAATTCAACCATTCATTTCTATTAGTCATATCAGCCAAATGTACGCAAACATAGCATATCAATATATCAACTCAATTCAGTCATTATTTGCAATTATTCACATGATACATGTAAAGATATATATGCAATGCACATGAGACTCCACTTTGTTTTTGTGATCGAGTGCCTATTAATTGATCTATATCCCTCATGGATACTGGGTTTATTTCAGGTACTATCCCATATCCCTTGTAAATACTGGGCTTATTTCAGGTACTAACCCATTTCCCTTGTGGATACTGAGCTTTTTTCAGGTACTGACCCATATACCTTGCAGATACTGAGTTTATTTTAGGCTGGTTACTTCGGTCACATCTCCTTTATCTTATCATGCACATCAATGTCATGAAATGCATCATTTCACATCATATACTATCAATCACTTTTATTCGGTATGCACAGTCATTTATCACAAACATCGGATTAGGATCCAACATTCAACATTTAGTTGAGTATCACTTATTCCATACACATTTACATTCACATCTGTCATCAGACCTTGGTTCGGCACTCAATAATAATGTCAAATAACACTTATTCAGTCAAATTCACACACAGTGAGCACTTCCAATACAGTCCCAAATAATGGTCTCCTTGAACAATAGATGTTCAGAATTATCGCAATCAAACCAATGACAGTTCAATACGTAAAAATTAAACAAGATCAATTCAAGTATAGTGAGATATATCTGAGTCAACTCATGATACATATAACTCAAACAGAAAAACACATATAATTGAGTTGACATATCTAGGTTAACTTACTACATATATAACTCATACAAAAACATACATATAATTGAGTTTACATATCTAGGTTGACTCACATGTACTCTCGGTGAGTTATTGCCTTGATGATCTGACAATGTCTAGATGTTGTAGATCAACTTGTGCTTCTATATTGTACAATACACACATATTTCACATATTACTAATTTAATCAATTATATAATCGTTCAACTATGCACATGTATATGTATCATGTTCAATGCATGTCCAATTGACTATCCTGGGTATTTATCCCTAATCACATCATTTGACCATTTACAACATCATTTGTGCATGTCAAACTTACGCTTAGGTTCATAGATCAAAGAACTTGGTTACCCTAGTCTTATAATTCAATCATCCATCAATGGTATTCTAACATTTTATGATCTCATAATACTTAATTCTCAATCATCTTTACTTAATATTCATCATTCATCTTAATAGAATCATAATATCAATCATAGGTTCACCTTCATTTCCATAACTTCCCAAAATTCTAGATTTAAACACTTAATATTTAACAATCTATTCTTACATTATAACATAAATCATCACCCTGAACATGTTACTCATTTAATCACTTATTTAAGCATCATTCTAATTCAAGCTTTATTCAAGCCTAGAAGCATCATAGGGAAGTGCCTAATCATTTTATGTTGCAATCCACAAATAAAAGAAGCATATTGGATGTTTAGTCAATTCCCATTTTCTAGCTTTTCCAACTCTATTTTCAGGTCAGTTTGGTATGATCATTATGACCTAGAAAATGAAGCATTTAGTCACACCCTTCTTCTACAAAAATGTTTCTATATGTCTTAAGTTTCTAATGACATCAAATTTATTCAGATTGGTTCAGTATTCTGCATGTTATGTCCAAAATACAACAAACTATTCTCAAACATTGACAGCACCCAATACTTAACTTCAAGACACATTTAGGAACCCTTAGAGCCAGAATTCAAATTCGACTACTTCATGAAAATTGTATCAGTATGTCTCTAGTTTAATATAAATTACAAATCATACCATTTTTCTACATACAGATTAAGATATGGATAAAATACAGATGCCTGTTCAGTGAAAACACTCCATGTAACATATTCTAGCACACTTCATCATCAACCTTACATGCAATTCATCTCCAATAAGTCATTATCAATATATATTCTAACCAAACTGTTTCACAGTAGCATTAATAGCACATCAATAATCATTTTTCATGTTCTATCCTTTCACTAATTTGGACTCTAAAGTCCTCAAAACTTAGGAAATAATACAAAGGTCCTATATAGGGGTGGTCTATCACAGGCAGTACTAAGAAAACAAGCATAGCTCAAACTCTAGTAACTATTTTGTCAAGAAACTTTCACAGAGGTCAAGTTAAGACCTATATCTTTAAATTTGTGCCCTAAGGATATGAAAGACAGATTGAAAGAGAAAGATGAAATTGAAATCAAAATTTCGACTTACCTTGATAACCTCTTTCTTTCTCCTCTTCCCTCCCTTTTTTCTTTCCTTCTCTTCTCATTTTCGTTTTTCTCTCTCTTCTAACCTTATGGCCAACCTTCACTCTCACTTCTATTGAATTTTCATTCATTTTCTCTAGAAAATTCAAGAAGGTTAAACTAATCCATATGTCACCATTCTATTGGTACATATGTTATCCTTCCATTGGTCCATATGTTACTATTCTATTAGTCCATCTGTCACTTGCTTTAGGCTCCACATGTAACTCATTTAAGCCTCTATATGTCACTACTTATAAGGCTACACATGTCACCAATTGTAAAGCTACACATGTCACTGTTATATTGCTCCACATCTCACAAGTTTAAGGTGCCATTTGTCACAAATTTAAAGGGCTACTTGTCACAATTATTTCAAGCCACTTGTCATCCATTTAACTGAGTCATTTGTTACTTATTCCCAATACCGCATGTCACCATTCCATAGGCCTAATCAACCTAAATTCCCATGTACCAATTTTTCTTGCTCTTTAACATTCTCTTAGACTAGATGCACATATCACCTCATCAATTACGCAATTGTAACAATAAATTCCCAATTTACTAATTATAATCCATCAATTCATGTTATTGGTAAATCAAAATGCAAAACATTGGGAATGCACATTCATATCACATTCATTTTCGTTCCATACCCCAAAATATGTCAATTGAGTACATTTACTATCTTGTAATGTTTTCTAAATCATGATTCATATGTATACGAATATGATGCATGTAAATAAAATGCACCTCGTAAATTCTTAAATGAAAGACTTGTATGACTCTTATAACAATTTTAGGAGTCAGGATATTACACTTGATGTCTTATATTTAGCCTAAACATTTTATCTGTAGTACTTCCAATTAATTATTTAGCCTAAACTTTTCCTTACTTAACCTAAACATTTTTCTCCAATTGTTTGTTTATTTATTTATTTATTTGTCTTCTTTCTTATTTATTTATTTGCTTATTTATTTATTTTATTTTAATTATTTGTCTTTTTTGTCTTTATTGTAATATTTATTGTATTACTTATATTTATATTTATATTTTATGCATTTATTTATTTTAATTTATTTATTTTTAATATTTATTTTTGTTATTCTTTTCTAATTTTTATTTTCTTTATCTTTTTATTTTAATCTTGAATTTCTGAATTCTTATTCTTATTTTATCGTTATTTCTATGTAGTTATTTGTTTATATTTTTGGTTTTGTTTTATACAAATAGTTTTCAAAAAAACTTTCTTTTTCTTTTTTTCCTATGAGTCTATCAGAAATAGCCTCGGTACTAGTTAAAGGTAAGGTTGTATATTTTTGGACCTCTATGTATCTTACGCCTTAGGGGGAATTCTACTGAAATGTAATTGTTGTTGTTGTTATCATAACGATTATTTGGACCATCTCAAAAAAGCTATAACAAAAGAATTTTAAAGAGATTTAATACCGAAAAGTATTCAGCAAGAATTGTTCCTATACAAAAAGTGGACAAATTTAGTCTCATGCAATGTCCAAAGAACAATGTAGAATGAAAAGATATGGAATCAACTTATGCTTTGGTTATAGGAATTTTAATGTAATTACAAATCTATATAAGACCAAATATCAATTTTACAGTCAAAATGTTTGGAAGATATCAAAGCAACCATAGAATTGTCCATTAAAAGTGTAAGAAAAGTATTAAGGTACTTGCAAGGAATGAATAACTAAGATCTAATCATCTAGAAGTGATTGGATATTCAGATTTATTTCTTTTTCGATGTTCTAATAGTAGAAAATTCACATTTGGTTATCTTTTCTTTTAGGAAATGGAGAAATATCTTAGTGCAATGTTAAACAGTTTATCATTATTCCATCGTTAGTAGAAAATTTACATTTGGTTATCTTTTTTTTATAAGGCATGATTTCAGGCATTATGATTATAGAATTTTATTTTAGACTTAAGTTATCAACACCATTATCAAACCACTAAAAATTTGTTTTGAAAATTTTACAATATTTTTTCTCTAAGAATAATAAATATTCGAAAGGTTTCAAATATATAATTAAAGTATATTATCATTAAAGAGGAAATTCATAAACAAAGAGTGTGTTAAGTATACTAATATTGATATGATGAAGGAAAATATGATAACTATGGTTTACATCAAAAGACATTTAAGGAATATGTATATACAATGGGTCATAGTTATATTATCGAATGAAATTTTTCTATTATGATACTAACACGCTAACCTCATTGATATGTTTTTAATTCTACATTTATAATTTATTTTTATAATAGTATACTTATTTATGTTTTGATATTTTGATAAGAAAGTTTGTTAGACATTATTGTATACCATGATGAAATTTGTCTTTATTATTTAAGGATCTAGTGTAATAGGTAACAAATGTTATAGTCCATGAAAGGAAATATGTTACATAAATAATATACAACTGCCATACTTCACATTTGTTATTTTATTACCCAAAGTTACTATGTTAAACTTTTAGGACTTATTTTTTATGCACTTGAAATTATGATATTTAATTTTATAATTAGGTCAAGTGGAAGAATGTCTGTGTATGAACTAATATTGGGTTAACCAATTATGTTTAAACTCATTGAATAATTAAATAGATAAATAATTATATCCATTTACTTAGTTATATAATGGATGTATTTGGTGAAATTATAAAGGATATAAATTGGTCCTTTTCTTGCCTAATATAGTTTATAATTAACATGCTCAAAATCAACCATTAAAAGGTATCTATAAGCAAAAACAGGTCAAAGGGGAGAAATCAATTTGTTTCAAAGGTTTGCAACATATCAGTTTCATCAAAATTTTCAAATTTTTGTAATATGATTGATATTATGAGAATTATGTGTTCTATATCCTTTGATAAATATGTTTCTTAGTTAATTAAACTTTATTTTCATATAAACTTAAGTTATACTACTCTTCCTTTTCTTATACCTTTGGATTTAACAAATTGTCTTTTATTGCCATTATTACTTGGGATTTTAACAATGCCTCCATATTTAGAACGTTAGGATTTACTATTATGGATTGGTTCTTCATTTGGAGTGTTGATCCCATCAAAACTGAATATGGTAATATGGAACATTAGGATTTACAAGAGATTTTACACGCTCTTCTTCATTAATGTGTCTTAGTGGTAATATGGAGAGTTGTTTCCAAAGTTTGTAGAGATTTGAACATTATGGTTAATATCTTATGACCAATTGGTTAGTTATAGTTTAGTGACATTATTATTTAGATTTATTCTCTATCTTATACATGTTTAACTGTACATGATAAAGTTTATGGAATAAATGTACATTGCAAATGAAATTATAATGAGATCATAACTATGAGATTCATATTGCTTTTATGTATTATCTTTTAATTGTTCCTGGTAATTGTTATACTAAGATTAGACATTAGTAGAGTGTAGATAGGCTAACATGTTATGTTTTTTTTCCTTATGAAGGAAGTAGTCAATCTCATTGACTAAAGTGTAGAGATACTTAATAAAGGTGTTAGTACTTATTAAAGAACAAGTTCATTGAGCTTACTCCACATGACAATTCCATATAAAACTTTACTTGTATGTTCATGGAAAATCTTATTGTGATGATTATGTAAGTGATCATTTGACTTAAGATCTACAAAAGATCTCATATAAGGATTGTTATGTTTTAATATTACTTATGACCTATTATTGTCAAGGGTAACACAATCGATAGTTATTAGATATAACATGAATTATATAAAGATAGTTAAGTGATTAATATAGGATTTATCACCCTAAATTGATTAAAAGAATGTTCCATTGGTCTTGATTATTATTGACTTGGGAAATTCTTGGCAAAAGAGGAATGGTACTTTAAAAATAGTGTTTAAATATCATCAAAAAATTAATTACTAATAATATAGAGCTAATACAATTGGACTCAAATAGAGTAGACCTTTAATTAAAACATCATGCGATGAAAGGATCAAATTATACAGTAAAATCATACACAGAAAGGCCAGTCAAAAGAACCTTAATATTCCTAATATTTCGATGGTCATGATGTATTGCTAAGTGCCAATCTTAATTTATAGATATGATTTAAAACTAAATGAGTTTAACTTATCTAATCCAAAATATGATTTATAATTTATATCCATTGCTAACATATTTAGGAACCTAATGTTCATATACAAAAAAATGGTTGAAGAAAGAAAAATGTGTTTTAATCAAACGGGACTTGAATGTAAAGATTAGAAACTTCAAGATTAAATATGAGATATTTAATAAAAAAAGACCAATAAGAGATTAGATCTTATTTGGGTCAAATTGGTAATTAATTAGAATTAATTCTAATTCTAATTAAAATTTAGCTAAAATTATATTTATTTAAATTAAATTACTAAAATTTCTAAACCCTATTATAAATACATTTAAGCTCTAAAGGACTTAGCACTTCTTACCAATCATAAAATTCTCTCAACATATTCATATCTATACTATTAGAATTCAGACACGCATATGGTTGGAGTGATTATGATGAGCAAATTTTAGAAATAGTTCAAGGCAAATGATAAGAAAAAGGATCAAGCTACAAAATAAGGTAAAAAATTTTACTCTATGTTTTATTGTGTTCACACATTAATCATGTTATAAAATTTAAGTGATCTTGACTTTTGAAAAATCAAATGAAAAAGTTTTGTTCTTATCCTACTGCACGGGGATTAGATATTTTCCTGACTTCCCAACAAAACATTCTCTTACTTAACTAAATTTGTATAATTTGGATGAGTGACTCAGATCATAACATATAAGATATGTTTTTGCAAGAATTATCACCAAATGAATTTAGGACTTATCTAATATGTGATTAATAAGGATGTTATCTAACTAATTTGACTTTAGTTAGTTTAATGATTGACTCAAGTTTAATTAAATTTAAATGAGACCCTAGCTTATTAGAATGATCAGAGTAATATTTCCAAATAGTAATGAGGGATATTATTTTGAATAAAATGGAAGGAGTAACCAAATATAAAATTTAAGTCTTGATCTTATTTGGTTGTCATAGCTCATAACCAACTACTTGCTTACTTTATATTTATATTATTCTAAATTGAAATTATCTTTTTTAATATAATTAATACTAAGTTTTAGTGATCCAAATTTTTTGGATGTAGGTTATGTTAAGAAGAGTTCTCAAAGTTAAAAAGAAAGCATGTATGTCCATTATGCAATATTGCTATTAATCTTTATTAAGGATTTCAGTAACAAAGTTTGAAAGATATGTCAATATCATATATATGACAAAATATGGTGACATTTTAAAGTTGATTAATGTCTGATAAAATTTAGTGGCAACATTTAAGATGTATGTCAACACCATAATAGCACCATGCAAGAGGTTGCATAAAGTAGAGTTGAAAGGTATGGCACCCTGATTGTTCCGCTCAATTTAGCCTACTAAAAGCATAAATATAGACTATGATTGAAGGCATTAAATAATAGTTTTTAATTAATACTGAATTTGGACTCATCATTATTACAATATTCTAAGCATGGAAGAAATATATTATTAAGTAAAGTAAATGGTCTAATTTTATACACAAATTTTTATATAATATATCAAAGGAGACTTATGGTCAACATAAGTGGGAAGAATAAAAGGTTAGATAATCATGACTATCCTTTTATGTCATGTTGGTTAAATAAACATAATGAGAATCATAAAGTTATATAGAAGGATATATTTATCCTTTTGATTATGAACCATATTAGACTTATGAAACTTGTTGGGTTAAAGAATAACCAAATCAAACTTTTGTGAAGGGATGACGATGGCTTTAAATTGTTCAATCTTATAAATATGATGTATTAATAATTTATAAAAGGATGAATAGTTATATTTCATAAAACTTACTAATGACTTTATATGATATAGACATATGTATTAAATGAAATATTGATTTATATTTTTGAAATTTTCAAATTATTTAAATCCAAGAAAAATTGAACATTGGAAATGTTGAAGCACATTCAATGAGGTTAATGTAGATTTAAATTTCTCAGTTATTTATACAGAATGAGATTCTTTAGTAAAGAACTCTACAACTAAATTCCAAAACAGTATTTATTTATGTAACGAAAAAATATAACATAAAATATTATATGGACTATTCTCCTAAACTCATGTATGTCTTGGATTCTTATATAAATATTGAACATAAGGGAATGGATATAGGGAATTATTAAGCACATAATTTTTTATGCAAGTAAGAAATCTTTTGGTATGATCAATGGCATCTAAGGGGACCACTTTATAAAATGGGGGAACTTCAACCACTAAGACTCCTAATCACTCACAAAACTTTGGTTCAAGAGCTTATCACAAATAATTAGTGGAATTGGCCTTTTCATTTAAGTAGGGGCTCAAAGATAATTATCAACAACTTACCATACTATCAACTTGACTCCTCTAAAAAAATGGCATAGTGGATAGCTGATAAATCCCACTGCTTCTCTACCAAGGAATGTAAGAGTTATCTTTTACCCATATCTTCCCACAAAGTGAAGTGGTTTCACTTGGATTAGGATCAAGACAGAAGGCTTGCGTATGCTTTCTTATTGTGGCTCACCATAAGAGGTTGAATCCTTACTAAGAATAGTGTAAAGTTCATCATTGAATTCTTACACTGTGAACTATGTGCAACTCAATTAGAGAGAGTTAATCACCTATACTTTAGGTGAGACTATTCATCTCAAATATGGCACAAAATAGCATCCATACTAAATATTAAATGCTCTATAAATGACTAGACAGGAACTATAGAATCAGTCTTACATCTCAAGATGAAATGTGTAAGCTAATTATAAGTTTCTCAATATCAACTTGTCTACTGTGGTTTATATCCTATATAAGGAGAGGAATTCTATTGTTTATAGGGGAAACTTATGAAGAGCTATTTTATAAAACAGTAATATTAATCAGGCTTACTATTTTAGCACGTGGATTACAATATAAAATTTCACAAAACATGAAGGAAATATGGTACTTACGCAAACTTTGCAATCTTATTAATACACTAGATATTATCTTGTAAGGTGTAATCTACTTTGTTGAAGATAGTTAGATGGATATGTACAGTAGTGTATCTTTTATGCTATCTATCCATTATAAATTAATCAATTACTTAACTTTTTTAAAAAATTATTTATTTTATTACTATACCTAGCATAATAACTTGCCTTTGTAGTTCTAATTAAATAAATTAGCAAAGTTCTATATTAGGTATGGAATGTTAAGACTTTAAAGAGTCCAAGTTAATGATTGAGGATGTGATTCTTTGTTGAAGCATATGTTATCGAATAAGTCTAGGCCTAAATTGAATAATGGAAAGGTTACAAGATATCAAAAAGGTTAGATATGATCTTATATTCCTGACAAACAAAATGTTTGTTCTAATGAATACTTATATGAGAATGGTTCTCGAGATGGTATTAAGAGTAAGATAGAATTTATGAAAGTTCAAATCTTATAATAATACATCCAAATGGAACTTGTACCATTGTAGATACATCTAATGTATATTCAAAAGGTTATGAGACATTGGAAGATCCACTTTCATGATGAATTAAAGGATTTTTTTAGATGATTTTGAATTTATCATATCTATAAGAAGGTTAGTGGAAATATATTTATACTCTTCAGTGGGAGTATAAAGAGACATACTTCTTATAAAGAACAAAATTTCATATTTTCAATTGTTGAATATATGATAGTTTAAGAACAACTCTGACTAGATATAAAAGGGTAAACACTTAATCATGGTAATTAGATATATAGAGATGGTTATATAAGTTATTTTCCTATTATAATTGAAGTACCTAGATAATATATTGAAAATGTTCAGTATTTGAAATATCTCATACTTTTGCCGAGATAACCATTACTCTAGAGTTGATATTTAAGTTCAAGGTTATATAGAAACTATCTTTATAAGTAATTCCTAATTAAGTTATATTTTACTTAGAACTATTATTTTGATATTGGAAAGGTTCCAATATAGCATTAATTTATAATCAAGCCAAAATATGTTTTTTGTTAAGTTGAAATGATTAATTGGATTAAGAATTTCTTTATCAAACTTGGTATAGTTACTTGTATCATTCAGATAGTAATGTACTGTCGAATATTAGAGTCATTGGACATGTAAAATGAGATAAGGTCTCATCAAATATCTAAGTATATATTTGGATAGTTTCTCTTAATTATGATGATAATTAAGACAAAATTTATAAGATTTAAGCAATTACTAACTGTAGAGAATCTTATAGAATTCTCTTACTAAATCACTGTCCTAGTAGTAATACGATCGTCATATAATGATATAGTATAAAATAAACAACTAACTTAATGTAAGTGGGAGATTGTTGGTTTATGCTTTATAACCAATTGGGTAGTTGTAGTTCAATAATATTATTATTTAAAGGCATTCTTTATATTATACATGTTCAAATTAAAGTCCACTGGATAAATGTACATTGTAAATGAAAATATGATGAGAATAAATTTATGAAATTCATATTGCATTTATGCATTAGCTCTAAAATGTTCTTAGTAATTGTTATATTAAGATTGGAAACTTATAGACCATACAAAGAATAACACACGTTATGTTTTCTTTATTATAAAGGAAGCAGCTATTCTCATAAACCAAAATATGGAAATACTTAAACAACTATGTGGATACTTATTAGAGAACAAGTTCACTAAACAAACCCTATATGAGAATTTCATTTAGAACATCACTTATATATCTATGGAAATTCTCATTATAGTGATTATATAAGTGATCTTTTAACTGAAGAGCTCCAAAGTATCTCAAATACAAATTTATATGTTCTAATACTGCTTATGAACTATTTTATTCAAGGGTAGCTCAATGAATAGTTTTTGAATATAACATGAACTATATAAAGGTATTTGAGAGATCAATATATGATACATCAGTCTAAAGTGACTAAGGAGAATGTTTTAATATTTTTGGTTAGTATTGATTTAAAAAAATTCATTTTCGAGGTGGAATGACACTTTAAAAATAATTTTTATTTTTCATTAATAGAATTAATTACTAATGGTGGACAATAATATGATTAGAATAATTTGATGTCTGATTGGAATATTGTATGCTGAAAGGATTGAATTATATTTAAAAAATGCATAGAAAGGTTAGTTAAAACCATTTTGAAATTTATATTATTTGGGTGGATATGATAAGTATAGTAAAATGTATAAAAAAAGTTTAAGATATAGATAGAGTTGGAAATTAATTTTGATCCTTACATTCACACCATTTAGTTATTCATGTGTAAATAACATTAGAACATATCCTAATCCCAAAATTCTTCATACAAAAAACAGATTGGATATAAAGTTTATCCTTAGTCAATAAGCTCTATCTAATTCTGCTATAATGATTTTTTATAACATAAAATACAATTAAAATAAAAAGCATACAATGCCAAATTAAAGATCCTAAAAATATTGTAAAAGTTACTAATAAGAATCATCCCTTGGATCATAATATCAAAATTCATAACTCTCACCTATCAGTGAAATTATGCATATAAATAAGTTCATGATCTAAGTATTGTAGGCTTATATGTAAGTATCATATAATCAATGTTTAAAAGGTTAGACAAAACCTATAAGATGAAAAAAAAATAGTTATGAAAAGGAAAAGGAAATAGATCAAGGGTCATGCTTATATGTCTATATACATATATCATGTAAATTTAGATAAAGAATGTAACATGAATGTCATATATAGATTAATCAAATGTTGCTAATATGATGATTCAATTTAGCTTTTAAATCTAACTCAAAATAATTAACTATAAAAACTAATACTTTATTATAGTTATCTTAAATTATTGGTTTATAATTAGTTTAATTGATTCATTAACAGCTAATTTAAATATAAAAAACTAATAATTTGTTATAGTTATCTTAAATTATTGGTTTATAAAAGCGAAGTTGAGTTATTATGTCAGTAGTATTTGATTGGTTAATATATTTTGTTTATGCTACATGGGTTTTAAATGAAGTTTAAATAGATGATCTTAAGTAGATGAATATATTGATGCACCTAGGAATGACAGATGATCTTTCCTAAAAAAAATTTAAATTTAATAAAAGAGACTCATTTTAATGTCACTTATTGCTTCTTAATAGTGCCCAAGAGGGAAGTGAATTAGGTGTTAGTGAATGTAAACTTTTTATCACCTAAGAATGCGATTTGATCAATTATTAATATAATGTAAAATGCAATGTAATTAAGTGCAATCATAACAACAACAACACTCAATGAGAGTGTCGCTGATAAGTCGGGTTTAGAGAGATCTAATAGTATGTAACTGTATCCCTACTTCGTAGAGAGACTATTTCTAATAAACCCACATGAATCATATATACGTATAAATAAAATAATAGAATACTAATAAATCATCATCATCATCATCATCGTCATCATCATGACAATGATGACGACGATTATGATGATGAATATGTATAAATATAAAATATAAAAATATGTAATAAAATACATAAATATAAAACAAGGTAAAGAGTACTAATAAATGATAGAATAAGTAAATAGATACGCAAACCAGAAAGAAGATTGGTGCAAGAATAAATGAAACAAACTATTACAAGAAAATATTTAAGCTAAGTAGGAAACTATTTAGGCTAAATAAAAAATTAGGATAAATACAAGATATAAGACTCGAAGGAAAATGTTTAAAGACTTAAGAAAATGAGAATGACCTCTCTATATGAGATCCTTTATCCATATCATAGTATGCCAAAGTTTTTTATCATGGGCCATGTCTTTAGTAAGTTCTAGTTGATTCATATTATTTTTAATCACTGCCCCCTGGTTCTTCTTAAGTCTTCTTTTTATTCTCTTACAATCTCTAAGTATTATTTCTCATAGCTTCTCACTTAAGCATTAGGGTGTCTCCTCTTAACAAGCCCGAATCACCTAGGCCTCGTCTCTCTTAATTTTTCATTAATGTCATCTTTAATTGGTCTCTTATCATTACATTCTTGACCTTATTTCTCCTAGGAATGTTACATATCCAATGGAGCATCATCATCTTCGCCACTATTAGCTTATGACTATGCATTTATTTGATGAGCCAACACTCTACCCCATATAAACTGGCTAGCCTAATCGCTAAACAATAAAATTTACCTTTGAGCTTGAGCGATATCTTCTTATCATATAAAAATCCTAATACACTTCTCCATTTAAGCCACTCTAATCTGATACGATGAATTATGTCTTCATTGATCTCTTTATTGCTTTAGATGATAGACCTTAGATACCTAAAATACTATTTTCATGGTATAACTTTTGAATCAACCTTTTTGTCCATATTGAAAACCACCCTATGGCTCAAAAAGCTTCACTCTAAGTACTGAGTCTTAATCTTACTCAATTCAAATCCCTTCATCTCTAATTATCCCTCTAAAATTCTAGCTTGACAATGACCCCCTCTTTTGTCTCATCTACCAAGACAATATCATCAGTAAATAATATACACTAAGGCATATCTCCTTAAATATTCTTGATAAGCTCATCCATTATTACTGTGAACGAAAAGGACTTAATATGGAGCCTTGGTGTAATTCAATACCAATAGAAAAATTTTTCAGTATCTCCTCCTATTGTCCTTACTCTAGTTTTTACCCCTTCATATATATCCCTAATAACCCGTATATGGGTCGTAGGAACTTCCTTAACCTCTAAACACCTCTATATGATTTCCCTAGGGACCCTGTCATATGTCTTATCTAAATCAGTAAAAACCATTTGTAGATTATGTTATCTTTCCTTGTATATTCCATTAATCTTTTAAGGAGAAGTAAAGCTTATATCGTGGCCTTCTTGGCATGAAGCCAAACTGGTTCTACAAAATATAAGCATCCTTTCTCACTCTCTTCTTAATCACCTTCTCCTGTAACTTTATGGTGTGAATAAGTAGTTTGATGCCTTTATAGTTATTACAATTCTAGATGTCCCATTTGTTCCTGTATAGAGGAATTAATATACTAAGTTTCCACTTATCTAACATTTTGGTAGACTTAAGTATCACATCTAACCAAGTAAGACCCTCTATACTTAGGCTCTTCCACACCTCTATGGGTATCTCATTAGGCCCTACTGCCCTTCCACTCTATATCTCTATTAAAGCTCTTTTAATTTCTTTCCTTAGAACCTGTTGACAATGAGTAAAGTTACAAAACCTCTCAACCATGCTAAGATCACCCTCTCAACCATGCTAAGATCACCTAAGGAGATTTTGTCATCTCTGCCTTCATTAAGAAAGCTATTAAAGTACCTCTGTCATGTTTTCTTGATGTCATTTTCAGCCACCACTTGTTATGCTTCATCATTTATACAAGGGACTTGATATAAGTCTCTAGCTTTATGTTCCCTAGCTCTTGCCAACTTCAAAATGTGCTTTTCTTCATCTTTAGTTTCCAATCATTAGTGCAATTTCTTATAAGCTCTAGTTTTATCTATTAAGACTATTTTCTTTGCCTCTTTCTTTACCAATTTGTACCTTTCTCTATTAACTAGTCTCTCTACCTCTTTAGTGCAATCCAATATAGCTTTATAGGTGCCTTTATTGATCTTGATCTTTTCTCGTACATGTTCATTGCACCATTAAGACTCCATCTTACTAGCCTTAGGCCCTTTCCTATGACCTCTTTAGTTATATTTCTTAAAAGAGTTGCTACACTCTCCCATAACTAGTTAGCATCTCCTTCCAATTT
Source organism: Erythroxylum rotundifolium (assembly GCA_027563915.1). NCBI lineage: Eukaryota > Viridiplantae > Streptophyta > Magnoliopsida > Malpighiales > Erythroxylaceae > Erythroxylum > Erythroxylum rotundifolium. Next base: position 11,954,696 of record JAOSBO010000209.1, read on the forward strand.
CTATTTTTCTCCATAAAATACTATATCCCTAAGTTGTTCCACCGTGTCCCCTTTTAGATTCTACTATCTGACTCCAGTGCATCTCCTAAGACTTGTCTATACTGAGTTGACAAGCAAGCGTTTGATATTACCTTACAATCCTTACACCTAGGTCAATTGCTGTGCCTTACAAGGAAGTAATCAATTTAAGTTTTTGTGATTCTGCTCTTAAAAGTCACTAGGTACTCGTGTTTCTTTAAAAAGAAAGAATTGACTATCATTAAATCAAATGCTACTATAAGACCTAATAAAATAGTCTCACTATCATTCCTACCACCTTAACCGAAACCCTTATAAGTCCATGGATACTAAGTTTGCCTCTATATGACCATTAAAGTCTCCTCCTAAAATAACTTTCTCATCAGGGGGGCCAGCTGAATCACCTTATCTATCTCTTCATAGAATTAAGTTTAAGTTGTTCATTCAAATCTACTTAAAGTGCACAAGCACACACCACTCTAAAACAATGTCTTTCACCATAATTTTTAAGGACATAATCCTATCATTAGTCCTTTTTACCCCTACAACATGGTTTATAAGTTCCTTTACAACTAAAATACCCACCTCATTCTATCATCTTGAATGCCTTGAATACCAATATTTGAACTTATTAATCTCTTTTGCTTTAGCCCCCGACTACTTTGTCTCTTGGATGTACGCTATATAAATTTTAAATTTGTCTAAAATCTCCACTACTCACCAATGGATCGAATGTATAGTTGGTTGATTGACTAGTCTATACCTTAGGCTAGCATAAATCCAACACAAATCAACATTTAAAAGTAATTTGAAACATTAATTTTTAATTCCTTAAGTTTGTCAAAAATATTGAAATAGCCAATTTTAGTATAAACTTCTCTTTGCTTACTTTCATAAGTTCCCAAACGTTTGTTTTAAAGGTCAAAAGGTTTTTATTTAAAAATCAAAACTTTAATTCCTTTTGATAACTAAAAGGCGTATGCATTGAAATTGAATATGAAATGTTTTATACATAAAGAGCTACTGAAATATTAAAATGTCCAAGAATATAAGAAAGATTACAATGATATTATATAATTAAAGTTCTTTAATATTCCCTTTTGGCTTCGTAGGTCATTTCATCCTTGACTTAGCTACATAGCATATCTTTTAGATCAATTGATTAATATGCTTAAATAATTTACTTTTACTTTCTTTGAATCACCAAAATAAAATATTATGGAAAACATGATTTGTTATCATCAAAACATAGATTCTAAATTTCCTTTAGTCAAAAACTTTTGTATGATAACAAAGTATAGTACTGACACATAGAAAAAAAATGAATAGCATTGTTATTTAGTGTAAAAGAAATATAAATATTTAACTGTCCCCTAGTTCTTGTATTATTGATTTTAACAATTTACCCCATAATTATGTTATTGTTCAAGTATCAAAGTTAACAAACTGACATATAAATGTGATCAAGTGAAAAAAATCAAGTGTTTGAAAGAGAATCAAAAGCTAAAGTTTGCTTATACGTAAAAAAAATTACACAATATCATCAAATAAGCAAACTTTACAATACTTTCAAACTATTAAAGAATAACATCCAAAAAAAAGCATAAAGAACTAAAGAAGTATCAATTAATATTTACCCTTTCTGGACATCAAAATAGATTTGAAAAAATACATATATACTTCGGTTGTAGTAGCTACAAGCTATTTGGCTTTCCCTTTTAGATCTTAAAAACTGGCACAATCATGTTTTCAGTTTTCACAATTAGAAGAACGTCGGCTCGGAAAGAACTTTCCATTAACATAACGAGCCTCAAAATTCCACTCAGATCAAAAGTTATAATTATTCGAAGTTGTCATATCCGTTTAGGACCTGCTAACCTTTTGATTATATCTACACGCATGTCATATCAATCTCGAGTTTCACTTATTCTCTGTTGGAAGTTTTTGAGACTGAAAGCCAATAACTGGCTTCTTCTCTCTCATCATTTTTCATGATGTTAAGGATTATATCCACTAATTCATAGTGGACTCTTTATCGACACCAACATTACCATTCTCTGAACTTAGTAATGCCTC
>JAOSBO010000209.1:11993852-12013967 GCA_027563915.1 Erythroxylum rotundifolium
TGTTCAAGGTCAAGTTTATCATTTCCTTAACAGTTTAGCTTCAACAAATGATAGACTATCTGGTATCCAACTCTATTTTTTTGATACTGACGAGCAATTGGGAAAAAAGACTAAAAGTTGCGATAAAATCCGTAAAGATACATTAAAACAGATTATGAGAATTTTGCAACATAATCCTTATGCCAAATTCTTTCGAAGCCTTAGGAATATTCCTACGCTTGAGAATTATACAATTGTTTTAAGATGTTATCCTGGCCTTGATCAGTGTGTATATAATCTGCCTACTGCGTTACAAATTGCTGGTGTATGGACTGAAAACAATGATGAAAACATTGATAAATGTCCTCATATTCAAGTCTATACTCACTCAGGCACAAGCTATAGAATCCAGCCTTATTATGCATGTTATGACCCATGTCAATATCCTATTTTATTTCCTCATGGTGAATCTGGATGGCATCGTGGAATTAATCGGTTGATTCTAAGAAAAGACAAAAGCAATGGTTCAGATGAATGATATAATATTAATTTCAACTCCGTTACTGATCCTTCTGAATTGTTAACTACAGAAAACATAGGCAAGTTTGTCTTTTCTTTTTTCACTTTTATAGCTTTCTCCTATCTTACCGTTTAACTTATTTAATTTATTTGTTATATTATTAGTTGCTGGTTAAGAATACTGTGAAGATGGAACTGTTTCTGCCAGAGAATATTATTGTTATAGGTTCCAAATAAGAGAACGTGATGAATCTATGCTACTTCATAGCTTAAGGCTGCTCCAACAATTTGTTGTAAGAACTTATATAAAAATTGATACATCTAGACTTGACTTCCATAGAAAACGACAAAATGAGATAAGGACAGAAATACCACAAGGTGTTTTAGATAGTATTATCGTTGGTCAAACAGAAGGCCACACAATTGGTCGTTGAGTTATCTTCCTAGCTTCATTTTTCGGTAGTCCAAGGGATATGAAACAACGTTATCTTGATGCAATGGCTCTAGTTTAAAAGTATGGCAAACCAGATATTTTCCTCACTGTGACTTGCAATCCTATGTGGAAAGACATTCAAGACAATCTTAAGTTTCATGAAAAGCCACAAGATAGGCTAGATTTGTTGGCTAGAGTTTTCCGAGCTAAATTTGAAGTTCTGAAAAATGAGTTGATCAAAAAACAAATCTTTGGAGACATTGCTGCTTACGTTTATGTTATTGAGTTTCAAAAGCATGGATTCCCTCACGCTCATTTACTATTGATACTTAAGCAGCATTCGAAATTGCTAAATCTTGATTCTTATGACCAAATCATATCTGCTGAAATACCAGATCCTGAGGAAAATTCTCGATTGTATTCTCTTTTCATTAAGCATATGATTCATAGTCCTTGTGGTCTTCTGAATAAAGATTGTCCTTGCATGAAAAATGGTATGTGCAAAAATCATTATCTGAAAAATTTTGGTCCTTTCACTGTGCATAGTGAAGACAATTATCCGTGCTATAGAAGAAGAGATAATGGTCGAAAAGTCAAAATTTGTAGACACGAGGTTGATAATAGATGGGTGGTTCCTTACAATCCGTACCTCTTGATGCTTATTGATTGTCATATAAATGTTGAGATTTGTTCAACTATTAAGCTTGTTAAATACTTATACAAGTATACATTTAAAGGTCATGATGATCTTGTCAATTTTAGCATTGTCGATCAAGAGACCACAAGTGGTATTGATGAAATTAGTAATTTCTAAGAAGGCCATTAGATTTCACCTCCTGAGGCTTTCTGGCGTATATTTGAATTTAGATTAGCATAAATTAATCCATCAGTTTATACATTGCAAGTTCATCTTCCAGATCAATAGTTTATTTCCTTTGACAAAAATGCAGATCTCTTATATTTGTTGAGAAAAATTGACTTCTCCAAAACAATGCTGACTAAATTTTTCAAGATGAATTTGACAAATAAAAAAGCAGCAGAGATGAAATATTTGTATAAAGATTTCCCTAAACATTTTGTTTGGAATCGAAAAACAAAAACGTGGTCAGAAAGAAGTCGAAGGAAAGTTATTGGGAGGTTAGTTATTGTTGATCCTAAGGAAGGAGATAGGTACTATTTAAGATTATTACTTACACATGTCAAAAGACCAACATCATTTGAGCACTTGATAACTGTTGATGGTGAAATAACAAGTTGTTTCAGGGAGGCTGCACTAAAGTTAGGACTGCTAGCATCTGATTTTTATATACAACAAACTTTAGAGGAAGCTGTCCTATTTCAAATGCCAACTGCCCTTAGATTTTTATTTGGGACACTTCTGTTCTATTGTTCACCAACCAATCCTAAACAGCTTTGGGAAACATTCAAAGATGATCTTTTTTCTAACTACCAACGTGCTTCCTCTTATACTGCATGCATATCTACGGATGTTACAAGGATGACTCTTCAGGATATTAATAAATCCCTAAAACAAATGGGGAAAAGCTTAAGCGATTATCATTTTACTGATTATCAATTTGAAGCTAACTATTATCAACTTCTTAGCAAAGAAATACAAAATGAGAAGAATATATATATTGATCCAGAAGACTTATTATTACATTAAATGTTGAATACGAAGCAGAAATATATTTTCGACCTAATTTTGCATTCAGTTTCCACTTCAACTGGTGGAAGTTTTTTTATTGATGGTCCTGAGGGAATTGGCAAAACTTTTTTGTATCGGGCTCTTCTTGCAAGTTTACGATCACAAAGTCATATTGCAATTGTTGTTGCTAAATCAGGTGTTGCCGCATCAATCCTTCTTGGTGGTAGAATAGCTCACTCAAGATTTAAAATTCTATTTGATTTTTCAAAAAAGAAAAAAGTTTGCCAGTTAAGTAAACAAAGCAATATTACAAAACTAATAGTTGATTCTAGTCTTATCTTATGGGATGAAGCTTCCATGACAAAACGAGAAGCCATTGAAACATTTGATGATTTACTTCAAGATATCATGAACTCCAATAAGCCTTTTGGAGGAAAAATTGTTGTATTTGGAGGTGATTTTTGTCAAACCTTACCAGTGATACATCAAGCCACAAAACAACAATTGCTTGATTCAAGTCTTGTCAATTCATATCTTTGGCAACACATGCAGAAATTTTGTTTGACAACAAATATGAGAGCTACATTAAATCCAGCTTTTAGTGATTTTTTATTATGAGTTGGAGAAGGTATAGAACCAATTGATGAGCAAGATCAAATCTCCTTACCAGAACAACTAGTTATTCCTTATCATAACAAGGTAGAATCTTTGAAAAGGTTAAATTTTCCTCAATTTTCCTTTACTATCATTTTTAATTATCAACAAGATTAAAAAAATAATTTTCTCATGCATTGTTACTTTCATCAGGTTGCTCAATAGCGTCTTCCCTGATCTAAGTTTATATGCATCAGATCCATATCAAATGATAAATAGATGTGTACTATGTCTAACAAATGGTTGCGTAGGTGAAATTAATGACATGATGATCAACAAATTGTCAGGAATTCTCCATTAATATATAAGTTTTGACAAAACAGTTGACCGAAGACACAAACAGATTATGAAGATTTTCTAAATTCTTTAAATCCTGATGGTCTACCTCCACACAAACTCTCACTCAAAGAAGGCTGTCCAATTATGCTCTTACAAAATTTGAATCCAACTGAAGGATTATGCAATGGTACACGGTTGATTTGCAGACAATTAAAAGATCACACAATTTCTGCAGAAATTGTCTTTAGACCTCACAAAGGAAAACAAGTTTTTATACCGAAGATTCCTTTACAATCTTCAGAAAATGAGAAAAATGGAATACCTTTTGTGAGAACACAATTCCTTGTTCGTTTATGTTTTGCAATGACCATAAATAAATCCCAGGGCCAAATACTTGATTATGTAGGAATTTATCTTCGCTAACCCGTATTCTGTCATGGACAATTATATGTGGCTTTATCAAGAGCTCGGACTCCTGAATCTATTAAAGTTCTAATTGTTCCAGGAACTTTTGAGTCTTCAAAAACTGATCTAAAAATAAGAAATATTGTGTTCCATGAAATTTTACGGTTAGCTAAATTATAAAGCACATAATTATCAGAAGGTATATCAATTGCTTGTTCAATTTTATTTAATATTTTCCTATATAAAAAATTATTGTTCTCTTATTATTTTATGAACTTTTTTTAAGGATGGAGAAGCATTTGTTAATCAAGGATATTTTACCTAGTTTGCAATGATGGTCATGTGAAATTACTATCTAAGAAAAGCAACACATTGTGGCATCGGCAAGCTCCCAATTATAGAGTCAAAAGTTTATCTTTCTTGATTCTGAGGTATACCTAAACTATTCTTTTCCAATAGAATCTTCACTGTACATGAACTTAATTATTTACAATATGTGTATCCATAACAAGGCTCAAAAGTAGAAGCTGTTATTTTTAACAACGATATCGATCGAATGAGCCATATTTTGCAACCGTTTAAGAAATATATCATTTGTAACATCATTGTCAAGCCAATTCCATCTCAATGTCAAATAGGCAACTTGAAAATTCAATGGATAATTACAAGTCGTACTGTTGTTGAACCTGTAGCTGATGACGACAGTATTATCCCCATCAAATTCAACAATACAGCTTATACGGATCTCACCAACTATATGAACAACAAGAAAAAATCAATCGGTTACATACTTTATAAGTTTCTTTTTAAACTTTCACTTTCTTTTCTCCGGTAAATCTACTTATATTTATCTTTAATGTTATAGATATCTTGAGAGTCGTTATTGAAGTCTTGGATATAAAAGAAAACAACAAAGATGGCAAGTTTTCAATTGTCCAAAAATTTGTTCTTGCCAACAAGTAGTATGCTGCATTTGCTATCATCGTCTGAAACTTTTTAAAATTAACATGAAGATTTTTTCACTAACCTTGCCGATTTTATCTTAGCCTACAAACTTTTGTACATGCAATGTGGAATGATTTTGTTGCTGATGAAGGTTATAAAATTGTGCAATCATTACATACTTTCCCGATAGTTGTATGTCGCAGGGTCAAAGTAAATTTTTACAATGGTAATGTTATTCTTTTTTACATCACCCTTTTCCATTTGTCTTTTAAGTAATCTACTATTTCATTGTTACCTTATAATGAAACATTTTAGGTGTTGCATTATCTACCTAGTTTGACTCTACAATTCTTATTGATCCACCAATACAAGAAGCTGCAGATCTTAAAAAATGGTATTGTAAAGTTTTCATCTTTTTCTAAAAACAAATAAAGTTTTATAAAAATTTTAGAATAGTTTGATGCTTTGATATTTATAATATCTTTTTTCAGGGCTGTACGAAATAGTAAAGAGCTAAAAAACCTTGTTAACGGACAAGATTATCTCAAATATAACCCTGATGTGCCTTTCGAACCGGATCAAAAAATTACTAAAATCATGTTCTTAAAGTCCAAGGTAAATACATTTTATTTAATATTCTCATATAATTTTTCCAACTTATGTGATATTGAACCAATATATTTTCATACATTTGCAAGCAACATGGATTAAATCTCATATTTCCTTTCAGCACATTTTGTAGAAGTATTGGTACATGGCATGCAAAAAATGCTTTCATTCAATAGCTGCTACATATGGAATTACATTCACTTGCAATTCCTGTAGGGAAAAAGTCCATCCCTGGGTTCAGCTGCAACTTTTTCCCTACAAGAATTGCAAGTGAATGTAATTCCATATGTAGTAACTGTTAAATGAAAGCATTTTTTGCATGCCATGTACTAGTACTTCTGCAAAATGTGTTGAAAGGAAATATAAGCTTTAGTCCATGCTGCCTGCAAATATATGAAAAGATATTGGTTCAATATCACATAAGTTGGAAAAATTATATGAGAATATTAAATAAAATTTATTTACCTTGGACTTTAAGAACATGATTTTACTAATTTTTTGATCCAGTTCTAAAGACACATCAGGGTTATATTTGAGATAATCTTGTACGTTAACAAGGATTTTTAGCTCTTTACTATTTTGTATAGCCCTGAAAAAAGATATTATAAATATCAAAGCATCAAACTATTTTAAAATTTTTGTAAAACTTTATTTGTTTTTAGAAAAAGATGAAAACTTTACAATATCATTTTTTAAGATCTGCAGTTTCTTGTATTGGTGGATCAATAAGAATTGTAGAGTCAAACCAGGTAGATAATGCAACATCTAAAATGTTTCATTATAAGGTAACAATGAAATAGTAGATTACTTAAAAGACAAATGGAAAAGGGTGATGTAAAAAAGAATAACATTACCATTGTAAAAATTTACTTTGACCCTGCGACATACAACTATCGGGAAAGTATGTAATGATTGCACAATTTTATAACCTTCATTAGCAACAAAATCATTCCACATTGAAAGTACAAAAGTTTGTAGGCTAAGATAAAATAGGCAAGGTTAGTGAAAAAATCTTCATGTTAATTTTAAAAAGTTTCAGACGATGATAGCAAATGCAGCATGCTACTTGTTGGCAAGAACAAATTTTTGGACAATTGAAAACTTGCCATCTTTGTTGTTTTCTTTTATATCCAAGACTTCAATAACGACTCTCAAGATATCTATAACATTAAAGATAAATATAAGTAGATTTACCGGAGAAAAGAAAGTGAAAGTTTAAAAAGAAACTTATAAAGTATGTAACCGATTGATTTTTTCTTGTTGTTCATATAGTTGGTGAGATCCGTAAAAGCTGTATAGTTGAATTTGATGGGGATAATACTGTCGTCATCAGCTACAGGTTCAACAACAGTACGACTTCTAATTATTCATTGAATTTTCAAGTTGTCTGTTTGATATTGAGATGGAGTTGGCTTGAAAATGATGTTACAAATGATATATTTCTTAAACGGCTACAAAATATGGCTCATTCAATCAATATCGTTGTTAAAAATAACATATTCTACTTCTGAGCCTTGTTATGGATACACATATGGTAAATAATTAAGTTCATGTAGAGTGAAGATTCTATTGGAAAAGAATAGTTTAGGTATACCTCAGAATCAAGAAAGATATACTTTTGTCTCTGTGATTGCGAGCTCGCCGATGTCACAAGTGTTGCTTTTCTTGGATAGTAATTTCAAATGACCATCATTACAAACCAGGTAAAATATACTTGATTAATAAATGCTTCTCCATGCTTAAAAAAATTTCATAAAATAATAAGGGAACAATAATTTTTGATACGGGAAAATATTAAATAAAATTGAACAAGCAATTGATATATCTTCTAATAATTCTGCGCTTTATAGTTTAGCTAATCGTAAAATTTCATGGAACACAATATTTCTTATTTTTTAATTAGTTTTGGAAGACTCAAAAGTTCCTGAAATAATTAGAACTTTAATAGATTTAGAGGTCCGAGCTCTTGATAAAGCCACATATAATTATCTATGACAGAATACAGGTTGGCAAAGATAAATTCCTATATAATCAAGTGTTTGGCCCTAGGATTTATTTATAGTCATTGCAAAACATAAACGAACAGGAAATTGTGTTCTCAAAAGATATTCCATTTTTCTCATTTTCTAAAGATTGTAAAGGAATCTTCGGTATAAAAACTTGTTTTCCTTTGTGAGGTCCAAAGACAATTTCTGTAAAAATTGTGTGATCTTTTAATTATCTGCAAATCAACTGTGTACCTTTGCATAATCCTTCTGTTGGATTCAAATTCTGTAAGAGCATAATTAGACAGCCTTCTTTGAGTAAGAGTTTGTGTGGAAGTAGACCTTTAGGATTTAAAGAATTTAGAAAATTTTTATAATCTGTTTGATGTCTTCAGTCAACCGTTTTGTCAAAACTTATATACGAATGGAGAATTCTTGGCAATCTGTTGATCATCATGTCATTAATTTCGCCTACACAACCATTTGTTAGACATAGTGCACATCTATTTATCATTTGATATGGATCTGATGCATATAAACTTAGATCAGGGAAGACGCTATCGAACAACCTGATGAAAGTAACAATGTATAAGAAAATTATCTTTTTAATCTTGTTGAAAATAAAAAATGATAGTAAAGGAAAACTGAGGAAAATTTAACCTTTTCAGAAATTCTTCCTTGTTATGATATGGAATAACCAGTTGTTCTGGTAAAGAGATTCGGTCTTGCTCATCAATTGGTTCTGTACCTTCTCTAACTTGTAATAAAAAATCACTAAAAGTTGGATTTAATGTAGCTCTCATATTTGTTATCAAACAAAATTTCTGCATGTGTTGCTAAAGATATGAATTGACAAGACTTGAATCAAGCAATTGTTGTTTTGTGGCTTGATGTATCACTGGTAAGGTTTGATAAAAATCACCTCCAAATACAATAATTTTTCCTCCAAAAGGCTTATTGTAGTTCATGATATCTTGAAGTAAATCATCAAATGTTTCAATGGCTTCTCAAGAGAGTGTTGTGGAAGAGACTAGAAGGAGAGAAGGCGATAGAAAGGGTTGAAGAAGGAAAGAAAGGAAAGGGAGAAAGAAGAAGAAGGAAAAGTTTAGGTGAGTTTTTTTTAAGGTATTCTTTGTCTATTCTTCTTGTTTTGGTAGATTAAGGTAGTAAAGAAAGTAGGTTTTATGTGATAAAAATGAAGAAAGAGAGAGAGAGAGAAGAAGAAGAAGAACAAGAGTTTTATCTTCTTAGATTCTTATAACTTTAGTTAGATCTTAGTTTTTTGAGTTAGATTTCAAGAATAGATTAAGCTTAAGTTCATTCATGGATAATTAGTTTTAAGAAAAGTTTATTTGTATATATTGGTTAAATGAATATATATATGTGTGGATGAAGGGAATCAAGCTAGTTAAAGTCAAGGGCAAGCTTGATTTTGGAAGTATCAAGTAAAATAGGTGGGTAATATGTTTCTAGTTTTGTGATGACGAGCAAAAATATTTATGTGTATGAATGCTATAAATGTTTGTTTGATTCATTGCGAATGTGGGAAAAATGTATAAATGTTTGTCTTAACTCATTGTGAATGTGGGTAAAATATTTATGGTTATTGTGTAAATAGGCAATGTGCCCATGTGTGTGTATATGCTTGAATTGCCAAATTATGAATTGCATTGCTGTGGAAAATGCATTATAATGTATTCTATGTTATACATTGAAAGATGTATGACATTTTGATATGATTAAATTGTGAGTATGATCATGCTATGTCTTGGATTTGTATTATGAAATTTTGATTGGGTTAAATGGAAAGAAGAAAAGCATGAGAATATGAATTTGTGATTGATTGAATTGAACATGAAAATTGATTGTGTTTGGGAAAGAGGGGAACTGTTTTGTAGTCATGTGCACGTCGACATAAAGCCTTCTTCTCTCGGCTGCCCGCTTGTGGCACAAGAGATCCGAAAAGTAGACTGGTTTCATTCACGATGTAAACTTAGGTCTCTTCGTTTTATTCCACGGAACCCTCGAGCCAATTATTTGTGCATTGCATCCTAAATTGTTGGATATGAAAAATACTTGAATGATATTTTGTGATGATTGGATGAAAAAAATATGTGTTGGATTATATGATGATGCGTTTAAATATGTATGAAAGTCTTAAATTTTAAGTGTGATTGTTAAGTTTAGTAGGTGATTTATATATATATACATATATATATATATATTGCTTGTGTGTGGTTCGTTATTATTGGCTATAAACGTAATAGCCACTGAGCTTCCTAACTCACCCCACTATTTTTCCACTCCTCAAGTGAAGAAAAAGCAGATCAGCAATAATCTTTGCAAAACTTTGACAGAACTTCTTTCAACTTTCATAACAGAGTTTCTGCACCCCTCCATATTACAAATCCCAAAAACCACATAAATGGAAAAATGTAAAACACCATCATGGATGCTCATGCTTGAAATGAATCTAAGTTTCAATAATTTCTGAACTACCTAGATACGTTACAAATGACAAAAATCCTTGGAGTCTGCCTAAGTTTTGCAAAGAATATTGCTAATCTGCTTTTTCTTCACCTGGGGAGTGGAAAAATAGTGGGGTGAGCTAGGAAGCTCAGTGGCTAACACGTTTATAGCTAGCGATAACAAACCATACACAAACAATATATATATATATTTTAAACACATCACCATATAATCCAACACATATTTTTTTCATTCAATCATCAAAAAGTATCATTCAAGTATTTTTCATATCCAACAATTTAGGATGCAATGCACAAACAATTGGCTTAAGGGTTCCGTGGAACAAAACGAAGAAACCAAAGTTTACACCGTGAACGAAACGAGTCTACTTTTCGGATTTCATGTGCCATAAGCGGGCAGTCGGGAGAAGGCTTTATGTCGACGTGCACGTGACTACAAAACGATTCCACTCTTGCCCAAACACAATCAATTTTCATGCTCAATTCAATCAATCATAAATTCATATTCTCATGCTTTTCTTCTTTCCATTTAACCCAATCAAAATGCCATAATACAAATCTAAGGCATAGCTTGATTATACTTACAATTCAATCATATCAAAATTTCATATATCTTTCAATGCATAACATAGAACACATTATAATGCATTTTCCACATTAGTGCAATTCACAATTTGGCAATTCAAGCATATACACACACATGAGTACATTGCCCATTTATACAATAACTATAAATATTTTACCCACATTCATAATGAGTTAAGACAAACGTTTATACAATTTTCCCACATTCACAATGAATCAAAACAAACATTTATAGCATTCATGCACACAAACATTTTTGCTCGTCATCACAAAACTAGAAACATATTACCCACCTATTTTACTTAACACTTCCAAAATCAAGCTTGCTCTTGACTTCGACTAGCTTGATTCCCTTCATCCACGATATATATATTCATTTAATCAATATACACAAATAAGTTTTCCTTAAACCTAACTATCCATGAATGAACTTAAGCTTAATCTATTCTTGAAATCTAACTCAAAGAACTAAGATCTAACTAAAGTTATAAGAATCTGAGAAGATAAGCTCTTGTTCTTCTTCTCTCTCTCTCTTCATTTTCATCATATAAAACCTACTTTCTCTATTACCTTAATCTATCAAAACAAGAAGAATAGACAAAGAATACCTTAAAAAAACTCACCTAAACTTTTCCTTCTTCTTCTTTCTCCTTTTTCTTTCTTTCCTTCTTCTTCCTTTTCTTTCTCCTTCTCTCCTTCTAGTCTCTTCCACAACACTCTCTCTTTTTCTTCCCTCACCCTCACTACTCCTCTCTTCTTTGTCTTACTAACTTAAGGCAAAAATTTTTGATTTTCTAATTTTTCCCTTCTTATTAAATCAAATTCCTACTAACTCCTTCACTTTATTTTTAATTCTTTCCTTTTAATTCACGCCACCATATAAAATTCATTATATACCATATTAAACTCCAAACATTTCTAATTCATAAATTCTAATTTATTTTCATGCTTGATAATTTAATAAAAATAAAAAATAAAATCCTAAAAAAATCGGGATCCAACATACATTGTTACTTTAATTACAAATCCAAATGTTATTCAATCTTTATGATAAAAACCCTGCCACTATCTTTTTATTGCACTTTTTTCTAGATTTTCTCAGGCAAATTTTGGGTCAGACTTACATGGCCATTTTGACCTAGAAGCTGATATTTTTAGATAATAATTTCCCTAATCAATTGCTCCTTTATGTCTTAAGCTTTAAATGAAACAAAAAGTATTCAATTTGGTTCATTATTTAATGAGTTATGTTCAAAATACTACAAACTGTGCACGTTCACAATTTTGGCTAGTGCATAATCGTGCACTCCCATAATTGAAGGATTAGTGCACGATCGTGCACTCCCATAATTGAAGGGTTAGTGCATGATCGTACTTGTGCATGATCGTGCACCTCTGATGTGCCCTCAAATTTTTAAAACTCATATTTCTCAATTTTGCTATTCAAAAATTACAAACTTTATATCATTAGAAAGCTAAGAGGACAAGCTACAACTTTTATAAAGAAAACTTTGTCTAATTTGGCCTACATTAATAAAGTTTATTCGATAAAAATAGGACAAGATTTTTGTCAGGGATGGTGTTGAAGCCAATGTCAGAACTCAACTTCAAGCTAAATTTCAAAACTCTTAGTGGCATAATTCAAATTTGACTTCTCCATAAAAGTTGTAGAACAATGTATCTAGTTTAATTTAAATTTAAAATCATCCCATTTTAATGTCTAGAGGTCAAGATATGACTGAAAAACCGATGGCTGTTCAATGGAACCACACCTTCGAATGAGTACCCTGAACCTATGAAGTTTCTAACCACAATTCTTTGTTAATTCAATACACATTATATACATCAAACAATACACGTTCTATCATGATATCAAGTTTAATACTCCCTTACATTTTTAATTTCAAATTTCAAATCCAAAGAACAAGCCAATCTAGCCTTTCAACCAAGCAAACATAATTCCAAAATCAAGGTGACCAAGAAGATAACAGCATAGAAAATCACGCACTCTACTTTCTTTATGCAATATCTTACAAGAATTCAAAGTGAAACTATAGCAAAATTCAGAGTTAAGAGATGATCAAAGGTTTCGGAGGTGATGCTTCAATGAAAGCTGAGTAAGACACCTAAATTGATAGATGTCCTAATCTTAGAGGAGCACGTGTCACCAAAGCATTGGTCACACTTGTCTCCCCTTTTAAGCTACCATAAGTCACACATCTATTAGGCCATGTGTTACTTAATGAATGCTGCCGTGTGTCATTAAATGATTAATTCACATGTTACTCCAAAATTGATCCACTTGTCACGTAATAATTAGTCAATTTGTCACTCATAACTATGTCAAGTGTTTCTGGAAGTGTTTTGGATTGTTTGGCATATTTTAGTTCTATTCTATATGGCATCTACATATCCTTCAATAGGGTATGTGGGTGTTACAGTGTTTGTTATCAGAGCATGGTTTAGGCGATTCTGGTTTAACTGACACTTAACTACTGTTTATACTTGAGTGTAAAAGTTGTGTTTTGGCCTAATACGGGTTGTCCCACATTTTGGTTTTAGATTTAAGTATGGAAAGATCTCATCAGGCTATTGATGAGGTTGTTGATACTAATACTCCAGCGCGATCTCATTTGAGTATATCTGGACCCTCTAGGATAAGTCGAGATGAATGATGATCTGTCAAAGTGCGAGAAAATGAAAGTTTATTGGTATCCTAACATAGAGTCAGTATACTTGTATTCATGGTTATATTAAGGAATATGAGATTAGAATTATGTTGTGGTCATATACCTTTAAATTAATATGGAAGTAAATATATTTTCATGGCTTTGACGTAGAAAAGAATGGAGATGTAAGTAAAAGCAATGGGATTTAAAGTATGCAAGCAAGGTTGAACGAAGACCAAATTTTATTAAACTTGAAAAGTTGAATTTAGAATTGAAATGATTGATTGACCGAAGTAATAAGAGTCGTGATTCAATATAAGAATGTGTCAATAGAATTGAGATCAGAACTTTAAAATAATTATGCTTCTATAATTCTAAATTGATTAAGAATATACATGTGGAAGATGAAATAAATGATGACAGAGAAAAGAAATAATTGACAATGAGATATGTAGAAGTTTTAAAGGTTAAGTTGAATTGTTACTGATAATGTGATCACCTTGCCAAGTGATATTATTAAGCATATATGTAATATATACTTGGAGATGATATAGGAGGTGACCTATGATTTATTAAATGCTCTTAAGTCTTAGCCCTTATAGTCAAACTTATGAGATGAATCAGAGTGGCGCATGAAAGAATTTATGGTGATTAATTGAGGATAGGTTGAAAGTGTAAATGATGTTACTATATGTGATAAATTCGAAGAAAAAGGAAGGAAAAAGTAGCAAGGCATGATTGTGGCATAGTCCTCACAATTATGGCTGAGAGTAATTGGTTCTATCACGATCATAGGAAGGTCTATCATGATCGTGGGCAAGTAGAAAGGGATAAATGTTATTAAGAATCAATTGAGATCGAAGTATCATTAGTATGAGGTGTTCAGAGGTGACTTTTCAAAATTACATCTCTAGATAAGATGTAATGATTTTGTTAATACAGATCAAAGCATAAGAGTAAATGAATATGCTTTCTGTTTCACTGAGATTCATTATTAAGAATCTTCAGAACATGTAAGGTATGATAGTAACTAATCTTATTGAGATATTATGAATGGCGGAAAAGCAACGACGAACATAATTGACTAATAAGGATTTCGTAAACAATACAAATTATTGAGGAAAGAAATCTCTTGTATAAGAACTTTCACTTAATTGTGTCATGTAAACCAAATGTTCCATTTCTAGGAACGAATGAGTATTGAACGAATCATATGTGAATGTTGGAGTTGGATAAGTATGAGACTTAGGTATGAGAAACTGAATATACTATAAAAAGTACATGTGCTTTGTTTGTTGTAAATTATACAAATTATGTTATCGGTATGAGAGGACATTATTACTATTGTTAGAAGGACTTAGATCCACAAAGTATTCTATGCCAGAATGTTCAGAAGGTACGAGTCAGATTCAATGTATGTGTACAACAATTATCAGACTAGTATGATAACTTATTAGTTAGCTCTTCAGTATCCTCAGCCATTCTTATCAAGTATGAATTTCGATGACGAAATTCTTTTAAAGGGGAGAGAATTGTAAGGCTTTAAATTGTACCCTAGTTAAAATGTTACATAAGCATGAAAGTATATATACTAGAAATTGTGATATGATTAATGATTGTCAATTTCATATTTTTTCAATTTTGGTTAATGGATCATACTCAGCGAATTGGGATTAATTAATATCATTTAAAGAATTGAGGTATTAAAATGTACATTTGGACTAAGAAAATTGTCAAATGGCAAGACAATTTGATACATGAAAATTAGTATGACTATGCCTAAAATTGAGTGACACTTAGCATAATTAAATGAGTGACAAATGAACCAATTATTATATGTCAAATTGACCAATCTTGGAGTGACATGTGGATTAATCATTTAATGATACATGACAGCATTAATTAAGCAACACATGGCCTAATAGATGTGTGACTTACGACAGCTTTAAAGGGGAGACAAGTGTGATCAATGCTTTGGTGACATGTACTCCTCTAAGATTAAGACACCTAGTAACTTAGGTGTCTTACTAGAAATTTCTACAGCCTTCATTGAAGCATCACCACTAAAACCCTTCACCCTCTCTTCACTTTGACTTTTGCTTCAATTTCACTTAGAATTCTTGCAAGATATTGCATTAAGGAAGTAGAGTCCGTGATTTTCTATGCTGCTGTCTTCTTAGTCACCTTGATTTTGGAATTATGTTTACTTACTTGGAGGGCTAGATTGACTTGTTCTTTGGAGTTGGAATTCGAAATTAAACATGTAAGGGAGTACTAAACTTGGTATCATGATAGAACACGTATTGTTTGATGTTTGAAGTGGATATAATATGTACTAAATTAATGAAGAATTGTGGTTAGAAACTTCACAAATGCTGGGTATTTATTAGAAGGTGTGGTTCCACTAAGCAGTCATCTGTTTTTCAACCATATCTTGACCAGTGGACATCAAAATGGGATGATTTTAAATTCAGAACAAACTAGGCATATTTATCTATAGTATTTTGGGTATAACTCACGGAATAATGAATCAAATTAAATAATTTTTATTTCGTTTGAAACTTAAGATATAGAGGAACAATTGATCAGAAGAACTTATTGTCTAAAAACATCAATTTCTAGGTCAAAATGGCCATACAATCCCAAAATGTAGCGCCCCCTTACCGTAAGGTACAAATCGGGACACTCGGAGGTCATTCCAGTACATATCTTTAACAGTCTTGATTGTCCTCTCACTCTGTCCATTTGTTTGAGGATGAAATGTTGTACTGAAGTTCAGCTTAGTACCTATAGCAGACTGCAAGCTCTTTCAAAACCTCGAAGTAAATCTAGGATCCCTGTCCGATATAATGGACACTGGAACCCCATACAGTCTCACCACCTCATTCACATATCTCCGGGCCAACCAATCAAGTGAATTATTTTCTCTCACTAGTAAGAAATGGGCTAACTTAGTCAACCGGTCTACTATCACCCATATAGCATCATTCTGCCTCGAAGTCTTAGGCAGTCCCATGATGAAATCTATAGTAATTCGCTCTCATTTTCACTCTGAAATGGGTAACGAATGGAGCTTACCAACCGGAGCCTAGTGCTCAGCTTTAACTTGCTGGCAAGTCATACATCTAAATACATACTCCGCCACTTACTTCTTCATTATAGGCCACCAGAAATGCTGCTTCAGTGGTTATACATCTTGGTAATATCAGGATGCATAGCATAGGCGGCTATATGAGCGTCCTCAAGTATCTTCTTTCTCAGATCGTCCACATTAGACACACACAACCTCTACTTCAATTATAAAGTCTCATCCCTTAACTCAAACTTAGAATCTGGATTCATCTTTACCTTTTCCATAAGCTTCACCATATTGGGATCTTTCCCCTAAACTTTTCGAATTCTATCATACAACATTGGTCTTAGCTTTAGTGTAGAAATCAATGCCTCATTCTACCCCATATCCAACTTCACATTCAGAGCTCTCAAATAAATCAAGTTAGGCAGCCTCGATAACTGAATTTTAGTTGCACTGATATTAAACTTCTTACTCAAAGCATCTGCCACCACATTAGCTTTCCCCGGGTGGTACTCAATAGTGCAATCATAATCTTTCAATAATTCAATCTATCTTCTCTGTCTCAAGTTCAACTCCCTGTGACTTAGCAGATATCTCAAACTCTTATTATCTGTGTATATCTAGAAAGTCTCTCCATATAAATAATGTCTCCAAATCTTTAGAGCAAAGACAACTGTAGCTAGTTCTAGATCATGTACTGGATAATTGATCTCGTGAGACCTTAATTGTCTTTATGCATAGGCGATCATCTTGTCATGCTGCATCAATACACATCCCAGTTCTTGATGCGACACATCACTATACACCACATATCCCCTGGTCCCCGATGGAATAGTCAACATAGGTGCCGTAGTCAACTGATGCTTTAACTCCTCAAAACTCTGCTAACATTCTTCATTCCATCTAAATACTATATTCTTCCTCAGAAGTTTTGTCAGAGGAGCTGAGATCAAGGAAAACCCCTCGTCAAACTTCCGGTAATATCCGGCCAATCCTAAGAAGCTTTGGATTTCAAACACATTTCTCGGAGCTTCCCAATTCATTATTGCCTCTATCTTCTTTGGATCCACTTGTATGCCTTGTTCAGTTATTAGATACCCTAAAAACACTACTTAATTCAGCCAAAATGTACACTTACTAAATTTGGCATACAACTGCTTTTTCCTTATAATCTGTAAAATAACTCTCAAATGCTCAGCATGTTTCTTTTCGCTCTTTGAATACACCAAAATATCATCAATAAACACAATCACAAATCGACCCAGGTATGGCTGAAATATCTTATCCATCAAGGCTATAAAAGCTGCCGGGACGTTAGTCAGCCCAAACGACATCACTAGAAACTCAAAATGCCCATACCTACTCCTAAATGCACTCTTAGGTACATCAGCCTCAGTTATCTTTAACTAATGGTACCCTGATCTCAAATCCAGTTTAGTGAATACCTGAGCTCCCTGCAGCTAATCAAGCAAATCATCAATTCTAGGCAGCCGGTACTTGTTCTTCAGCATCACCCGATTCAGTTGCCTATAGTTAATGCATAACCTCAAAGTCCTATCCTTTTTCTTCACAAACAGCACTGGGGCTCCCCAAGGCGAAACACCGGGTCTAATAAAACCCTTTTCTAGTAACTCCTGAAATTGAGTCTTTAACTCCTTTAGTTCCAGAGGTGTCATCCTATATAGAGGAATAGATATAGGAGCAGCACCTGGAACTAGATCAATTGTGAACTCCGTTTCTCGATCTGGTGGTAAACCAAATAGCTCATCAGGAAACATATCAAGGAATTCCCTAACCACGGGAATGTCCTGTACACTTTGCTCTGCTCTAGTATCAATGATGTGGGCCAGATAGGCCTCACATGCTCCCTGCATCAATCTCAGTGCACTTATGAAAGATATCATCCTGGTTGACACCGCTTGACTAACTCCTCTGAATACTGCCCTCGGCTGACCAGGAGATTCCAGTACGACCTCCTTGGTGTAGCAGTTCATGATGACCCTATGAGAGATGAGTCAATCCATGCCTAGCATAATGTCTATCTCTCTCAACTGTAATATAATCAAGTCTGCCTCCAACTTTGCTTGGTCGATCCTAATCAAGCACTCTTTGCAGACTTCTCCTATGACAGTAGTACTACCTAGAGATGTATTCACCTCTAGCCCATACTGCAACATCTCTCTAGTACAATGTAGCTTACATGCTAGATGTGGTGTGATAAAGAAGTGTGTGGATCCTACATCTAGCAGTGCAAATATCTCAAAGTCATAAATAAGAAGTGCACCTGCCACAACATTCGGTGAGTCTTGAGCTTCATGTCTGATCTTAGCATAGACCTGAGCCTGGGACTGTGGTCGACTGCTCCATACCTCAGTCATGACAGGAAGACTCCCTGTGCTCACTCTACCTCTACTACGGCCCCTCTGTCCAGTCCTACTACCTCTGCTCTGCTGAATAATAGCTTCACTCCCCAATCTGCCACTCATACCAGACTGAATTCCCGTAGCAACAGGACAATCTCTAATTTGGTGATCAAAGGAGCGACATCTAAGACAAGCTCCAGATAGTCTCCAACACTCACCACCGTGCGTCTTCCCACAGTGCTCACACTGGGGTAATTAATTATGCACTGTTCCTCTTCCGCTGCCGGTCTGTGCAAAACCACCCCTCTGTCTGAATCCTAACTGCCTTAATCCGGCTGGTGGTTTGAAAGTCCTGTTCTGGCACTTACTAAATCTTTTGCCAGAACCACTCTGAATTTCACTAAACCTCTTTAATCTGGATCCTTTGTAACATCCCGTTACCTTTGAGAGGTTGGAATAGTAAATATGAGTGATTAATGAAAGTTTAAAAATGCATTTTTCATGTTCATGCATTATATGATATGCTCATATTCATGAATATCAAATTTTTGCATATAAAAATAATTGTACATGCATTCATAGATATTCCGGTATAATTAATTTATAATTAATTGTGAATGTGATTTTGTGAAAAGAATTGTGGTTTTTATATGTTGAAAAATTGATTTGGAGAGTGTATTTAGTGATTTAGAATTTTTGGAGATTTTTAGAAAATTTCGGTAAAATTTGGATTAGGAAAAATAACAAGTGACAAGACAATTGACATATAGTAGTAGAATTATAAATCAAATGGCGGTGAAAATTTTTACTAATGACTTTGGGATTTAATGACATATGTTAGTGAAATTTAGAGACAATTGGAGTAGAAATTAGAGATATAGAGTTGAATGAACTATTTTTAAAAGAGATCCAATTGGGACCATACGAAAGTAACAAGTGGCACCACCACTTGCCACTCCTCTTCCCACTTGCGAAACTCCACCATTTTAATTGAAAGATCACTTTAAAAGTTATCTTTCACTTGCTTTTCTTCTTCATTTTCTTCTCTTTTACGTGACCTTCTCCATTTTCTTCAAGCTTCTTCATCTTCTTCATGAGTTTTGTTGCTAACCTTCATTAACTTTGAACCTAGCTCTTCCATCTTTCAATTGCTATTACTATCTTATTGTTTCTTTCATTTATTACAAGAAAACCCATCATAATCCATTTTTAGAAGATGAGATCACATGAATGCTTGGGAGTTTGGGTTGACTAAGATTTTGAAGAGAAATCAAGTAAGTTATGTCTTAAATATCATGGGTGTGGTTAAATGAAACTAGAATGATGAGTACATTAAGATTGATGACTTGATTATGTGAGTTTTTATGTGTGTCGTGGGTGATGAAAAATTCATGTAAATATCTTGGTTTTGTATATGTGTATGATCATTAATGACCCATAAATTGTTATAGAGATAATGTTGAGGTAGAATGATCAT
>JAOSBO010000209.1:12053802-12066728 GCA_027563915.1 Erythroxylum rotundifolium
TTATTATTATTATTATTATTATTATTATTATTATTTTGCAAAGAGGATAATGTTTTGAAGCTATTGATGCATCTGATCTTGTTAAGAATATTTATACTCTATTTCAAATATTAGATGAAGCTAAGCTAGAAAATATTGTTCATTTTATTATTGATAATGATTTTGCTTATAAAGCAACTAGAAGAAGATTGCAAAACAAATATAATTCTTTTTATTACACTCCTTATGTTGTATATTACATCGACCTGATATCAAAAAATATAGGAGACGCTAGATATTTTAGTATTATTGATGAAACTGTACCAAAAACAAAAAAAGTGATCAAGTTCATCTATAATCATGCATGGCTCCTAAATTTAATGAGAAATCAAAAATGGTAGAAATTTGTATCTTCCTACTATTACAAGATTTATAACTAATTTTTTTATCACTTTAGTGTTTTATTATAACAAAGGAGGAGTTGAGGCAAATATTTATAAGTGATGAGGGGGTTGATTTTTAGCATGCTAGGTCCAATGTTAGATTAGAGGTTTCTAGAATTATATTTAAAGATAATAAATTTCAGTCCTAATGTCAATTTATAATTCAAGTTTGTAAGCCTTTAGTGAGGATACTTTGGTTGGCTGATAGTGATGAGAAAGTAAGAATGAGTAAATTTTATGATGCCATAGAGAGGATAAATGGAGCAATCAAGACTAATATGAAAAATAAGTCTTCTTAGTACACATTTCATTTTGTAGTTATCAATGAGAGATGAGAAAGGCAACTTTACTTTTTGTTGTTTAAGTTGAGATATTTTTAAATCTTAGTGTCTATGCCAATCCAAGTTTTACAAAGAAAGCTGAAGTTAATAGAGAAATGTTATTACCTATTACGATTGTTTTTGCCTATGAGATGATTCAAGATCTTTTAAACTCACGAATGAAAATTTATAAGGATGATCATGGTGATTTTAGGATGTCTATTATCTATTCGTCAAAGAGACAAACTTAATCCAGGCATATATTTTTTACTTTTGTTACTTGTTGAAAATTAATTGTTACTTTATTTTGTTTATAGTGTTACTTTTGTTGTCTTATAGTTGCTTGTGGGACCAATTTGAAAGTGGTATTCCAGGATTGCAAAAGTTTGCAATTCAAATTCTAAGTTAATGTGTAAGTTCAATAGGGTGTAAAAGGAATTAGAGCATATTTGAATTTATCTATTCCAAAAAAAAGGACTAGATTAGAACATAAAAGATTCAACGACTTGTCTTTTATTCAATACAATTTAAAGCTTCAAGAAATATATGTTATTATTATCATTAAGTTGGATATAGTTTCTTGTAACTTCTTAATAATTTAATGCTATTATTTTTCTAGGACTCTTAATAGAACAAACAATTTTATAGGTTCAATTTACCTCAACCATATCGATCTTTTGGTGAATTGAGTTTCTGAGGAACCTAGTTTGATAGATGAGATTGACTTGGAAGATAATCTTCGATAGAAAAGTATTAATGTGTCCTTTGGTGCAATGAATTTGAATAATGGTGATAATAAGACTCCTCTCGATGACGAGGATTTGTATCATATTGAATTAGGGTCAACATGATTTGAGCAGATATTCAATTGAATTAAGTTCTAGGTTTTAATTCCTTCTCTTCTTTTAATTTCACTTATATTTTATGTACATGCAAAATTCTATATAGGTAATATAAATATAATTATAAATGTTTTTGTTTTACGTTTTACTTCATGTTGGTTGTTTCCTTAGTACAAACGCTTGTTATAAATTGTAATACTTAAAGTGTCATAGATATTTATTATTATTTTTGTTTAACATTTTAATGTAATTATTATTTTTATATGATGAAATTGTAACATTTTAAGTACTTTGTGTTGTCCTTAATTTTAATTAAATATTTTTTAATTAATTGTAAATATTATTTATATATGACTATGTAAAAAATAATATTAATAAAAATATTGTTGTTATTTCAAGTTGATATTATTATGATTTGTAAAGATATAGTTAATATAAAATTATAAATTATACAGTACAATATATTGATAAGCTACTTTTTAATTTTAAAAAATAAGTACTATTTTATAAATTTAAAAAATTATAAGAAACAGTACCCAATATTGATTAGTACTGATACAATACTATATTATGATTAATTTCGAACCGGTATGATATTCATAATATTGATAGATTTAGTTGAAAGACCTAGAGATAAGAAAATGGTTATCATTTTGTTAAAGACGCTATAATTAGTTGTCTTAAGATAAACCTATTATAGTGCTTAGATGTGACCTAGATTTTGCTTTGATTTCTCATTACCCTTTGCTTAGCTCTTAGGCGTCAACATGTGAAATATGTAGTGACTTTGTTATTATTATTTTATTTCTCTTATCACATTTACAGCTGTATATAAAAGGTTTTTTATACTTAGATACTGGGTTGCATTTTTATTCTAGAACTCTCTATCAATATCATGAGAGGTAATGCAACAACCATTTTTCATCATTTCTCTTCCTCTCTTCTTTGTTTCTTCTTTCCTACAATCCTCAAAATTTCTTATGGTATCAAAGCCCAAGGTTCTTTCAAATCCTTAAAACATTTTCCACAAATTTGTTGTTTGTTTTTGATTGATCAACTTGATTCTCTGATTAATCTAACATTGATAGTTAGGGATTTGGTCTTTTCTTGGAATTTCATAGAGCATTTATTGATTTTGTTTCTCAACAATGGCTGATTCAGAAGTAGTGGTGAACAATCAACAAAGAGGTAGTTCAGTGAACGATCCTCTACGTTTGTGTGCAGATCATCCAGGAATGTCACTCACGAATATTCCCTTCTTACCTCCTTGGGTGAAGTCGCACAGTGCAAATGGCCCTGGGTGAGAAGATGAAATTAGGATTCATCGACAGATCTTGTCCTAAACCTCTGATCACTAATTATGATTACTAGAAGTGGATTCTTTGTGGCTATATGGTGACTTGTTGGATCCTGAATCCTATGGTGATTGAGTTGTCAAATGCTTTTCTTTATGCACAATTTGTACAAGAGTTGTGGAAAGAGATTAGTGAGCATTAGGGTCAATGTAATGACCATTGATTTACCAACTTGAACATGATCTGAGTCATATCTCTCAAGGTAATCTCTCAATTGCTGCTCACTTCACCAAATTGAAGTGATGTTAGGATGAATTGCACAATCTGAATGGAATTCCAGTATGTAAATGTGGCAAATTGAAAGAATGTGTTTGTAGTATCACTTAAAAATTTCTGGAGAATAAAGGTCATTCAAAGTTGATGCAATTTTTAATGCACCTTATTGACGATTATGAATATGTTCATAATCAGATTCTTTCAATGGATCCTCTGATTAGTGTTAATAGAGCAAATTATATCGTTCAGCAAGTTGAAAAACAAAAAGAAGCAACCACATTTATAGTTGAGCCTACTAGGTAAAGAGCAATAATGGAAAGTCTTCTTTTGGTGGGAAAAAGGATTTTAAGAAAGGAAAGGATCCTGATAAAAGGTTTTGTACTTACTGTCAGTAAGATGGTCATACTTATGAGCAATGCTTTGAAAGGTTGGGATATCTAGATTGGTACAAAAGGAAGAAAGGAAAGAAAGGCTTTAGACTAGTTGCTCAAGCCAATGCTGGACCTGAAAATGCATTTCGTCATGATACACCTTTTGCTTTTGACTATGAAGATGAGATAGATGGGGCTAAGAAGAATAATGTGGATCAAAGGCTTGTTACTGCAGTGTGCCAGGAGATGATGAAGATGTTTAAAGGGAAATCTCCTATGGTGACGGTACCAGAATGTAGTAATTCTGCCTCAGTGAATTTCATAGGTATTACATCACAGACCTCTTATTCTTTATCTTGCCAAAGTGGACATAGGGGCTT
Source organism: Erythroxylum rotundifolium (assembly GCA_027563915.1). NCBI lineage: Eukaryota > Viridiplantae > Streptophyta > Magnoliopsida > Malpighiales > Erythroxylaceae > Erythroxylum > Erythroxylum rotundifolium. The sequence continues at coordinate 12,057,709 of JAOSBO010000209.1, forward strand.
CAGATCATATAACTGCACATATTACACCCTTTCATACTACAAAGACGCCTATTCTTATAACCCTTCCTAATGGTAACACAAAATCTGTTAGTATTATAGGACAAATTAGATTAACTCCTTTGTTGACTTTAGAAAATGTTTTCTGTCTGCCAGAATTTAAATATAATCGTCTTTCAGTTGGAAAGTTAGTTAAATCTCATAATATTGTTGCCAGTTTTTATCCCAATCATTGTACTCTTCAAGACCCTACAACTAAAAAAATTATTGCTGTTGGCAAGGGTTTTAGTGGACTCTACAAATAGAAGGCTTTTCCACTGAAGAAAGCTACTAATTCTTCTTAAACAATCTCTAAGAGCATTAATTTTTTTGTACAAAACCTAAATAATGTTTATTCTATTGCAACAAATTTGCGTACTTTTCATGCTGGATTAGGTGATACCTTTTTTTATAAAAAATGTCACATATCTCTACTTGTAAACATTTTTATATAAGTGATTTTTCTGTGATATTTGTGCCCTTGCTAAACATCATAGATTGTCATTTCCTAGAAACGCTATATCTTCTACTCATCCTTTTGAATTGATACATGTTGACTTGTGGGGGCCCTATAGAACACCCGCTCTTAATGGTGCACATTATTTCCTAACCATAGTTTATGACAAAACTAACGCCACTTGGACTTATCTTTTGCACAATAGACAATAAATTTGCCCTACCTTCATTGATTTTATCATATACATACAAAACCATTATACCACCAAACCTATGTTTGTAAGATCAAACAATGGTTCTGAAATTGTTAAGACAGAATGTTTGAAATATATGCAAGATTAGGGCATCATTCACCAACTCCTGTTACACCCACAAATTCTTCTTCTACACCTATATGCCTCATGTTTCTTCTACTCTAACCAATACCCCCGCTGATCCTACTCTTAAGAAGTCGCAACGGACACGGACTGAACCTTTATGGATGAACGATTTTGTCCTAAATGTTCAACAAAACTCATATGCCAACAGCACAATCACCATAAAACCTACATACACAGTACCTTATCCTTTGTTTACATCTCCTAATTAATCTGGTACATTTACCTACTGAATATCTTGCATTCTTAGCCAATATGTTTACTGTTCAAGAACATAAATGTTATTCACAAACCAAAGAGAATAAGTAGTGGGTTGAGGCAATGAAAAAGGAGCTGGAAGCTCTTGAAAAAAATGATACTTAGGAGTTTACTACTTTTCCATTGTGTCATAAGGTCATCTCATCAAAATGGGTGTACAAAACTAAGTACAACGCAAATAGTACTATAGAGAGATTAAAGACTATTTTAGTTGTAAGAGGTTTTGATCAAAAGAAGGCAAAGATTACAAGCACACTTTTTCTCCTGTAGCCAAGCTAGCAACTATAAGAGTGTTAATTGATTTAGCTATTGTAAAAGGATGGCTAGGCACGTCAATGGGCTAGGCCAAGCCTAGGTCAAGTTTTTAAAAAATATCAAAACTACGTCGTTTCGGTAAAAGTAAGAGGGTCATGGGTTGGGCTGGGCCAGCCCGTGGCTCGTGCGGGCCAACCATGGTCGGTTCGTGGCTCGCCTTTGGCCTCGCCAAGCTGGGCTAAAAAACAGGCCAGATCATAATTACCATCCCTAAAGATGACCTTTACATCAGTTAGACATCAGCTATGTCTTTCTCCATGGATATATTAAAGAAGATATCTATATGGTTATACAAAAGCTCTTCCAGGATACGTTTGTAAACTAAAAAGGTTCTTATATGGACTAAAAGCAAGCATCTAGACAGTGGAATCACGAGTTCACCAAGTTTCTTGTCAGTTTTGGATATGTGCAATCAAAACATGATTACTCATTGTTTGTCAAGGCAGAGGGTGATAATTTTAGTACAACATTGGTGTATGTAGATGATGTTTTACTGACGGGAAATTTTGATGTTGAAATACAGAAATCTAAAACTGCCCTACATAAGCAGTTTACTGTAAAGGAGCTAGGTTTGGACAGATACTTCCTAGGTATAGAGATATGTAGGACAACTTTTGTTACACATTTGAACCAGAGAAAGTATATCCTGGATATCCTCACTGATGTAGGCCTCACTGCTGCCAAGCTCGCCTTATTTCCACTTCCTCAAAATATGAAACTTTTCCTTGACATAGATCAACCTCTTTCAAGTGCAGAAGTTTATCGTGGATTCATTTGTCGATTACTCTACTTGACCAAGACCAGGCTAGATATCTCTTATGTTGTTCAACACTTAAGTTAGTTTGTTTCTGCCCTTAAAGAACCTCATATGTAGGCTACTATTCATGTTTTGTGATACCCCAAAGGGACTGTTTATTTTATCTTGTTCAACAACACCTTAAACTAACTTGTTTTTCATATGCTGATTGGGCTTCTTGTTCGATGACGCGGAGATCTTTAACAAGATATTGTATTTTCCTTGGTCAATCCCTTGTTTCTTGAAAAACTAAGAAGCAGAACACAGTCTTAAGATCATCTACTGAGACTGAATACTGAAGTATGATAGCCACCATATGTGAATTTTTATGGCTCAGTTTCCTTCTTCAATATTTAGATATTCCTATACAGTTACCAGTGACTGTTTTTTGTGACAATAAAGTTGCACAACATATTGTAGCAAATCCTTATTATCATGAGAGAACAAAGTACTTAGATATTGATTCTCACTTCACATGAGATAAGGTGCAAGAGGGCTTCTTACAGACAGCTTACATCCTTTCAAATTTACAGCTTACTGACATTATGACCAAGGCCTTAGGTTAAGTGCAACATTAGGGTCTTACATAAGCTCCAACTTGAAGGGGGAATGTGAAATATGTAGTGGTTTTGTTATTCTTATTTTATTTCTCTTGTTACTAGTACAACTGTAAGAATTTTATGTTTAGATAGTGGGTTGCAATTTTATTTTGGAACTCTTTGTAAAAATCGTGAGAGCTAATGCAATAATCATTCTTCATCATTTCTCTTCCTCTCTTCTTCATTACTTCTTTCCTGAAATTTTATAAATTAAACAATTATCAGAAACAGTATCGCATATTGATCAATAGTGAAACATTACTATATTATGACTAATATCGGACCAGTACGATATTCATAATATTGGTAGACTTAGTTGGAAGCCCTAGAGATAAGGTAACGATTGTCATTTTACTTTTGAAGACACTATAATTAGTTATCTTAAGATAAACCTATTATGGTGCCTGAATATGACCTAGATTAGCTCCTTAGGCGTAAACATCCAATTTTGGTTTACTATTTACAATATGGATACACGTGAATGCGCGAGGGTTAGAAAGGATGGCTTCATTAAATTTGCACAACATTAGGAGTGGTCATTAGGCTTGCATACATACATAATAAAACTTTGGTTCCAAATGCCAACTAAATAACTTTCGGCTTCAATGTTCTCAGCTAACCAAGCCTCGATTTAACACAAATTTATTTATTTATTTATAGTGAGAGTGGGTGGACTATATATGTTTCGTATTAAATTAAACCATCTAAGAACAGTTTTATGCTGGTAATTATATATCAACTTCCATAGCTCAAAAGTTCCTATAATCTTTGTTCAATTTGGAGATATAGTCTTAGATTAATCATGCATACCTTAAAATGGTAAGTCGAGAGCACGCCTATTAATTTTCTATATATCAAAGCAGACTTGGAATTTTGAAGTGGGATTGATTATACCGATTGTCATCTAATTATTATTTTGTAGAAAATCTAATATCAAATTCTGAATCATTATTATTAAATTTTTATAAATCAATTAAATTAAATAGGACAACGCTGTAGGTGTTTGCTTACTAATTCTTTAATGATTGCAAACAATTCTAATATGGCACGTGAGCCTGTAAAACGTCCAACATTCCACATGAAATTAATTGGAATTTAAGTATCCTGTAAATGCCGAGATAAATTTGAACATGTAAACTAACGGAGTGCTCGTACGGCCAATGCATGTTTAAGTATTTTTACCATTTGGGAACCTATTGACTCGCCGCACCCCCAGAGACCTTTAGCTGAGAACGCTGCGGAAGAACTATCAGTCTATCATATCATTTTTAGTTACTTTAAGAAAAGACACCACTTTTACACCTACGATTTTTTACAGTTGGTCCCTCCAAAGTCCAAAATCTACCTTCGTCTTAACTAAACACGTTTGCAGACATGACTCCTACTCTCTCGCCCTCTTTACTTCTATGTGTAGTCACTCCCAACTCTCTCTCTCCACTTCTATGTGTAGTCACTTCTTCACCTTTTTTTTTTTTTTTCCCTCTACTTGATTTTGATCACCACCTTTGTGGTCTTTTCTTCTTTTCACTAAAAAGGATGACGAAAAGAAATGCAAAGAAAAAGTGGATAGATGGTCATTATCACCATAAAACACTTCCAACTGTTAATCAACTAAACTATGTGCTAATTATCATGCTCTCTTACCAACAAACAAAACTCAAAATACCATAACAATATTGCGTTAATTAAAATCAAAGGGGTGAGGTGACTATGCCTTATGCTAGTTTTCCAACGGTTGATCCAATTAGAGGTTTAGAATTATGTCTGCGGTCGTCAATAAATGATCTGTCGATGGACCACAACTAGAAGTCCCTGAACTGCCATATATCATCCATGTTCCACAAAGTATCGGACAAGTCATCTGGTGCCCAGTTGAATTCACCTATCTGGCAATCCAATGTTGAGTTCTCAAGACTGGTCCCAGTTTCTGTCAGACAACCTACATTGATCCCGTCCATGTAAAAATCTTTATCTCCCATGTAGGAACTGTCACCTATAATTGAGTTATTGCAGAAGACGTCAGCAGTTCCAAATAGGTTCATGTGGTAGTTCTCGAGAATGTCATGAGGCTTCTGCCAGTCCGACGTTGCCGTGGAATAATTTGTCAGAATTACATCACCAGGATTGGTGTTTGAGCTTAAAATTTCACTTTCACTTTCAAGACTTGGATAGTGACCAAATGTGCTTTGGGGAATATTTGATGAGGCTGAAAAAGAAGGAACTGTGGAATGGATTGATGGAGAAGTAACTGCTTGGCTTTGTGAATTCAGGTTTGTTAAGCAAGAGGAAGACGGGGAATGAGAAGTTTGTTGTTCAACTTTCTGAATCAATCTTGGCATCCAGAAACGCCTGACAGCATCAACAAACTTCTTGCTGTTTGACTCAATGTTGAGTTGACGTGCTTGTTTCTGAACTCTTGTTCTCCAATAGTTCTTGATCTCGTTGTCAGTTCTTCCAGGAAGATGTTGTGCAATTTTTGACCACCTGAATTTATTGCATATCATAAGACCGACAAATTACTGGCGAGACTTTCTAAAGTTTAAGAAGATATGTAAGGCCTTAGTTACCTGTTACCCCACTTGGAATGCAGTTCAAGAATTAAGAGTTGTTCTTGAGGAGTGAGGTTTCCACGCTTAATGTCAGGTTTCAAGTAATTCAACCATCTCAATCTGCAACTCTTTCCAGTTCTTTTCAGTCCTGGAAAATTCAGAAAGCCACACATAAACGAAACTTTCAGCTGATTATGAGTATGGAAATTGTGGTTTTTCAAGTCATTACCTGCACATTTAGCTAACATATTCCAACGACCCTCTCCATGACGAGCAATGTAGTGAGTGAGTAAAGTGTCTTCTTCGAGAGTCCAAGGACCTCTTCGCAACTCAGTTTCTTCTTCAGTAGAATTACACATCCTCCTTGTAAAACAAGACACAGGTGCTCTCATGATAACTATTTGAGACAAGGGATGGTAAGGGTACGATCTTGTCAAGTAATTTTGAGTGGGAGTTAAAACTGAAAACACCAGAGAAAAGAGGGTTTTATATATAGGCCTCTAGGTCTATCTACACCCTAGAGAATTAGAATATATCTGAACCTCAACAAGAACGTCTCAAATCTCAACCATGTCCTTTGCTTTTATATGCAAATTGAGAGGAATTTGTTGGTGATTTAGTCGCTGTGCCTGTGCATTAATCTGAAAGAAGGGGCTGTGCATGTGGGTCCTAGCCATGATGTAGGACAAGACAACCAATAAAGAAATACTTAGGTTGGAACATTCAATGGGATTTTCTTTCAACCATCAAATCAAGAAAGAAATAGCATATATGAAGGACATGCTCATGCAAGTACAAAGTTACTCCAATTCCTTCATATCCCAACAGCTGTACGATTAAGAACATTTAAGACTCCTGGGCTATACTTGGATAATTAACTTTTATGTCATGGGTTTCTACTTTCTAATGTCTAATGAACAGCTCTTGGATTACTTACGAAATCAGGGAATAGTTTCTTTCTCATGGACTTCTAATAATTTTTCAAACCATATGCCAAACTATATAAGTTTGGTTAGTAACAGTTTCATATAAACTTATTATCTGGGAAAATAAAATAAAAAGAATTTCCACTTCCATTATGCCTTGTACTTTCACATGTGAAAAGAAACGAATATTTAATTTTTTGTCAATGATAGTGAAATCAGGTGGAGGGAAATATCATTTCAAGTCTCATTGGATGAGGACAATAATATATATATATAAATATATATATATATATATATATATATATTGGAATTAAGATTACGGACTTGATAAAATAAGATTGTGAAGTTGTAATAATCACACAAGTTATAACATGATAGTTTCTACCCATAATTTGTCTTGGTTCACAATTTATTTATGACTCCAAGTATAAGTTGATGATGACATTGCTAAATCATAGTCATATTTTGGTCTTTCGAAACATCTAAGGTTACTATTTTGTAGGGGATAAATGATGATTTCTTATATATTAGCTGTCAAGTACTGTGGGAAGCTAAAGAAGACAAACTTAAAACATATATACAGTATGGATGAAGTCCTTTGTAAGGGAGCTGAAGGCGTTACTTAAAGGGGATTGATTCCTTTTATTTTTCTTAGATGCTGCAAGAAACGTGGTTGACTGGACAAAATATATTCTAAGCCACCATACATAACTAAACTCCGCATAACAGGTAGGAAACTACAGTGGTCGTATTGAATAGCTTTCTGAAGCAGTCAAGAACACTGTATTCAGACTGGAAAGCGATACACACGCATTCTCAGAAAACAGTGTTTTTCATCCCTAGAGAAGGTTTTCACACTAATAACACGTGTAAACGCGTTGCTGGACTACCAATATTTGATTGTTAGTGTTCCACTTCTGTGCTTGCTTATGTATGTATCGCTCTCAAGTAGATGACAATGAATGGCTGGCCTCACTTTCAATTCTTTTTACTTTTTGCTTGTCAATAGCTTGAAAGTATATGCTTATCAACTAAATTTTAGGTACATGGACGGCCATTAGAGGGGTTAGAGAGGTAAGGCTCGAAAGAAATTGAAAAACAAGACTGAAGAACCAATAATTGAGTTAACTTGGGAAATGTACTAGTGTTGAAAAAGGAGATCAGAGAGATGTGTACGTGCACAGAGACTGTCTTGGTGGAAAGAGTACTCGTGCGCAGAGGATAGAGTTTTACTATAATAAGCTATTAACTTTTTATTAGTGGATGAGATGCGTTTGTCACTTAACCCATTTTTGCTTGTGAATGCTAAAGGCTTCTTTGATGCGAGTTGGAATAGATAAAAGGTTTTGATTACAAATTCTTTTATGGCATAGAATACAATTCCCACAGTAATTTTGGTGTTAAAGAAAACTTGAAGACGATGAGAAATATGTTATCTTATGAGACAGGTGTTTGGGCTGTGGAACTGCCTTTGATAGTTAATGTTCATCCATATAGACAGCAAAAAAGGGTTTGAATGAGTGTAGTTTGATATATATTGTTGATATTCATACATATGTGTTTGTTAATCAATATTTTCGTAAGCAGATTGGAGACATTATTATCAATTGAGAACCAATAACAGAATGGCTTTATAATTTTTTTAAAACTGATTTGTTATGTAACTTTTTGTTAGTTTTATTGACATTGTAAAATACGAAACAGAAAACAAGATGATAAAGAAGCACACTTACTTATCACTTTTATCAAACAATTGAAAAGCAACAAAAATATAATGATTAAGATAATTCTTTTATTTATTGAAGCAATCTTTAAATATTCCAAAGTAGGAATATATATATATATATATAAAAACACAATATGGCAACTGATTCCAACGTATCAATCCTTCAAAACAAAAGCAATATTATTATCATAGAAGTAAAAGATCACAATCTTTGACTAAGTTAAAGACTTGATTATTCAGTAAAGAGTAGAAAATTAAGAGAATGAATTAAGCAATTTCTACATTTAGCATTCTTTCCTAATATAGAAATCTCCAACTTCCAATAACTATACTCTCTTACGTACATGAATTTATTTAATGGAAGTGGCTATTAGATCATTTGATATTGCAATACTTTATAATGATGTCTTGAGCAGTCTTGTCCTATTCTAATAGACTTGATTTTTTTGTCATTGCAGTTAATTAATTATCATAAAAGATGGTAGTTGCCTTCACTTATTTTTTCTTTACATCATCTACAATCCTTCACAACCAGAGTACTTGACAAGTTGTAGCAACAACCATACATTCAACTTCTAAAGAACACAAGACAATAGAAGTTTGCTTCTCTTAACTTCCAAGAGATAACTTTAGCACCCATAATCACTACAACAAAAACCACATTTTAGTATCAAAAAAATCATCACTAATAATTATTAGCAACCACTACAACAAACTGATTTTTTAGCAACGAATTTAAATGTCACTAAAGAAATATAAATCGTCGCAATTATTAATTTACGGCGATTTCATTTCGTCGCCAAAATTATCGCTTAATGCCAGTAGCAAAATAACATCGACGACATTTCACAGAAGTCATCACGAAAACATTTTTGTGACAAAAATAATTCCTCGATAAACATATTACTGACAATACAGAGGAACGTCGTACATGATTTTGTGCAACGTTTCATTTTTGTAGATAAAAGTCTTTTCCCATGAA